>SJYX01024301.1:0-18614 GCA_006410675.1 Oreotragus oreotragus | reverse complement strand
TGAGCTATGATCTGAATTATTTTCATTAGATGAAAAAAAAGAATAAAATATACTTCTATTTATGAAAACTGTTCTATTCACTTAAAGATAACTAATGCTTCTTCAGTTCTTAAATACAATATCTGACTGCACAGGCTATCCTGAAATATCCAGAATAAAACAGAAATAGCACAAAAACCGAATCTGAAATTGGAGAAATAATTATATTTACATTATTCTGTGTTTCTCCGTCCATGACTCTCTTTAGACTGGCTAAGCAATCTTTAGAAACAATCACTATCCTGGTATTTTGCTTACCTCTAGACTTTTTGATCCCTCAAGCAAAAAGGATTGACACTTCTAAGACAGACTTTGATTATTCACTCTGCTTCACAGATAAGCAGGTCAAGACTATGTAAGTCAGATACAAATCCCAACTATAATATATTCATCATCTTAAGAAATACTCACCAAAGAAGTTTCTCAAAAATTCTGAAAACCCCTTGTCACACACACCCATATACATTTCCAGATGAGATTTCTGGTTAATACATATCCTGAAAATCACTCAAGTCATATATACATAGACATTTCATTTTTTACCATGTGTTTAAATGATCAAGATATCCACCTAGGACTGAATATGCTGATATATGCAGCATGAATTATTCTACATACCCTGTGCAAACTCTTCTATCATTATGACAGTGTCCTCTTAGCAAAGGAGTTATATTTATCAAGAAGATAAAGAATCATCTTGGTAAAACTTTAATATACTAAAAATCTATATATCAATTATCCTAAACCAACATATTTCAAGGATTTATATTTCTAAACTGTGCTCTTGGCTAGTTTAAAGAACTAGTTACCATCTCTGATGAAATCCTTTGCCTTTTGATAATATTATCACCTGGACTGGTTTCCATCAACTCTTATGTTACTGGTCTTTGCTGTCTGAAGTTCAGAACGATCAAGTTCACTACACTTCAAAACAGGAGATCAATATTAAAAGGCAGCATGCATCTGAGTTTCATGCTCAGTTACTCTATCAACTGATAAAGCAAAGCTTGTACAGGCACCAGCAGAAATGTGACCACCAAAGAGAAACTACAGAAACTACCGTTTTGCTCCTGAATGGTACTGAATCACTTATACATTTGAATCACTTCTTCTCATGTTTATGGAAGCTGCTTGAAAATTATTTGCATAACTTTCATATGGACTGAGTTCAGTAGAACAGTTGCAAATATTTGGTGGTAATCCATTGACCTAAACCAACCAAATCAGGTCAGTTAGTTCACCAAAACCAAATCTGTACAACAGACTAGTTTCAGTTCAGTTCAGTCTCTGTCATGTCTGACTCTTTGCGACACCACAGACTGCAGCACACCAGGCCTCCCTGTCCATTACCAACTCCCAGAGTTTAGCACAAGTCAATCCAAAATGGTCCAATTTTCAATTCTGATTTTAGTTCTCTAAAAACTAATATATTTTCAATGTCTCTCATTGATACAATTGAGAACAGTTAAGAAAAAAGGATCCTGGGAAATTTGTTTTTATAATTCTTTTGGAGAATACAGGGAAAATGTAGAAGTGAGTATGAAGGATTCCAAATTTATAACAGAAACCTATCAGATGAAGTGCTAGTCTACATATGGGAAAATAAAGCATTTGATCTATGAGAAAAATTGCTCTGCTTTATTCATAATCAAAGAATATCAAATGTTCAGTTCAGTCACTCAGTCGTGTCTGACTCTTTGCAACCCCATGAATCGCAGCATGTTAGGCCTCCCTGTCCATCACCAACTCCCGGAGCTTACCCAAACTCATGTCCATCGAGTCGGTGATGCCATCCAACCATCTCATCCTCTGTCGTCCCCTTCTCCTCCTGCCCCCAATCCCTCCCAGCATCAGAGTCTTTTCCAATGAGTCAACTCTTCACATGAGGTGGCCAAAGCACTGGAGTTTCAGCTTCACCATCAGTCCTTCCAGTGAACACTCAGGACTGATCTCCTTTAGGATGGACTGGTTGGATATTGTTGCAGTCCAAGTGACTCTCAAGAGTCTTCTCCAACACCACAGTTCAAAAGCATCAATTCTTCGGCACTCAGCCTTCTTCACAGTCCAACTCATCCATACATGACCACTGGAAAAACCATAGCCTTGACTAGATGGCCCTTTGTTGACAAAGATTTAAAATAACAATGAAATTTGGTGTTGTTTTCTCATCATTGTCTAAAACAGTGAAAATTGATTAAAAAAATGCAAATATTCACCTCCTGGAGCATGATTAATCCAATTAATGGTATATTAGCCGACCAATGAAAATGAAAATATTCTAATTGAAAGAAATGAAGTAGATTGAAATTTTTAAAATATCTAACATACTTTTGAGAGAAAACTGTAGAACAGAAAAGCCAGTATGATCACTTGTATGTAAAATGTAACTTTAATGCACAGAAAATCTAGAGGGATATATGTACGCATGTAAATATATATATATGGGCAGAGACTGACTTTTATATTTCCAGACAGTCTTTCACTGGGCATGTGTCAGATACTAATGCTGTCAGTTTTTTTCCCCAAATGTATATGCCTTTGCCACTGGCTCTGATGATGCCACTTGCCGGCTCTTTGACCTTCGTGCAGACCAAGAGTTATCATTGTATTCTCATGACAATATCATCTGTGGAATCACTTCCGTAGCTTTCTCAAAAAGTGGGCATCTCCTGTTAGCTGGCTATGATGACTTCAATTGTAATGTATGGGACACACTCAAAGGAGATCTTGCAGGTGTTCTTGCTGGTCATGACAACTGTGTCGGCTGTTTAGGTGTAACTGATGATGGCATGGCTGTGGCAACAGGGTCTTGGGACAGTTTTCTTAGAATCTGGAATTAACAACACATGCAAATTTTCCATTCTCCACTGATACCTGGAGAAATCAGTACTATAGCCTATAGCTGTGAAAAAGAATTTACCTTATATTTGCAGGTGAAGATTTTTCTATTGAGATTATTATATACAAAAAAGAAGCTTTCAGTAAACTACAAAATAAAATAAGTGAAAACAAGGTAAAGGTGCTTGCTGAGATCAGGACCAGTGTATTAATCTGAGGAGTTGAGCTCATTTAACCTTGATGAATTCTTATGGTGAAGATTTTTCTATTGAGATTATTATATACAAAAAAGAAGCTTTCAGTAAACTACAAAATAAAATAAGTGAAAACAAGGTAAAGGTGCTTGCTGAGATCAGGACCAGTGTATTAATCTGAGGAGTTGAGCTCATTTAACCTTGATGAATTCTTACTTGTATTGTCTAATTCTTTATTTTGTGTAGACAGAAATGTACACATTACAGCAACCTATCATGTTAGAATGTATGTTTGCATCTCTTCAGAATTACATTTTTAACTTTATATAGAAGTATGACATTTTTATGTTCTGTAGTGGAGGAACAAGGCACAATAATACATGGAAGTGAGACCATACATGTGTGTACTGATGTTTAAAGAATATCTCCTTGAATTCCAGCTTTCTTTTTGATCTGAAAGAGATCCTGGTTGCTTACTGTTTAAGAATGCTGACAACCTACTATATAGCTCAGTGTTAAGTGGCAGCCTGGATGGAAGTTTGGGGGAGAATGGACACATGTATGTATGGCTGAGTCCACTTCATTGTTCACCTGAAACTATCACAACATAATTGGCTATACCCCAATACAAAACAAAAAGTTAAAAAAAAAATGCTGTCAGACGTAGGTACCACTGAGGGGAGTCTGTGTGAGTATCAGTAGTTTCTGTCTCATCCTCTGTCATCTTATCAATTTAAGTAAGTGCTTATGTTGAGTCCTTTAAAGGGGACATAATCTAAAAGCCAGGGAATCTCACTCTGGAATTGGAGACATACATTAGAAACTCATATTATATTAACAGGTAGATAGCAGTAATCACCGGAGAAGGCAATGGCAACCCACTCCAGTACTTTTGCCTGGAAAATCCCATGGACAGAGGAGCCTGGTAGGCTGCAGTCCATGGGGTCGCTGAGGGTCGGACACGACTGAGCGACTTCATTTTCACCATTCACTTGGTATATCTTATTAATATATATTTTTATAATATAAAGAGATATTATTACATTTTCTATTTAGGTATAATTGGCATAAATCATACTCGTTTCAGGTTTACAACAAAATAATTCCACATTTCTATGCATTGTGCAATGACCACCACAATAAGGTCTGTTAAGATCCATCACCATACATATTTACAGACTTTTTTCTCTTGTGGTGAGAACTTTTAAGATATACTATCTCAGTACCTTTCAAATATGCAATATATTGTTGCAACATATAGTTGCCATGATAAAAATCACATCCACATACCTTATTTTATAATTAGAAGCTTTTAACTCCTTTCATCCATTTCACCCAAGCCCCACACCCATGCTTCTGGCAACCACCAGTCTGTTCTCTGTATTCACGAGGTTCATTTTTGTTGTTTTGGGTTTCTTTTTATTCCACATACAATTGAGAAAACACATTTGTCTTCCTCTGACTTACGTAGCCTAATGTCCTCAAGAGAGCTTCCCTGGCAGCTCAGTGGTAAAGAATCCATCTGCCAAAGCAGGTTTGATCCCTCAGTTGGGAAGATCCCCTGGAGTAGGAAATGGCAAGCCACTCTAGTATTCTTGCCTGGGAAATTCCATGGACAAAGGACCCTGGCTGGCTATACAGTCAGTGAGACAGCAAAAAAGTTGGACCTAACTTAGCAACTACACAACAATAGCATTCCATTTTATACATACATAGCATATTGTCTTCATATATCCATTGATGGACACAGGTTGTTTCCATAACTTGGCTATTGTAAATAATGTTGCAATAAACGTGGTGCAGATATCTTTTCAAGATAGTATTTTAATTTTCTTTGGATAAATACCCATAAGTAAAATCACTGGATCATACAGTAGTTATATTTTTATTTTTTTAAGGAAGTTTCATACTATTTTCCATAGTGATTGCACCAATCTACATTCCCCAAAACAGCACACATCTTTCCATACACTTGTTGTCTCTTCTCTTTTTGAAAATAGCCATTCTAACAGGTGTGAGGTGATATCTTAAGGAGGTTTTGATTCACATTTCTCTGACGATTAGTAACACTGAGCATCTCTTCATGTACCTGGTGGATACATCTCTATGTCTTCTTTGGAAAAATATCTATGCAGATCTTCCTTCTCCATTTTTTAAGTTAGACTTTTTTTGGCAGGTGGGCGCTATGAGCTATGTGTGCTTTCTGTATATTTTGGATGCATGCTCAGTTGCATCTGAATCTTTGCAGCCCCATGGACTGTAGCCCACCTCTATCCATGGAATTTTCCAAGCAAGTGTCCTGGAGTGGGTTGCCATTTCCTACTTCAAGGGATCTTCTTAACCCAGGGATCAAACTTGTGACTCTCACATCTCCTGTACTGGCAGGTAGATTCTTTACCACTGGTACCACCTGGGAAACCCCCTGTTTTGGCTATCAGTGTCTTATTAGAAATATGATTTGCAAACATTTTCTCCCACTCAGATAATTGCCTTTTCATTTTATTGATTTCTTTTCCTGTGCAGAATTTTTAGTGTGATGTATTCTCACATTTTTATCTTTACTTTTGTTTCCTTTGTTTTTGTTGTCAGATCAAAAGAAAACATTGTCAAAAACAATGTCAAGGAGTTTATTGGCTATGTTTTCTTTTAGGAATCTTGTGGGTTCAGACTGAGGCCCAAGTCTTTAGTCCACTTGAGTTAATTTCTGTATATGGCATAAGAGTGGCCCCACTCTCACAACACCACTTTTGGAAGAGATTCGCCTTTCCCCATTGTATATTCTTGTCTCCTTTGCTGTAAATTATTGACTATTTACATGTGAGGTTATTTCTGGGCTCTCTGTTCTGTTACACTGATCTATGTGTCTGTTTTTATTTATTTAAGACTATTTGGGGTCTTTTGTGGATCTGTAAAAATTTTAGGATTGCTTGTTCTATTTCTGTAAGAAATGATATTGAAATTTTGATAGGAATTGCACTGAATCTGTTGATTTCCTTAGGTGGTATGGATACTTAACAATATTAATTCTTCTAATCCATGAGCACAGGATACCTTTCTATTTGTGTCTTCAATTGTTTTCATCAGGGTCTCATACCTTTCAGTGTACAGGGCTTTCATTTCCTCTGCTAAGCTTATTCCTAAGTATTTTATGTTTTCTGATGCAATTGTAAATACAACTGTTTTCTTAATTTCTCTGTTAGTTCATTATTGGAGTATATAAATGCAACAGATTTCAGCATACTCTTTTGTATCCTGCAACTTCACTGAGTTCTTTTTTTAGTTACATTATCGGTAAAATTTTGAGTTTTCTATATGTACTATCATGTCATCTATAAACAGTGAGTTTTAGTTCTTCCTTTCCAATGTGGATACCTTTAATTTATTTTCCCTGACTAACTGCTCTGGCTAGGACTTGCAATGCCATGTTAAATAAAAATGGCAAGTGTGGGCATCTTTATCTTGTTTTGATTATAGAGGAAAAGCTTTCAGCTTTTTACCAGTGAGTATGATGTTCAATATGAGCTTATCATATACAGCCTTTATTATACTGTGGTACATTCCCTAAACAAGAGACATTTTAATAGAAATTATTGCAGCAATTTTATCTAGCTACAAAGAAAAATTATCAGGATAAGGATGTAGTTATTAGCAAGTAGTCAAAAAAGGAAGGCAGAGCCTGGATATGTATTGTTTAAAGCTATGTTATAACAGATTACCTGCAACAAAGTAAGTATTCAATTTTTATCAAGCAAGTGCATGAATGGTTAAAAATTCTCATGATAAAAGAAAAACAATTGATAACAGGTCACACTAGAAATAGACCACAGTTAATTCATTAAGGAAAACTGAGCTGGATAAAGTATTAGGTAATATTTGAAATTTTTTCAGGGAATTAAAGTGAGTGAAGTCACTCAGTCATGTCCGACTCTTTGCCACCTTGTGGACTATAGCCTACCAGGCTCCTCTGTCCATGGGATTCTCCAGGCAAGGATACTGGAGTGGGTTGCCATTTCCTTCTTCAGGGATCTTCCTGACCCAGGGATCAAACCTGGGTCTCCCGCATTGCAGGCAGATGCTTTACCATCTGAATCACCAGGGAAGCCCTCAGGGAATTAAGGTCATGCCTAAATACTGTTCTGCTTTTATGTTTAAACAGACATCAGTATTAGTCAGGACATAGTTTATACTTATAACTTACATAAACTTATTACAAATTATGTAAAAAAAATAAGTTTACTAAAATCAGTAAGGTTGTTAGAGCTGGGAGGTGACATGAATTCTCTGGTCACACATCTTATAATATAGCTTGGGAATCTGTTTTTAGGTATGTCACAATCATTCATATGTGCTAATAAGCCTGGGGAAATTTTCCTTTTAATAAAATGTGAAAGAAACCCAGAAAACCTCTAAGAAATAATTTTCCCATTGTGAACACATCGGTATGGTGTTATGTAATAGACTATGTTTTAGAAAAATAATCTGGTAACAAACAGCTAGCTCCTGATATACTTTTAAAGCTGGAAATAATCTGACCCCTTCCCAAACCTCCTGGAAGGAAAACCAAGCCAATTTCATATTAATGGATTCCAAGTCTTAAGGCAAGGGATCCAGCAAGGCAGCTGTAATAAGTGGACAGAGTAAAGGACAAGGAGTACATTTTGGGGAGTTTAGAAGAAAATAATTTATAAAGACATGTGGAATATGTCTGAATTTACTGATTATCTACCACCCTCTTCTATGTATCCAAGCAATTAGGTTATCAGTTTTATTCCCCCTTGGCCTAGATACTGGATTATTTTTTACTTAGAATTTCCTTCTTGGTCTACTGCATCTGTATATTTTTACATATTTTTTTTTCCTGTATAATCTTTTCCCTAAATGAAAACCTTTTCTTGATGTTTTCTAAGATTGGTTACTACCAGCAGCTATGTCACTCATTTCACATTCTACCTCATCTGCACTTACAAGGAAAACACATAGAGGGTATAATGAAGAGTTCTTGAAAACATAAGAGATGGAAGTAAATTTAAACCTTATTTTAGAACCTGTCATCTCAGCAGGCTCTCAAGCAAACTGAGAGAAAAACAAGGACTTTGAGAATCATAGGAGCAGGACAGAAGGATAAGGTCCAAGTAAAATATACCAGAGAACAGCAGAGTGGGAAATGACAGTATTCTCTTCCTACTCTCCATGAACCCTTATGATTTCTAGTCCTAATATTATATTTTTAAGCAGGTACTGATATTATGGGGAAAAAAATGTTAACATGAAGACCAAAGTTTGAACAAAGACTTGCAATAACAGGAAAGAAATAGGAAAGCATATTATAAATTGCAGCATCTAGAAGATAAGAAGAATTTGAGAAGATACTTGGCTGAATCAATTATTTCTAAAGAAATTTTATTTTAAGATATGCACATAAATTAATCACAAAGAAATGAAATTAAAAGACGGTTACTCCTTGGAAGAAAAGTTACGAGCAACCTAGATAGCATATTCAAAAGCAGAGACATTACTTTGCCGACTAAGGTCCGTCTAGTCAAGGCTATGGTTTTTCCAGTAGTCATGTATGGATGTGAGAGTTGGACTGTGAAGAAGGCTAAGCGCCAAAGAATTGATGCTTTTGAACTGTGGTGTTGGAGAAGACTCTTGAGAGTCCCTTGGACTGCAAGGAGATCCAACCAGTCCATTCTGAAGGAGATCAGCCCTGAGATTTCTTTGGAAGGAATGATGCTAAAGCTGAAACTCCAGTACTTTGGCCACCTCATGCGAAGAGTTGACTCATTGGAAAAGACTCTGATGCTGGGAGGGATTGGGGGCAGAAGAAGGGGATGACAGAGGATGAGATGGCTGGATGGCATCATGGACTCGATGGACGTGAGTCTGAGTGAACTCTGGGAGATGGTGATGGACAGGGAGGCCTGGCGTGCTGCGATTCATGGGGTTGCAAAGAGTCGGACACGACTGAGCAACTGAACTGAACTGATGCACAAAAATACTTAGATAATACAAAGTTTAATTGGTGTTAACTATTTCTAACACAAGTTACTAACATCATATGGAACATTGTAGAATAAAATGGTGAGGCATTTGATATCAAAGTAGTAGCTCAGCTAGAATCTTAAATAGGGTAACACATGCAAGGCAGAGCAACTGTCATGTAGCAAGCAATTAATGTCAACTAAGTTTTTCCCTGATAATATAAAAATATCATTAATTGTGTGCTCAGTCACTCAGTCATGTCTGATTCTTTGAGACCCCATGGATGGCAGCCCACTAGGCTCCACTGTCCATGGAATTTTCCAGGCAAGAATACTGGAGTGGGTTTCCACTGCCTTCTCCAGGGGATCTTCCTGACTCAGGGATCGAATCTGTGTCTCTTAAGTCATCATTAATTGCATTTCCCAAATAAACACAATTTGAAAAAATGTGAACATAATATTCACTCTATTATTTCATATAAAAATGACTTTTAACTTTGGCCACTGTTTTGTAATATTACCTTCCAACTGCTGTTCATATTCCCCACTGTGTCCGATATCCTAAATCAAATCAATCATAAAAGACTAAGAAGAGAAAATGTGACTTATTTAAAATACTTTCCTACTCCAAAATAAGACAGGTCAAAAATCTAGAAAACTTTCAATTATTCAGAAACAGTAGTTCAGACTACATTCACACTCCAGTAATGCAAAAGAACTGGTTAGTATATGTGATTTAAATCTGGATATGGAGATCTACAATAATTTGCCATCATAATTGTCTGAAGGCTTTGAATTATCTGTCATCAAAAACCAGGCAATACCTGAATCAGACATTTCTCTGGCATTTACTTTAAAAGGTTCTTGACTTCAAGAACAACAGCGTGCTTATCTTTGTGTCCTAGGGCCCCTAGCAGTGTCTGGCACATGACATTGTAGGTAATCAATAAACTCATAAAATGGATATAGGTAATTCATTTGAACAGGGAAAGGACAAGATGTGATTCTTCTTACTCTACATAGTATCAGTAGATCATTCTCCTTCCTGTTATAAGACCCTTGGAAAAGAGGTAAAGTTCAGCAATAAAATGATGAAAATATAGCTAGAGTAGATACGTTTAGAAAAATAGAAAGAAAGAGGAAGATATTTGGTAATGACAGAGTCAAGACAAAAGGCAAAGAAGAAAAGAGAAAAGCTATCTAGAAATACACAGATGAAGTGAAAGGGAGCAAAACAAATTGTAGATACCAGGGTGAGGGATAGGATCTACCTGCTACATCTCTCAGTAACACATTAGTGAAGGATTAGGACTAAAATAAAAAGCTTCAGCTAACCAGAGAAAGAAGTAGATATCACAATACAGGTAAAAGACAAGATATGAGAACATTTAGAAAAAATAAAGTTCTCATATATATTACTTATCAAAATATTACAAATAATGTAAAAGTCTGAAAGTTTTACATGACGTACATTTTCATAAGAAACTTCAGTATCTGGTGGGGGGGTTCATGTTTGGGAGTTCGTGTAAAAAAATAAATAAATACAAAAATAAAAAATAAAAAATAAAAAATAAAAAAAAAAGAGGCTATCATGAAATTTTAAATAAAATAAAATGAAAGTTCCAATAAGCCATCTGGAAATATTCCTATATTGGACAGAGGATATAAAATCTATACTGATGACAGTGGGACTGACAAAAATGAGTCTTAGAGGTTATGTTTCCTAGCTTACTAATTTTAGTACAACACTGGACCAATTATTTTTTAAGGACTTGCTGGATTGAATTTCTTTCTCAGTCCTAATATTCATGAAGAAATATAGAAACTGAAGAGAGGCAAATAGGCATACCACTTTCACTGCCTATTAATACAAGACAATTTTTTAACATAGCCCAGGGCAAGGAAAGGCGGGTGCTCTTACATTCTGGTAAGACCAGAGTTATTAGCTATTTGTTTGTTACAAGTAAGGTCAAAGTTATGTTAATAGGAAGAATATGAATTTCTCTCAGAGATCTTTGGGTCAGCTACCTGAAGCCTCAGTAAATTCATTAAATTTCCCTTAATAGTCTATATACTCACTTTGGGAACAAAATATTATAATAGAATCTAGCCAAGAGAAGGTATAGTCCCATCCCCATGCCACAGTCAATGGCAAATTTCAACAGCATTCTAAATGTGATGTACTAGAAATGAGTGGGATCTACCCACAAGGCCAAGTCACAGGGGTCAGGCCTCCCTAGTTTCATATTTTTCCTAAAAAATGACTTGAGGCAACAGAGGTATGTAGAAGGGCAAGTAAAGGACAGAGCACCTCATGGATTACAAACCATTTTATGTCTCTTGAAATATGGCTCTCATCAATGTCAGATTCCTAAAATGTAAAATGGGAATCACCAGAAAGATTTCTTCCCTGTCTATGGCCTTCAAAATGTCACAATTAAAATTTTGCAAGTGGAATCTACATTGAGATTAAAATCAATAAAATTACCATAAAACCTTAAGTAGGAAACAGTCTTCAGGATTAAGAGCAAAGAGAAGAAATATAAATGTATATAATAAGAAAAATACAAGATAAAAACTGAAAACTATAATATTCTCCAGGTTTTCAGGAAGTTTAACACTTTTTCAGGTATTCTTATATGCTGTTAATATTCCATGAAAGGTTATGCACAGAGTCAGTTGATCCAAGGCAAAGACTTTAGGGGACATATTTTAGCACAGTGTGTATTTTTTACATTAGTTAATTAAAAAAAAAAAAAAAANACTTTTTCAGGTATTCTTATATGCTGTTAATATTCCATGAAAGGTTATGCACAGAGTCAGTTGATCCAAGGCAAAGACTTTAGGGGACATATTTTAGCACAGTGTGTATTTTTTACATTAGTTAATTAAAAAAAAAAAAAAAAGCTAGTGAGGTGATGAAATCCCAGTTGAGCTATTTCAAATCCTAAAAGATGATGCTGTGAAAGTGCTGCACTCAATATGCCAGCAAATTTGGAAAACTCAGTAGTGGCCCACAGGACTGAAAAAGATCAGTTTTCATTCTAATCCAAAAGAAAGGCAAAGCCAAAGAATGCTCAAACTACCACACAATTGCACTCATCTCACATGCAAGTAAACTAATGCTCAAAATTCTCCAAGCCAGGCTGTGAACCGTGAACATCCAGTTGTTCAAGCTGGATTTAGAAAAGGCAGAGGAACCAGAGATCAGATTGCCAACATTCACTGGATCATCAAAAAAGCAAGAGAGTTCCAGAAAAACATCTGCTGCTGCTGCTAAGTTGTTTCAGTCGTGTCCGACTCTGTGCAACCCCATAGACGGCAGCCCACCAGGCTACCCCGTCCCTGGGATTCTCCAGGCAAGAATACTGGAGTGGGTTGCCATTTCCTTCTCCAATGCATGAAAGTGAAGTCACTCAGTCGTGTCAGGACTCTTAGCGACCCCATGGACTGCAACCTACCAGGCTCCTCCATCCATGGGATTTTCCAGGCAAGTATACTGGAGTGGGGTGCCATTGGCTTTATTCTCTAGGCCAAAGCCTTTGATGGGTTGCCATTTCCTTCTCCAATGCATGAAAGTGAAGTCACTCAGTCGTGTCAGGACTCTTAGCGACCCCATGGACTGCAACCTACCAGGCTCCTCCATCCATGGGATTTTCCAGGCAAGTATACTGGAGTGGGGTGCCATTGGCTTTATTCTCTAGGCCAAAGCCTTTGACTGTGTGGATAACAACAAACTGCGGAAAATTCTGAAAGATGTGGGAATACCAGACCACCTGACCTAGCTGTTGAGAAATCTGTATGTAGGTCAAGAAGCTAGAGTTAGAACTGGATATGGAACAACAGACTGGATCCAAATCATGAAAGGAGTATGTCAAGGCTGTATATTGTCACCCTGCTTATTTAACTTATATGCAGAGTACATCATGAGAAATTCTGGGCTGGATGAAGCACAAGCTGGAATCAAGATTGCCAGAGAAATATCAATGACCTAAAATACACAGATGACACCACCCTTATGGCAGAAAGTGAAGAAGAACTAAAAAGTTTCTTGATGAAGTGAAAGAGGAGAGTGAAAAAGTTGGCTTAAAACTCAACATTCAGAAAACTAAGATCATGGCATCTGGTCCCATCACTTCATGGCAAATAGATGAGGGAACAGTGAGAGACTTTACTTTCTTGGTCTCCAAAATCACTGCAGATGGTGACTGCAGCCATGAAATTAAAAGACTCTTGCTTCTTGGAAGAAAAGTTATGACCAAATCTCACAGCATATTAAAAAGCAGAGACATTACTTTGTCAAGAAAGGTCCGTCTAGTTAAAGCTATGGTTTTTTCAGTAGTCATGTATGGATTTGAGAGTTGGACTATAAAGAAAGCTGAGCACTGAAGAACTGATGCTTTTGAACTGTAGTGTTAGAGGAGCCTCTTGAGAGTCCCTTGGACTGCAAGGAGATCCAACCAGTCCATCCTATAGGAAATCAGTCCTGAATATTCATTGGAAAGACTGATGTTGAAGCTGAAACTCCAGTACTTTGGCCACCTGATGCGAAGAACTGACCCATTTGAAAAGACCCTGAGACTGGGAAAGATTGAAGTCATGAGGAGAAGGGGACAACAGAGGATGAGGTGGTTGGATGGCATCACCGACTCAATGGACATGAGTTTGAGTAAACTCTAGTAATTGGTGATAGACAGGGAGGCCTGGCATGCAGCAGTCCATGGGGTCACAAAGAGTTGGACACAACTGCGCAACTGAACTGAACTGAAATAAAATAAAAACAAGAAGGAATGGAGTATGAAATAAATAAGAGACTAGCAAATTTTTAAAATTTGAACAACCAATTTTATAAAACTCCACTCAAGTTAATAGAGATGCAAGTGCATACTGGAGAAGATAGCAATATAAACTTTTAAAAGTTTTGACAATTACCATCTATAGACTCACTCATGTGTAGAATATATAAAAGATTTACATAGAGTACACACACGTGTATGTATGTAATCAAATTTAATTTAGATCTATATTTTAACATCTCAGCAAAAAGAAATCTTAGCAAAAACTCAGTGTTAAGTTTTCTCTATGTTAATCATGAGCTCAAGCAGTTGGAATTCATGAATAATATGCCTAGGGCTATGATAGTGTTTGAATGTTCTTTCTACTGAATAAAAGAGATGAAGGAGATGAAAAGTTGAAAGGTTTTATTTTTAAGGCATACCAGTTTAAAAAATCAAGTTTAATTTTATATCTATAAGTTGTTGTCATAGAAACACAATTTGAAAGTAAACAGAAACTGACGAACATCTTAAAACCCAGGTAATGTAAGAAACAAGGAAGCAGTACACTATGATATACTGCACATTCAGTCCACTATTTCAAAATGAATTTTTACTACCTCAGAAAATGTGATTAATTTCAGCATTGTCATACATACTAACTTCAGAGCTATGTCTGTATTCCCTCTGTCTTGCAAAGGTCAAGTGGAACAAGATAGAAAAATTAATACCAATAAAAGTAAAAAAGGAACTGAGAACATCTCCTAACATGTTCCCTACATTTTTCCCCAAGTTAAGTTTTTCCTGGCCTATTAAGAATCCAGTGACAATACCATACAATTAGGGAAGAGACAAAAAGGCATGAAAACTCGGGTTTATGCCTTTGAAAGTACCATTTTCCTTATCATTTCCTTATTTTTTCTCTCCTTTTCTCCCTAAAACACTCATCCTGGAACTTTCTTTTACTTCCTTTACCCTAATATATCCCTTTCCACCTCTAAACGTCCTCCAAAGTCCCTTTTTAGTTGTTTTGAGGAAATCATCAGACAAAAACCCCACATATGGAAAGGAGATTATCTCAGGAGATGCACATTAGTATTAAACATTTTGGTGAGATTCACAGTTTCCCTCTACCAAACTCATGCAGACACATTTCCATACTAGATGACAATGCATTCTCTATATGAAAGAAAAAAATATAAACAAATACACCTGAGAGACTCAGAAGGCAAAGAAGGCTGGAGGTAGGAAATGGCAGACTTTAATAAAATAATGTATTATATAGTGGCATGTAAAATTTCCCACAAAACACCATGCTGGATAAATGAAGCTCCAAAACTGTATGGACATCACGATTGTTTTTTAAAAAAATTAACTCACACAAGTTTACACATACACCCTCCTGCCAATTACACAATTTCAATGGACATTATTTTTGTAGCTTAAGAAACATTCACTTTCCCTCAGTTCCTTTTTTTCTGTTTGCCTTTTAGTTCAACTTTCTACTGACATGCCTTTAAATTCACTGATTCTTTCCAGCCTGCTGATCAGCCTACTAAATGTAATTTTGTCCTTGACTAAATGTTTGTGATTTCTAGCCCTTCCTTTTGAATCTCTAAGTTTTAATCTGATTATTTTAGCTGTTCTTGTATACTGCCCACTTTTTCCATTTGGGCCCTTAGCATATTAATCAAAGTTAAATTCCCAGTCTGATAATTTCTAAATCTGTTATCATTCAATCTGGTTCTACCCTTGCTTTGTCTGTTCAGACTATGTTTTGCTTTTTAGCATACTTTTCAATTTTCTGTTGAAAGCCAGATATGATGTATCAGGTAAAAGGACCAGGGGTAAATAATTCTTTAGTGTGTGACAAGAGTTTTCTTTATTCTCTGCTGCGTGTGATTTCAGAGGCAAAAATTTCCTCTGTTGTCCTTGTTCTTGTATCCCTTGTTGTCTATTGGTTTCCCTAGAGATTCCTTCTTAAATAGGGCCTGATGCTTACAGTTCTTTCACTGTTCTACAGGAGTCCTATTGATGTGGTGGTTAGGTATGTGGCAGATAGGGACAGGCATTCTATATTCCTATGATTAAGCTTCAGTTTTTTTTATTGAGATTGTGTCCCTGGTCAATGACCTTCACAAGTGCTTGTCAGTTTTTATCTTTTCCTATCCCTTTAAGTGACAGGAAGGCTACAGGGGGCTAGATTTAGATATTTCCCTTCCTCCAAGGAACTTAGGTTCTGGTAAAACTCAAGTCAATTAGACTCTGGTAAGATAGTTTTCAATGAGTATAAGCCTCAGTTTATTTCAAAATGGTTATTTCCCCCTTCTCCCTTTTTAAAGCATGGAGGGAATCTTACTTTAATTTCTACCTGAGAAACTGGTGGGCTTCTGGTGGTAAAACTTGGGGAAGTGTGGAGGCTTTCCTAAGGTTAAGCTCACAAAACGTTCTCTCTGTCAAGCTAGTCTCCAATAATTAATTACACTTTAAGTGTTCCAACCAAGGTACAGCAAGAGATTCTGCTTCCCATAAACTGTGATTCTCTGTGTTTGCCTGTGTTTACAGTTTGGGGGCAGCAGTTTGCCCTGTGGTTCCAATTCCTTGATGAATCTATAGAGTTATTAACTTTCAATTTGTTCAGATCTTTGCTTGTTAGAAGGATGGGAGTTACAACCTCAAAGCTCTTTACATGTTGAACCTGGCTTTATAAATGCTACTTTACTGAATTATTCATCCTCATTTGCTTATAAGTACTTAATATTCTTTAATCATTAAAAATCTGACTATTCAGGGACATAAGCCCATCAGTTTCAGTTTCAGTCGCTCAGTCGTGTCCGATTCTTTGCGACTCCATGAATCACAGCACGCCAGGCCTCCCTGTCCATCACCAACTCCTGAAGTTCACTCAGACTCACGTCCATCGAGTCAGTGATGCCATTCAGCCATCTCATCCTCTATCATCCCCTTCTCCTCCTGCCCCCAATCCCTCCCAGCATCAGAGTCTTTTCCAATGAGTTAACTCTTCGCATGAGGTGGCCAAAGTACTGGAGTTTCAGCTTCAGCATCATTTCTTCCAAAGAACACCCAGGGCTGATCTCCTTCAGAATGGATTGGTTGGATCTCCTTGCAGTCCAAGGGACTCTCAAGAGTCTTCTCCAACATCACAGTTCAGAAGCATCCATTTTTCGGCGCTCAGCCTTCTTCACAGTCCAATTCTCACATCCATACATGACCACTGGAAAAACCATAGCCTTGACTAGACGGACCTTAGTTGGCAAAGTAATGTCTCTGCTTTTGAATATGCTTTCTTCCAAGGAGTAAGCGTCTTTTAATTTCACGGCTGTCGTCACCATCTGCAGTGATTTTGGAGCCCAAAACAATAAAGTCTGACACTGTTTCCACTGTTTCCCCATCTATTTCCCATGAAGTGATGGGACCGGATGCCATGATCTTCGTTTTCTGAATGTTGAGTTTTAAGCCAACTTTTTCNAGATGAAAAAAAAGAATAAAATATACTTCTATTTATGAAAACTGTTCTATTCACTTAAAGATAACTAATGCTTCTTCAGTTCTTAAATACAATATCTGACTGCACAGGCTATCCTGAAATATCCAGAATAAAACAGAAATAGCACAAAAACCGAATCTGAAATTGGAGAAATAATTATATTTACATTATTCTGTGTTTCTCCGTCCATGACTCTCTTTAGACTGGCTAAGCAATCTTTAGAAACAATCACTATCCTGGTATTTTGCTTACCTCTAGACTTTTTGATCCCTCAAGCAAAAAGGATTGACACTTCTAAGACAGACTTTGATTATTCACTCTGCTTCACAGATAAGCAGGTCAAGACTATGTAAGTCAGATACAAATCCCAACTATAATATATTCATCATCTTAAGAAATACTCACCAAAGAAGTTTCTCAAAAATTCTGAAAACCCCTTGTCACACACACCCATATACATTTCCAGATGAGATTTCTGGTTAATACATATCCTGAAAATCACTCAAGTCATATATACATAGACATTTCATTTTTTACCATGTGTTTAAATGATCAAGATATCCACCTAGGACTGAATATGCTGATATATGCAGCATGAATTATTCTACATACCCTGTGCAAACTCTTCTATCATTATGACAGTGTCCTCTTAGCAAAGGAGTTATATTTATCAAGAAGATAAAGAATCATCTTGGTAAAACTTTAATATACTAAAAATCTATATATCAATTATCCTAAACCAACATATTTCAAGGATTTATATTTCTAAACTGTGCTCTTGGCTAGTTTAAAGAACTAGTTACCATCTCTGATGAAATCCTTTGCCTTTTGATAATATTATCACCTGGACTGGTTTCCATCAACTCTTATGTTACTGGTCTTTGCTGTCTGAAGTTCAGAATGATCAAGTTCACTACACTTCAAAACAGGAGATCAATATTAAAAGGCAGCATGCATCTGAGTTTCATGCTCAGTTACTCTATCAACTGATAAAGCAAAGCTTGTACAGGCACCAGCAGAAATGTGACCACCAAAGAGAAACTACAGAAACTGCCGTTTTGCTCCTGAATGGTACTGAATCACTTATACATTTGAATCACTTCTTCTCATGTTTATGGAAGCTGCTTGAAAATTATTTGCATAACTTTCATATGGACTGAGTTCAGTAGAACAGTTGCAAATATTTGGTGGTAATCCATTGACCTAAACCAACCAAATCAGGTCAGTTAGTTCACCAAAACCAAATCTGTACAACAGACTAGTTTCAGTTCAGTTCAGT
>SJYX01024299.1:0-22675 GCA_006410675.1 Oreotragus oreotragus | reverse complement strand
TTTTTTTATAGCATTTTGAGACCATCTGTTATAATTATTTGTCACTCTGTCCTATTCCATTTCTTATATCTTGGTTCCCAGTAATAGATATAGCAGCTAAGGAACTTTGTTTTGGCCAAGATTGTTCTGTTACTTCTAATGTTCTCTCACTGATCACTCATTTGTGTTTATTTTATGAATGGGATGTCTTTTGTGATTTTATGTATTTATTCATATCTGCTGGTTGTTCTACTGTACCTCTTATTAATTATGCAGTAGCACACACCTGAGCCTTGGGTTTTGACCCATCAAAGGCAATGGTAGGATGGAGCCAGTTGAAATTTCTTTAGGAAGCTTATTTTTGTCTCAATGAATCCTGTTGAGGTGAGTGATGGAATATCAAAGAGGAATGGAGGACTGGGAGGGGAAAACAGTTCCCCTTGTCCCATGTCCAAGACTAGAATGAGGAATCATGGGATGGCTTTCATTTGCAGCCTTCTGAACTGAAGAATGAGTTTTAAAGTATTTGCATACATTAGACAGAAGCAGGAGAGCTTCCAGCTTCTGGCAGAATGTCTTCTCAATTAAAATGAATTCATAGAAAAGCAGACTGTTGGGTGATGGCATTTGCATTTCAGATTAACCAACAGGCCTATACAAACTCCATCAGCTGGTCAGCTATTGCTGATAGTTTAGGACATCCATGCATTGTCAAAGAGGACTTACTGCAGCTAAACACCTCCACACCCTCTCCAACCTAAATTCACGGCCATGATCTGGATTTAAAGTGCAGCTTTAGAACTGGGAATGATTTGGCTTCAAATAAAATATCTAGGTAACTTAAGAAAAATCTATATTTCTTTCCATTTTACCATAATATAAAGTTTTTATCCAGCCCCATGAAACTCAAATCCTTGTACTGACGTGCCAATCCATAGTTCAGAAAACTTGAGTTTTAATGATTGGAAATGTACTAAGTTAGTTTCCCTGACATTGCAGTTGGTTGCTCACATGCCCCTTGGGTTTACTTCCCAAACGTACTATGAGTTTAAAATCACTTGTGCCCTGTAAATATAATCAGCAAATGCCACTGGGGCATGAAAGAGTCCAGGACAACAAAAACCAGCATCCTGTAAGCTAGAGAAATGTATTTCACATGTTTACTCCCTCCCAATGGAGAACAAACTCCCAATTAGAAAAGGTAGACTAATATGAGAATTGTGTCCTATTTCATTTATTCATGGGATGTTTAAATCCATTAAATACATTTAATCATGGCAGTTGTTGCTGACACATCTCAGCACATAATCAAATAAACTAGCTTTCCAGAGTTAGGTACTGACCGAGGACACAGGATTCTGTAATGGAAGACGGAAAGGTGGGTGTCAGTGTCCAACTCTCCACATTTCACTGTGTCACTAGTACCATAGGCTTGATTGAGGGGAGATGATGCTTTGGTTTTCTTTTTTATAAAAGTATTCTGGGAAATGACAAACATTCCCAACAAAAAGGTAACCAAGGCTTGATCTTGCCTTCATGGATATAAAATAACCTAGGGATTCTCTATAGCCCTGAGTTCAAGGTTCATTATATTGCCTTGTGAAAAAATATAAATTAAATTCTAGATCAACAATGCCCAAGCTCAAACCCTAAGCAATCCATTTGGCCAGTTTATTCAAATACCTGGTTAATCTGGTAAAAATAGAGTATGCGGTAAGTTACTTGCCCACAGGTTTCCAAGTGAGGCTGAACATGAGAATGTCTTGGGAAGGTTTATAGCACATTCACTTTCCTAGGCTCCATCCCAGCCTTGGAGAATCCAAATGTCTAGAGACGGGGCTGATGAATTTGCATGTGTAAATATCATTATCAAAAGATTCTGGTTTGCAGCTAGGTCTGAGGACCAAAGAAGAAAACCACTCTTCTTCAGCTGCTGCTCCAAAGATGTTGAGGAATTACTTCAATGTTTTTATATTTCCTTAAATTTTAATTAGTTTATTCATTTTATGTTCCTGTGCAAGTAGAATGTATTAAGTAATAAATTCCCTAGCTCAGTAAATTAATTACTGCCCTCTATTCCCTAATAATCCATAATATGTCATTTTCTGACATTTCAAACATACACTTTCATCTGGTTATAATGGCATATTTAAGCATAATTAAAATATGGAATTCTTCTTCCCCAATGAAGAGTTGTTCAATGCTAGATTATTTCACGTTTTTAGAGCTTTTTTTTTTTATAATCGAGGGACTTATATTCTAGTAAGAAAAAACAAATTAAAATATATGTGATTTTATGTAGTCTTAAGTTCAGTAATAGTAATAATAATGCTGGCTAGGGCAGAAAAAGTAATAGGAGACATGGCTGGTTTCAGGAAGTC
The DNA here is from genome assembly GCA_006410675.1 of Oreotragus oreotragus. Lineage (NCBI taxonomy): Eukaryota > Metazoa > Chordata > Mammalia > Artiodactyla > Bovidae > Oreotragus > Oreotragus oreotragus. Next base: position 20,315 of record SJYX01024299.1, on the reverse strand, counting down.
CTTTCCGAAGAAGAGACATTTCAGATGAGAATCCAAGTGCTGAAAATAGTGTCTGTTATTTTTTTCTGAACCTAAATAAATATTAGTTGATTGATTGATAAAATAGGTGAGGCTTCTTGAGAGTCTAGGGCACAAGCCTATAGGGCAATAATATCTTGGTATGTCCTAGAAGAGGCAGAAAGATCAGTGTGGCTGAAAGGCATCCTCAGTGTGAATTAGGTGGCCTGTGATAGGACATAAGCTATGAGAGGTAGTTTGGGGTGCAAGGAATTGGGCTTTGTAAGTCATGACAAAGAGTTGGACTTTATTCTATGTATGGATGGGATATTATTAGAAAATTTCAGTCAGAGAGGTGATATGGTTTAAGACTGCTGTGAGGTAAGTGAATTGTGAGATCTAAAAGCAAAAGCAGAGAGACTAGACAAGAAGCTACTGCAGTGCTTCCGGAGAAGTGGAGTTCAGTTCAGTTTACTTCAGTCGCTCAGTCGTGTCCAACTCTCTGCGACCCTATGAATCGCAGCACACCAGGCCTCCCTGTCCATCACCAACTCCCCAAGTTTACCCAAACTCATGTCCATCGAGTCAGTAATGCCATCCAGCCATCTCATCCTCCGTTGTCCCCTTCTCCTCCTGCCCCCAATCCCTCGCAGCATCAGAGTCTTTTCCAATGAGTCAACTCTTCTCATGAGGTGGCCAAAGTATTGGAGTTTCAGCTTTAGCATCATTCCTCCCAAAGAACACCCAGGACCGATCTCCCTTAGAATGGACTGGTTGGATCTCCTTGCAGTCCAAGCGACTCTCAAGAGTCCTCTTCAACACCACAGTTCGAAAGCATCAATTCTTTGGTGCTCAGCTTCCTTCACAGTCCAACTTTCACATCCATACGTGACCACTGGAAAAACCATAGCCTTAACTAGATGGACCTTTGTAGGCAAAGTAATATCTCTGCTTTTGAATATGCTATCTAGGTTGGTCATAACTTTCCTTCCAAGGAGTAAGTGTCTTTTAATTTCATGGCTGCAGTCACCATCTGCAGTGATTCTGGAGCCCCCCAAAATAAAGTCTGACACTGTTTCCACTGTTTCCCCATCTATTTCCCATAAAGTGATAGGACCAGATGCCCTGATCTTCAAAGTGGAGGTTATAGACCTGGTATTCAGATTTTGGATATATTTTGAAGGTGAAGCAACGCTAAAAGATTACTAATGGATTGGATACAGAAAGTAAGGGGAAGAGAAAAGTCAACAACTAGTGTCTATATATTTGATCCGAGAGNGTCTTTTAATTTCATGGCTGCAGTCACCATCTGCAGTGATTCTGGAGCCCCCCAAAATAAAGTCTGACACTGTTTCCACTGTTTCCCCATCTATTTCCCATAAAGTGATAGGACCAGATGCCCTGATCTTCAAAGTGGAGGTTATAGACCTGGTATTCAGATTTTGGATATATTTTGAAGGTGAAGCAACGCTAAAAGATTACTAATGGATTGGATACAGAAAGTAAGGGGAAGAGAAAAGTCAACAACTAGTGTCTATATATTTGATCTGAGAGAGTGAGTAGAAGGTTAACCTACTGAGATCAGGAAGACTAAGGAAAGGCAGGGTAAGGAAGGCAGGGAATCAGGAATGGTGCCCTAAACTTGTAAGACTTGTAGGTGCACCTCAGACTTGTTCCTCTCCCTGCTGTGTCTCCTCAGACAACAACACTCCTCATCAGAGGGACCAGGGCAGTCCTTTTGTAGCAGGTTTCAGTTCCTGGCAAGAAGTTGTTCTAACTAGCCAATTACAGAATTACTTAATTTATCCATTATGGAATTCCAACTCTAGGACTATTCAAATAAGGCAGTCACATCCTCCTCTGAGAACCAGAGGGCATCTCATCCTCTTGGCACTGCCAAGCCTGCCTCCCACAGCTCCTGGGTGAACCTTCATATGATTCTGCATCATGTTCAGTATCCTCCTCCCCTGAGCTGTGGGCACTAGTAAAATGCCATTGATGTCATCTGTCCAATGTCCAGTGTCATGTGTTCAGCCATTCCCATAACTTTAGGGCAAGAATCCTCCTTCAACAATGAGGTTTAAAATAGTGATAATCTGTGTGGAAGCTTTAAAAGCTAGCATGTGGTTTTTCTCCCTTTCTTTTCATCATGCATCACAAAGGCCCAGACAGAGGCTGCTCCTTCAGCATGGGCCTGATTAAAGAGCTGAAACCAGCCCTGGTAGACACTTATAAGAGTGAGAAACAAACCTTAGTTGCTATAAACGCTGAGATTTTGGAGCTGGTTATTACCTCTGAATAATTCAGAATGACTCAGCATAACTCAGGATAACTTAGCCTAAACTAAGTTGAAACAGGCCTGTATGGGGCGCAGAGGACAATGGCAAATAGAATGCTTATGTGTACTGGGATACCAAAGAGAAGAGGAAGGGAGTTGTCGTGTTTCTGTACCTAATACAGCTATTTTATTTATTGTTTCTTTTATTTTAATCTCTATCACAATCCTATAAGGACTGAAAATTTTCCCTTTTCTTAAATAAGGTTAAAATTTGCTTAGCATCAAACATTAGGGTAGGATTTCTCAGCACTACTAACATTCTGAGTGGTATAATTCTTTACTTTAGGGGCATTAGGGGAAACAGGCTCTCCTGTGCATTGTAGGATGACCTCTTCCTAGAAGCCCCTCTCTAGTCATGACAATGACAAATGCCTCCAGACATTGCCGAGCGTTAACTGGGGAACCAGATCAACCCTGGTCGAGAACATCTACCACAGGAGAGTCATAGACCTGAATTCAAAAGCAAGTCTACTTGGCTCAAGCGTCTATGTCCTTCCTCTTACACTAAGGGTATGCAGAAGAGGAAGACTTGGCCCCTTCTTGACCTAGCCTGGGACCCACCTGGTCAGTTCAGTAGTTTAGGAAAGGAGACAGATTCTTACTTCCCTCAGCAACTTAGCAGAACTGTCATCTGGCACTAAACAGCACAGCTCACAGTATGTAAAAGCTCCATATCCTATTACCAAATAGCTGAGCCATTCATCCCCAGTAGAGGATGTTCCTAATAAATCACAGGTCTGAGAGAGAATGATGAGCCTGAAGAAGGGTCATGATGAGTCTTTCTTTACTGCTATTAAGAAAAATAAAACCTTGGTTAACCACATGGACCATATGGGGAATAAATCAAGGAAACTTAAATATGTACTGGGAAGAGTTTCTGAGGTCAGGAAATATGACACAAGCTTGCTCTCCTGCCAACCTGTTAGAAGACTCGTGCTTGACTCACGGCGAACTGTGTCCTATGGCTGGCAGCCAGGAGACTCTGGTGAGGTTGTGGGCATGAAAGGAACAAATGGCCACTGAACAGACTCCTGCCTCCTCAGTAAGGCTTAGAAATAAGATTTTAGCTAGTTGGGCCTTGGAGAGACAGGCTGATACTCTGAACACTTCAGTCACTGCAAAATCAAATGGTCAAATCTTCCTCACACTGAGAAGTCTTGGGAAGCAAGCAGTCTTTGGAATTGCAGGATGGTGTGCTGTTCCCCTCTGTACAGAAAAGGTGAGGTTCAGTGAATCAGTCTGGTAAGCTTCTCTTTTTCATGAAGATGACTTCAGCCTTGCTGAAACTCTGCTCTCCTTGAAGCAAATGCTTATGTGAAAGGAAAACTCCGCAGTTCATGAAGGCTACGGAGAAGGCAATGGCACCCCACTCCAGTACTCTTGCCTGGAAAATCCCATGGGCAGAGGAGCCTGGTAGGCTGCAGTCCATGGGGTCGCAAAGAGTCGGATATGACTAAGCGACTTCACTTTCACTTTTCACTTTCATGCATTAGAGAAGGAAATGGCAACCCACTCCAGTGTTCTTGCCTGGAGAATCCCAGGGACGGGGGAGCCTGGTGGGCTGCCGTCTATGGGGTCACACAGAGTCGGACACGACTGAAGCGACTTAGCAGCAGCAGCAGCAGCATGAAGGCTGAGAGAGAAGATACCACCGTGTCCGCTTGCCTTTTCCGTCTCTCCAAGTACCCACACTCCCATTCCTCTTTTCTCCTTCACCCAGCAAACAAATGTCCCCAAGTGAACTATCACAGGCATACAGACCGAAAGAGGCCACCAGTCACTTGAACTTATTTACATTTACTAAAATTACCCTACCTACAATTATTAACCTATAGATCAGAAGGAAAAAAAAAAGATTGGAACTGCCGTTTTCCATTTTTCAGTCTCCTCCTTCAAGTTACTGAATTCAGTGACCCTCCCTTTAAGGTTCCCTCCGTTACTTCACTGTAATTCACTTAGTTGAAATGTTGGTCAGGGGAGAATTGAATAGAATATGACTTGCTTAACTATTTGCTTTGAAGAATAATTCAGATTCATTATGACACGTATGTGTTGGGGCATAGGTGGAATCTTACAAATTGAAGTCTAACATAAATCATAATTTCACTTTTCCAAAAGAAAACAGTCAACATTTTCCTGGGAAATTGTTCAGTACTTAGTGAAGTCCTTTGGATAAACAGAGTTAAGACAGATTGACATATAATATAAGGTTCCCAGTGCAGCATCATAGCTGACAGCGAAATTCCAAGGTTGCTCAGTGATGTGCTTTTCATAGTTTGCATTTTGGTTAACTGTTATTGCTTAGATGTGTGCATACAAATGTACAGAATTTCAGCTGTCTCAAGTTCTCTGCTTTGAGGATATGTTTAATCCTCTTCAAGGATAAGTGATTTTTATTATTTTAGAGTCGGTCTCCTATAGTGTAAAAGAGTCCATTAATGTGCATGGCATTTGCTATGGGTGAGCAATGTGGGCCCCAGGTCATTCTTGGTCAGAAAGGGTTTCCAAAGTAGTGCTTATTGCTTGAGCAGCCTCTTTCCTGGGATAAAAGAAAAGAAACTTTCTTAGGTTTTGGAAATTTATCTTTGTTTAGTGCAATTGCACCAAACATATGGGTCTTTAAAGGATGCCTGAGGATCTAATGTGCTTATCTGAGTGTTGAATATGGATGCAGTACATTTCTCTGAGCCCTAGTTTTTAGAGAGTTCATAGCATTTTTTCCCTTAATAGTTGAGAAGCTTTCTTGAGGGCTTCTTCTACTTGTTTGCTTGATTTTCATTTGGCTTGGTTTTTTGTTCTTTGTTTCAGAGCAACTCCCTCCCCTCCCCTTGAATGTATATCATCTCTTTAAATTTCCTGCCACAACAACTGTTTCGGTAAAAGAAATGAAAAGCAGGAAGGGTCTTGGATTTGTTTCCTTGGATTGGATTCAGTGAGATTGAATGGCTGCACCTAAATCTGTTGATCTATTGCATCACATTTCTCCATATCTACATGACAAAAGTTGCCTAAAGAGAATCCATTCCATTGCTTACTGCTTTGGTTTCTTTGTTTTTTGTTTTCTATATTTTAGCAATCTTAATGTCAATTTCAGTTTGGAAATGTCTGTAACAAATCCATCATATGGAAATTAATCATTAACATGACTTGTTAAAAAAAATTTTGCACACATTTTTGACCTGATTGTTGAATATACCTCAATTTATTTTATTCAAGAGCATTTTGCTTATATTAAATGGTGGCAAGATATATTTATAGCAAAAATTTATCCCAAATTCCTTCCTTCTACCTGCTAATTTCTGAAACAAATTAAAGTGTGAATTCAGGAACATTCCATGCTATTATTTTCTTTTCCAATTTAAATAAATTCTTATTTCTTACTTGACATATGGCTCACTCTGCTCATGGGACAAATCTTTCCTCCAGGAGAAGTTCTAAATGACATGTAATGGTGATATACTGAAGCAGATGCAATCATATTTATATAACAGTGTTTGGTACCAAAAAGGTGCTCAGTAAACATTTGTTATATGAGTGAGTTGTAACTGGTAAAATAATGAAGCTTCTCCAGTCCTGAGAACAAAATTGAATTTTCTCAAACACTTATTCCTAGGAAATTTTGTCCATATAGAAAGTAGTAGATTTGAGGAAGGATGAACAATTCAGAGATCTAACTCCTAATAACCTAGCACCTTTCCCCTGCCCCTTTCATCATCCTAATTTTAATTTTATCATCATAATCATCTCAGAGAGTCATCTGAAGATCAAACACAAGTGGAAATTCAGTGTACATTATCCACTGTGTGTGTGTGTGTGTGTGTGCGTGCATATTCTCTTGCATCTGACTCTCTGTGACCCCATAGACTGTGTAGCCTGCCAGGCTCCTCTGTCCATGGAATTTTCCAGGCAAGGACACTGGAGCAGGTTGCCATTTGCTACTTTGAGGAATCTTCCCAACCCAAAGATTGAACCCACATCTCCTGCACTGGCAGATGATTTTTCATTTAAATGATATGAAATGCCATCACTGTTCTCTTAATTTATTATGTTAACTTTAATTGCTTTATCAGTATAAGCAGAAACAACAAAATATGATTGCTTTCAGAGGTTCATTGTGACCTCATTCCCTTTACCTTTTCATACCACAAGCAGGTTAAAGAGGCAAAGACTAATGAAGTTGATATATGATGTGCTATATGTGGGCTTCCCTGGTGGCTCAGACAGTAAAGAATCTGCCTTCAATGTGGTTGATCTAGATTCAATCCCTGGGTTAAGAAGATCCCCTGAAGGAGGGCATGGCAACCCACTCCAGTATTCTTGTCTGAAGAATCCCCATGGACAGAGGATCCTGGCGGGCTACAGTCCATGGAGTTGCACAGAATCTGACACAACTGAGCAACTAAAAACAGCACAGTGCTATAAATTGTTCTAGATTTAGTGATTTGCTAATTGTCAAAATGCCTTAACAAAGGAAAACTCCTCACCAAAAATATTAAAGGATTTTAACTTCTGCTTCCTGAAAAAATGGCACAAAATCATCTGAGCAATTGATCTAGTGCCTAAAAATGGACTAAATTAACCAGTGGAATTGTTTCTTTCTAATTCTAAATTCAGTCAATCACAATAGTCAGCCTTATGACATAATATGCCCTTGAATGATTCTTTGATTTAATATTGATTGCAATAATGATTTTCCTGATGAGTCAAAATAGCCTTTACAATACAAGTAGTATTATGTATGTTTTTCAGGAACAAGACTTGGAACAAAATTTCATATCATCATGCTATGTATTGAACACTCTTGGTATGCATTAACTAAGTGGTAAATGTATTCATTGAAACCCATTAGATGGGAACTTTTTGTTGTTGTTGTAAGAGTGAGAAGTACTTACCAAAATGACATGGCCTCTGATTTCTGTGTATACAGATTCAGTCAACAAAAGTTTATCAAGCATCTACTTTGAGCCATTGACTTTTCTATGCATTGCAGGTTTAATAGAACATAACAAAGTCCTTATTGCCATAGAGCAGATTGCATGGGACCTTGTAGGCTTTCAGCGGGACTTTTACCATGAGATATGGAAAAATATGGAGGTGTTCAAAGAGGAGTGGTATGAATTTATGTTTAAAATAATTCTCTGCTGTGTTGGAAATAAATACAGTGAAGCAAGGGTGCAGGAAAGAAGACCAGTTAGGAGGCCATTGCACTCATCCAGCCAAAGACAACAGTGGGTTAGACTAGAAGATTCTGTGGACATGAGCAGTGGAATTGAGTTCCGAAGAAAGCCAACTAACTGTCATTGCTGATGAATTGGACATGTGCTTTAAGAGCATGCTGCTGCTGCTAAGTTGCTTCAGTCGTGTCTGACTCTGTGCGACCTCAGAGATGGCAGCCCACCAGGCTCCCCCATCCCTGGGATTCTCCAGACAAGAACACTGGAGTGGGTTGCCATTTCCTTCTCCAATGCATGAAAGTGAAAAGTGAAAGTGAAGTCGCTGCTCAGTCGTGTCCGACTCCTAGCGACCCCATGGACTACAGCCTACCAGGCTCCTCCGTCCATGGGATTTGCCAGGCAAGAGTACTGGAGTAAGTTGCCTTTGCCTTCTCCACTTTAAGAGCATAAGAAGAATCAAAGATGAAACAAAGGACTTGGGCCTAGGGAAAAAGAAAAACTGAGTTGCCATTTGCCAAAATGGAGAGTTTGGAAACACACAGATGTCACCTTTGGACTTGAGATGCTTGTTAGATAGCAAATGTTATGCACAACAAATCTTTTTGAGTTTATTCATTCAAATAATATTGGTTCAGTGCCTACTATGAGGTAGGCACTACATATAGAGTGGAAAACAAAAGTAGATATGTACTTTCTCCATACATTGAGCTTTCGTCTAGGCCAGAAGTCTGTTATTAAACAAGGAATGATACCAATAAGTGTGAAGTTATAACTGTAAAAAGTGATAGGAATGAAACATACATAATACAGATAGTGAGACTTTGCTTGGATCAGATTAGAAAAGGCTTTCCTGAAGAAGTGAAGGTTGAGATGAGATTTTAAGAACAACTAAAAGATATCATGTTCTAAATGAAAACATGTTTGTGTGATGAACCACCAATCCGTAATTAAAGCCATTGTCCAGGATGTGGTAGAAACTCAGGAATTTAGGACAACTGAAGTTCCAAGCAAAGAAAGTAGAAACAAATGGGGAAAGGAATGGTGTGAAAGAAGAACACATAGAATAGGAAATATGAGAAAGAGAAGATTTCAAAGTGAAATTCCAGACTTTCCTCCACTTCCAGTTCAATGGAGGGAAATAGTCACCCTTAATATAGTGCAGCAAAAAGAACTAATTAGACCATTAACCAAAAGCTGAATTCTGAGTGTTTGTGCGAGTGGAATTATAATCACTAAGTCTTACATTTTACACACCATNAAAAAAAAAAAAAAAAACACAGATAAGCTGGTTTCACCCTAAAAACACTTCGCATTTTCTAATTTCAAGTTTTGAAGGACTATTTTGCTGAGTGTGTGTGTGTGTTAGTTGCTCAGTCTCGTCCAACTCTTTGCAACCCCATGGACTGTAGCCTGCCAGGCTCCTCTGTCTCTGTCTCTTATACACATCTACATTATCCACTGTGTGTGTGTGTGTGTGTGTGCGTGCATATTCTCTTGCATCTGACTCTCTGTGACCCCATAGACTGTGTAGCCTGCCAGGCTCCTCTGTCCATGGAATTTTCCAGGCAAGGACACTGGAGCAGGTTGCCATTTGCTACTTTGAGGAATCTTCCCAACCCAAAGATTGAACCCACATCTCCTGCACTGGCAGATGATTTTTCATTTAAATGATATGAAATGCCATCACTGTTCTCTTAATTTATTATGTTAACTTTAATTGCTTTATCAGTATAAGCAGAAACAACAAAATATGATTGCTTTCAGAGGTTCATTGTGACCTCATTCCCTTTACCTTTTCATACCACAAGCAGGTTAAAGAGGCAAAGACTAATGAAGTTGATATATGATGTGCTATATGTGGGCTTCCCTGGTGGCTCAGACAGTAAAGAATCTGCCTTCAATGTGGTTGATCTAGATTCGATCCCTGGGTTAAGAAGATCCCCTGAAGGAGGGCATGGCAACCCACTCCAGTATTCTTGTCTGAAGAATCCCCATGGACAGAGGATCCTGGCGGGCTACAGTCCATGGAGTTGCACAGAATCTGACACAACTGAGCAACTAAAAACAGCACAGTGCTATAAATTGTTCTAGATTTAGTGATTTGCTAATTGTCAAAATGCCTTAACAAAGGAAAACTCCTCACCAAAAATATTAAAGGATTTTAACTTCTGCTTCCTGAAAAAATGGCACAAAATCATCTGAGCAATTGATCTAGTGCCTAAAAATGGACTAAATTAACCAGTGGAATTGTTTCTTTCTAATTCTAAATTCAGTCAATCACAATAGTCAGCCTTATGACATAATATGCCCTTGAATGATTCTTTGATTTAATATTGATTGCAATAATGATTTTCCTGATGAGTCAAAATAGCCTTTACAATACAAGTAGTATTATGTATGTTTTTCAGGAACAAGACTTGGAACAAAATTTCATATCATCATGCTATGTATTGAACACTCTTGGTATGCATTAACTAAGTGGTAAATGTATTCATTGAAACCCATTAGATGGGAACTTTTTGTTGTTGTTGTAAGAGTGAGAAGTACTTACCAAAATGACATGGCCTCTGATTTCTGTGTATACAGATTCAGTCAACAAAAGTTTATCAAGCATCTACTTTGAGCCATTGACTTTTCTATGCATTGCAGGTTTAATAGAACATAACAAAGTCCTTATTGCCATAGAGCAGATTGCATGGGACCTTGTAGGCTTTCAGCGGGACTTTTACCATGAGATATGGAAAAATATGGAGGTGTTCAAAGAGGAGTGGTATGAATTTATGTTTAAAATAATTCTCTGCTGTGTTGGAAATAAATACAGTGAAGCAAGGGTGCAGGAAAGAAGACCAGTTAGGAGGCCATTGCACTCATCCAGCCAAAGACAACAGTGGGTTAGACTAGAAGATTCTGTGGACATGAGCAGTGGAATTGAGTTCCGAAGAAAGCCAACTAACTGTCATTGCTGATGAATTGGACATGTGCTTTAAGAGCATGCTGCTGCTGCTAAGTTGCTTCAGTCGTGTCTGACTCTGTGCGACCTCAGAGATGGCAGCCCACCAGGCTCCCCCATCCCTGGGATTCTCCAGACAAGAACACTGGAGTGGGTTGCCATTTCCTTCTCCAGTGCATGAAAGTGAAAAGTGAAAGTGAAGTCGCTGCTCAGTCGTGTCCGACTCCTAGCGACCCCATGGACTACAGCCTACCAGGCTCCTCCGTCCATGGGATTTGCCAGGCAAGAGTACTGGAGTAAGTTGCCTTTGCCTTCTCCACTTTAAGAGCATAAGAAGAATCAAAGATGAAACAAAGGACTTGGGCCTAGGGAAAAAGAAAAACTGAGTTGCCATTTGCCAAAATGGAGAGTTTGGAAACACACAGATGTCACCTTTGGACTTGAGATGCTTGTTAGATAGCAAATGTTATGCACAACAAATCTTTTTGAGTTTATTCATTCAAATAATATTGGTTCAGTGCCTACTATGAGGTAGGCACTACATATAGAGTGGAAAACAAAAGTAGATATGTACTTTCTCCATACATTGAGCTTTCGTCTAGGCCAGAAGTCTGTTATTAAACAAGGAATGATACCAATAAGTGTGAAGTTATAACTGTAAAAAGTGATAGGAATGAAACATACATAATACAGATAGTGAGACTTTGCTTGGATCAGATTAGAAAAGGCTTTCCTGAAGAAGTGAAGGTTGAGATGAGATTTTAAGAACAACTAAAAGATATCATGTTCTAAATGAAAACATGTTTGTGTGATGAACCACCAATCCGTAATTAAAGCCATTGTCCAGGATGTGGTAGAAACTCAGGAATTTAGGACAACTGAAGTTCCAAGCAAAGAAAGTAGAAACAAATGGGGAAAGGAATGGTGTGAAAGAAGAACACATAGAATAGGAAATATGAGAAAGAGAAGATTTCAAAGTGAAATTCCAGACTTTCCTCCACTTCCAGTTCAATGGAGGGAAATAGTCACCCTTAATATAGTGCAGCAAAAAGAACTAATTAGACCATTAACCAAAAGCTGAATTCTGAGTGTTTGTGCGAGTGGAATTATAATCACTAAGTCTTACATTTTACACACCATATTTATTGGCAGTTTGTCTTAAATTTCCTTCCCTGTCATCTTTATTACAAAAGATAGCATTTACATTTTATTTGACATCCTGCAAATATAAAACTCTTTACTAGAATTTGCTTCTTTAGAAAATGCCAGAGTCAGCTTGTTTAGTGATTATTATTTTATTGCAACAACATTTCACTGCCATTTATTGTCTTTGCAAAATCAAATTCTGATGAGAAATGGAAAAGGAGGAGGCTTGAAGAGGATCACCTATCTATAAATTTAAGTCTCTAGTAATGAGTACAGTGAATGATCTCGAAAAATTCCAGGATGAATGGGACATTCTGTCAGTCTCTCTGTCCTTTCTGGGTTCCTTTTAACATGAAAAAAGACACAGAAACAGTATTGGATTGTGTGAAAGCATTTACATTATTTTCATGGTTTCTTGCCAACTGCCAACACTGATTCTAGATAACTTTCCTGTGTAAGGGGAAGGTGTAATTGATTCTTTACTCACTGATTATCACCACAAATTTTCAACATCAAGACTGAACTGATTCTGTGAATCCGTTGCTTCTGGGCAGAAGCAGAAACGGACTCCATAACATCTGAAACTTTCTGCCAGTTCTGAGCCTCTTTGTCCAGTCTATTTCTTGCCCTTTACCTACTCTCCTCTTTTAACACTGAGAGACTAACCACTACCTCCCACATGGAAAGAAGTCTACTACATTTATGGCCTTGCACTTTTTTTAGGATCCAGTCATCCTAGTTATGTATCTGCCAGCCTCCTTCTCCCCTCCCTGGAATCAACTTCAAATAATAAGAAATGGCAAAACACATACAAGCAATAACAGTAAATTAAGACTTCAACTTATGAAATTATTGTTCTGCATTTTCTGTTTTTCTTTATGAATACAGAAAACTCTAAGTCATAGGCCATCTATTGGTCTTTACTTTGGTGCACCAAGGATAAAAGGGGCTCAAGGCTTACATATCTGAGTACCAGGAAAAAAACAGAGTCAGCTGATATGCCTCAGAGTCTTGAAAGGAGTACCCTAGGGATTAATTTAGCTCAAGTTGAGATTTAATTTGAAGTTTTTCTTCTCTTATTTGACTTTGAAAATATGCAAAGAATAATATTACTTTAATGACCATTTACTGTTCTATCATTCTTAAGTCTGCTTCTTTCACAGCACAAATCAATAATATTTAAACTGAGCTTAAAGTACTTTTATGTAAAACCACCAGTCCTAAAATCAAACTCTGGTACAACTACAAAATGTCACACCTTAAGACTTTTTTTTTTTGTTGTTGTTGTTGTTGTTTAATGTTTCCTTTTATCAATGGAGGTTTTTGTTGTGTTACCTTAAAAAAAAAAAGATACGATTGAGGAAAATTTAGATCTAATTCCTCCAATAATAATTAGAGCACTTTTGTAGGCTGTAAGACTATTTTGCATGTGACAGACTTTTTTATTCAAATTTCTTCCATCAGGTATCGTATATGCTCACTCTGTTGGTAGTGCTGGCAAAGTCTTATTTTTGAAATCTCAGGTACGCTAGGCACTCACAGAAGATGGTGCAGAGAATGGGGTCTTGGTTGCACAACAGACGTAAGAGACACTTAGAAAGCCACATCTCAGGGAGCAACTTCCAGTAGTAAGTTGATGGATAAATAATTTAGCTGTGAGTTCGGTCAGCTACTGCAGTTCCTTTCTTAGCATTCCAAGGGTATTTTGGCATCGTCTCACAGATTTTTCAATGTTGAAGGATTCATGTCCATTCATTACCTGATTACCAATGACCAAAACAGGCTTGGATAATCGGTCTGATCCTAGTTTTATACAGGTAACTTCAAAACTAAAATCTAGGAGTTGATACCAGAAGGAAGAAATCATGTGTGGGCTTGTTCCACACAAGAGAGTCTAATTTAATGGTAAACTATAAGTTGATAATGGTAAAGGTGGAACATATCCTCTGAAAGGCTCCTTTAACTGATCTTGTGATTGGTTTCTTTAAACAGAAATACTTAACATTATATGTGGCGAGGATGAGGAAGAAGATCATCTCCATTTAAAAGAGGAAAGATTCTGAAAGTTAGATTCTGAATGCTTGTGTTTTTATGGTATTTGTTACCTGGCTCTTTTTCTCTTTGAGTAATTAAGCTAATATGACTTACCTTAATTCTCCCTCATAGTGATCACTGAAAAGAATATCTGAATTTATTTACTGGGAGACTCAAGGTTTATCTTAGTATTACTAAATATTACTAAGAAAAATACTTATCAGAGTATTTATACTGATATCTGAATTGGAAGCTTGAGCCTGTCCCTTGGGTTCAGACCGTGCAGGAAAATCATGTGATATGATCTAGAGGTTGACAGAATATCAGAACCACACCTTGAAAGAATATCACAACCACATCACTAATGAATAGTCTTAACCACCCTGATAAATGATGGACTTTTCTCTCTCTCACCTACATGATACTCTTATTATATACTGTGCATTTAACGCATGTGACAACCTGCTTAATATTCCTCTTTGTCTGCATTCCTCATTTTCCCAGCTACAAAATAAATTCCTTCAGTGCCAGAACTGTATCTTACCCAACTCCATCCAATATTGGATTTTTAACAGGCTCAAGTCTTATTTTCACAACTTATGTTTGTTACCCAGGTTCCAAGTCTGACTTTGATTTTTGTAAAGGTAAAAAACAAGATAACTGAGTGGCTGTAGGGATTAAATAAAATCATGTAAAAGGAAAAACACTTTATAAACTAATGTACAGATGATAGTTAATATTAGTGAGTCTTGATGGATAGTTCATTAATCTAAGGGACAGAAGGAGATACTCTCAAAGGAGGTGTTTGTGACACAGAGAGCAGAGCTTTGGGCATGAGACTGACAATTTGACATGTAGTGTCTGCACTAAATGCCACACCCCTGCCCTTTGATTTGACAGTATTTCAACTCTAAACGGAAGCTTTGTGTTGGCAGCAAATCCTACTCCTGCTACTACAGCTGGAATGGAAAGAAGTCAGTTTCCATTGCGTTCATAATTGGCATGAAAGAGCTCATTCTGCTATTTCTGATGCCAAAATGATGCCAGAACTGAGGGTAGCAACCAAATGAAAGGTATTTCATAATTTCCAGAGATTCTTTTGGCCTGGTTGGTTCTCCACTGGTGGATTATTTTGTTTCTACTGGTTAAAACTTATTATTAGCCAAAGTAGCTTGGGATAGTCCCAACTGTCCAATTTTTTTCAGAAAGTCTCCCTGGTCCAGCCTCCCCACAAAGCCTCTCAGAGGCTGAGAGAGGCCCTGTTACTTCTACTGTTTGAGTATGTGATGACATAATAATGTTGGGCTTCCCGGGTGGTGCTAGTGGTAAAGAACCTGCTTGCCAATGCAGGAGACATAAGAGACGTGGGTTCAGTCCATGAATTGGGAAGATATACCCTGAAGGAGGGCGTGGCAACCCACTAATACATCGCAACCCAAGTAGTCTTGCCTGGAGAATCCCATGGACAGAGGAGCCTGGCGGCGTACCGTCTGGAGGGTTGCAAAGAGTTGGACATGATTGAAGTGACTTAGCGTGCAATAATTTGGTTGTTCAGTGTCTCAGTCATGTCCAGCTCTTTGTGACCCCATGAACTGCAGCCTGCCAGGCTTTCCTGTCCATCACCAGCTCCTGGAGCCTGTTCAAACTCATTTCCATTGAGTCGGTGATGCCATCTAGCCATCTCATCCTCTGTCGTTCCCTTCTCCTGCATTCAATCTTTCCCAACATCAGAGTCTTTTCTAATGAGTCGGCTCTTCGCATGAAGTTTCCACAGTATTTGAGCTTCAGCTTCAGCATCAGTCCTTCCAATGAATATTCAGGACTGATTTCCTTTAGGATTGNTCCTCTGTCGTTCCCTTCTCCTGCATTCAATCTTTCCCAACATCAGAGTCTTTTCTAATGAGTCGGCTCTTCGCATGAAGTTTCCACAGTATTTGAGCTTCAGCTTCAGCATCAGTCCTTCCAATGAATATTCAGGACTGATTTCCTTTAGGATTGACTGGTTTAATCTTCTTACAGTCCGAGGGACTCTAAAGAGTCTTCTCAAACAACGCAGTTCAAGAGCACAGTTCGGCACTCAACCTCCTTTCTGGTCTAACTCTCACATCCATACATGACTACTGAAAAACCTTAGCATAACTATATGGACCTTTTTTGGCAAGTAATGTCTCTGCTTTTTAATATGCTGTCTAAGTTTGCCGTAGCTTTTCTTTCAAGGAACAAGCATCTTTTAATTACATGGCTGCAGTCACCATCTGCAGTGATTTTGGAGCCGAAGAAAAGAAAGTCTCTCAGTTTTTCCATTGTTTCCCCATCTATTTGCCATGAAGCAGTGGGACTGGATGCATCATCTTAGTTTTTTGAATATTGAGTTCTAAGCTATCTTTTTCACTCTCCTCTTTCACTTTCATCAAGAGGCTCTTTAGTTCTTCTTAGCTTTCTGCCATAAGGGTGGTGTCATCTGCATATCTGAGGTTACTGATATTTATCCCAGCAATCTAGATTCTGGCTTTTGCTTCATCCAACCCAGCATTTCACATGATGTACTCTTCATATAAGTTAAATAAGCAGGGTGACAATATACAGCTTTGACATACTCCTTTCCCAGTTTGGAACCAGTCTATTGTTCCATGTCCTGGTCTAACTGTTGACCTGCATACATGTTTCTCAGGAGACAGATAAGGTGGTTTGGTATCCCCGTCTCTTGAAGAATTTTCCACAGTTTGTTGTGATCCACACAAAGGCTTTAGTGTAATCAGTGAAGGGAAGTAGATTTTTTTTCTGAGATTCTCTTGCTTTTTCTATAATCTAACAGATGTTGGCAATTTACTCTCTGGTTCCTCTGCCTTTTCTAAATCCTGCTTGAATATATGGAAGTTCTTGGTTCACATACTATGGAAGCCTAGCTTGGAGAATTTTGAGCATTACTTTGCTAGCTTGTGAAATGAGTGCTATTGTTCAGTAGTTCAAACATTCTTTGGCATTGCCTCATTTTGGGATTGGAATGAACACTGACCTTTTCCAGTCCAGTGGCCACTGCTGAGTTTTTCAAATTTGCTGGTATATTGAGTGCTGCACTTTCACAGCATCATCTTTTAGGATTTGAAATAGCTCAACTGGAATTCCATCACCTCTACTAGCTTTTTTCATAGTGGTGCTTCCTAAGGTCCACTTGACTTTGGACACTGGGATGTCTGGTTCCAGGTGAGTGACCACACCAGGTTATCTGCATCAGTCTTTGTATACTTGCCATCTCTTCATAATATCTTCTGCTTCTGTTAGGTCCATATCGTTTCTGTCCTTTATTGCTCCCATCTTTGCATGAGATGATCCCTTGCATCTCTAATTTTCTTAAAGAGATCTCTAGTCTTTCCCATTCAGTTGTTTTTCTCTATTTCTTTTCATTATTCACTGAGGAAGGCTTTCTTACCTCTCCTTGCTTTTCTTTGGAACTCTGCATTCAGATGGGTATATCTTTCTTTTTCTCCTTTGCCTTTAGCTTTTCTTTTCTCAGCTATTTGTAAGACGTCCTTATACAACCATTTTGCCTTTTGCATTTTATTTCCTTGGGGCTGCATGCAGTAATAAAGCATGCAATACTAATGTATAAAGATTTTTTAAAAATGAGGAAATGCAAGCAGGATTACAAAATCATAGTATTTTTAAAGTTTATACTTAAAAAATAATTTTTTTACCACAAGGTATTATGAGGCTATACAGTTGTTATATATTAGGCAATTGTGGGATTTACTTTTTTAACCCTTGCTAGTAATTTGTTTAGGAAAGCTTATGTTACATTTTTTAGCCAGTGACATGAGAAAGCAAGTAAGCCTGGCAGTTTATCTCACTTTTTAAAAAGAACACAAGAAAGAGACATTTCACTTTTCTGCCTTTAAGTACTGTTTTCAACATTCAGCTATCTTGAAGTCTTCATGGAATCCAGCTTAAGGTAAAGGCCATCCATCCCTGAAGATGGTAGAGAGGAAAGGCAAAAGGACATTTGTCCTTCATAATGTTATTGAACCGCTGAATTTTCCAGCTCTCCCAGATGCTTTCTGTTGTTATTTAGCCTCATTGCAGTCTTTCTCTGGTCTTTTCTTATAGCTGGTGGTGTAGGGAGGTAACGTGAGAACTCTGGAAAAAGCATTTTCTGGACACCCTTGCCAGCTGGTTGCTGGTAGCTTCTGTCAGTTGTAAGTCACTTGTATAGGTTTAGATGGAGGAAAGAAGGAAGACTGAAGTAATTCTTTATGTTTTTGGCCCTAGCATCAAGTCTGGTGAGAGACTGCAGTTAACTGTTGCCTCTTATACCAGCAACAGCAGGTAAATGCAGGTGGCTGGGGGATACTGCAGTGTCCAAGAGACCACAGGCTCCTGGCCTCTGGCTTAGCAATGACAGTGTTGGGTCCAGCAGCCTTACCTGCACAAATGCTTAGGGTGTTATCCTTTGGTTTCTCTAGGTCTTTCAATACCTTAGTGCCCAATTCCTTATATGAAAGTTCCTTGGCTCAAAACTCTACAGTGATTTATATTTTCCTGTCTAGACTCTGACTGGGTTCCATCATCTAGGGAACTGCTTTCCTATCTGACTCGTTATAAGAAATAGTGGATTGCTCTTACCATTAGGGTACTTTTAGCTTCAATTAAGTAGTTGTTAGTGATGCTCAGTTTGGGACAGACAGTGGGTAGGGAAAAGGGAATTTGTTGAGTCACTACTCAGTGCTAAGCTTTGAGGAAAGTGTTTGATATATGTTATCTTATGTTTTTAATAGAATAATTTTATGTTACTTGCCATACACATTCCATATTCTTCTCCTGTTATAACCTTCTTAAGGACATATACTGTCTATTTATCTGTATTTGTCATTCACCATTCCTTGAAAAGGACTTGCCCACAGCAGGTTCAGTTTATTTGGAGATTTTCTGAAGTCAAACCAAAGGCTGGATGCATATTTCTTGTTCTCCTCTGTTTTGAAAAACTTGATGTTTCTTTTCGCATCTTCCAGGTTCACCAGTAGTCAAAGCAAATTAACAGCTACAGCCTTGCCTAAGCCCATGTGAAATAAATGTCTGTGAAGTCTTTTATCTGTAAGTTATTTTGACATAAGCAATGTCTATTTTTTGAGGCCAAAACTGAAAATCTACTTATCAAATTCTGAACTGCTGAACCAGCCTCAGCACAACTGATGGCTCTTTTAAACAACCCAGCTTTCCCTTTAATGGTCCTCATTAAGCACCCTCTGTGCTTTCCAAGAGTTCCAAATGAATGAAGTAAAGCCGACTAGTGTATTGGCCAATTTCCCTTTGGACAGTTTCTCCCTTCCCACCCTCTCCACACTTGCCAAATCCCACCAGGCAGCCTGCTGTGGCAGAAACCTGGTTACCAGGGAGGTGTGGGTGATGGGTTATAAACAGTTATAAGTCAGCAGAGGAGAAATGTGAATGCTTCAGAAAATCAGCCATCTGGCCTTGGAATGAGAACGCGGGGAAAATTCAGAAGGGAAATCAAGAAAGGAGAGAAGAAAGGCACTGCTGGGGCTGGGGTGGGGGAGGGTGCAGGCTCAGGGAGAAGGGGTTCTAATGTGATTCCAGTCTGCTCTGAGATGAAGGGGAGGCAGGCCATGCTGAGCAGAAAGGCTGGGGTGGGAAGTGAGCTGGCAAAGCCAGCTTTCTGGCTAAGCTGCTTAAGGAGGATGTTAGTGAGGATTCTGACTTTGGGAGGGAGTCTGTGCAGAGGGCTTTGAGCTTGAAATTGGCTCATTTTGCTACCTAAGAATTGGAGAAATTCAAATAAAAGTCTAAATGGAATGTTTCTATTTTTCAACTTAATTGAAATGAATGCTTGTTATGGAAAATGTGGGAAATGCAGAAGATTAGAAAGAAAACAGTAGTCTCATCACTTAATTCTCTGTCATCCCACCTCAAATATAACCGTCACTGAGATACATGCCGTTCCATGGCTTTTCTAGGCCAGCTCTTTCATTATGTAATCATAGTGATGCTATTTGTACACGTTTGCAATTCTATTGTTTTCACCTAGTGTAGTTTGGGAATCATTTCCCCATTTTTTCATATTGTGATTTGTATTATTATATAACATCAAATATGTGCAGTTCCTAATGCATCTATTTTGCGTATGGACTCAATCACTCTGTCATGTCCAACTCTTTGCAACCCGATGGACTATAGCTGGCTTGTCCGTGGATTCTCCAAGCAAGAAGACTAGAATTGGTCACCAGGGCATCTTCCCAACGCAGTGATCAAACCCAGGTCTTCTGCATTGCAGATTCTTTACCACTGAGCCACTGGGAAAGCCCAACTACCTGTAGTTATATATTGATTTGTTTCTATTGTTTTGTTATAAATAAGCTACCATGTGTATCAAAATGTAAAGTTTATTTGCTATTCCAGATTATTTCTTTAGGCTAGTCATATGAATACACTGATTGCATTAATAGGCAAGTGTATTTTTGTCTGTTGACACATTAAATGGATGTTTAATTCTGATAAACTTCTACATACCTTTACAGATGAAATATTTTCTTCATTATCATTTCAGGAACATATCATCCTTCACCTGCCCTCTTCTTCCTAGCATAGTGTAGAATACTATAAAAGTTCTACATCTGTAGCCCCAAGAACAGTCAGTATATAGATCGTAGTCTGTGTCACTTGA
>SJYX01024298.1:162769-175286 GCA_006410675.1 Oreotragus oreotragus | reverse complement strand
AAACAGGGAGGATGGCTGCCTGGCCTGAGGAGAGAACCCCAGAAGCAGATTCTGCTTTGTTTAATTTCAGGCTGGCCCATCAGTGTCCTTAGCTGTCTCCTGACCCACCACCACCCATGGCTGGCAGCATGTGGCCCTGTGTTGCTGACCTTGGCCGTTTGTTGAACTGCTTCTGTCAATGTGAAGTAGAGGCTTATACATCAAGTGGACCTCTTTTGAGCATAACTTCAGGATTTAATGTTGATCTCTAATTGACAACACTTTTGGAGAAAAAAAAAAAAATCTTATGTGACTATTTAGGGTTCCAGTTCCAGTAAGCATTCAGCAGATATTTATGAGTGTGTGAGGTTAACTGATTTCTCAACTATGTGTGTATGTCATATCATATAAGATCTTGTTCCATTTGTTTATTTAACATGTGTTTATTGAACACTCTATATATCATGCACTCTTCTAAATACTGGGGTGAACACAGCAGATAGCCCCATTTGAAGCTTGTATTCATGGGAAGATGCTAGATTGCTTTTTGCTGGGTGTTAGTGCCACATCCATGCTAATGGCCACTCCACTCACTCCTTGCGTTTCAAGGCCGAGAAGGACTCTGCCAGCTCGGACCCCTACCTCTGCCTCTCGGACTTCATCGCCCCTCTGCACTCAGGCATCCCCGACTACCTGGGCCTGTTCGCCGTTGCCTGCTTTGGGGTGGAGGAGCTGAGCAAGGCCTATGAGGAGGAGTGTGATGACTACAGCAGCATCATGGTCAAGGCGCTGGGGGACCGGCTGGCTGAGGTAGAACCGTGGTGCCCTGAGGCCAGGGCCCAGGGCTAGGAGCCAGGGACAGGCATGTGTGTTTATGCATGTGTGTGCGCGTGTACTACTCCTGGCTCTGACAGCACGGGCACTCTTAAATCTTGAACTCTTGAGTTGCTCTCATGTCTCATCTTTGGGCACAGAGCAGCCTTTAGCAACACCGTAGTTGGAACAGCCCCCAGAGCCTTGATACAATGTTTCCCAGAAGAGCAGAGAAAAGCCAAACAGATTTCCGATTCAGAGATTCTTGTTCTGATGTTGGACTCCTCTGTAGATCCCTCATCTTCCTCTGTGGGGTGGGGCAGCCTATGTGGCTGTGGGGGCCACTTCCCTTTTCCCGAGGCCACTGTCACCATCCCCCCCACCCCGCTCCTGGCCACCATAAACCAGAACCTGAGAGTCAGGAGAAAGTTTGAAGGGCCTCAGATCTCAGATCATGGACTGTGATCCTTCAAAATCCCGACAGAGACCAAAACTGAGCCCCAGAGCCGCTGGTGACACTACAGATGAGTTGAGACCATCGGCTGTCACTTGTCCCTCTGCGGATCTTCCCTGCCTGCAGGGTGAGCGGATAGCAGGCAGGATGGAGGCAGGAGAGGGGCTCCCACCTCTGCCTGAGCTGTGTGTTCTGTGTCCTGGTCCCAGGCCTTCGCTGAGGAGCTGCACGAGCGGGTCCGCAGGGAGCTGTGGGGTTACTGCAGTGGTGAGCAGCTGGCTGTGGCTGACCTGCGGAGACTGCGCTACGAGGGCATCCGGCCGGCGCCAGGCTATCCCAGCCAGCCTGACCACACTGAGAAGCTGACCATGTGGAGGCTGGCGGACGTGGAGCAGCGCACAGGTCAGAGCTGGAGAGGGGCGTGAATCTTCCTCGGGTGACACACACAGTAGCAAAGGAGAGGCATGAAGGGATGACAGGGAAAACATGGAGAGGGGCTTATGGTAAAATCCCCAATCTCGTCTTTCCTCACCGTGCACATGCTTAAGTCGTGTCCAACTCTTTGCGACCCCATGGACTGTAACCTGCTAGGCTTCTCTGTCCATGGGATTCTCCAAGCAAGAGTACTGGAATGAGTTGCCCTGCCCTTCTCCAGGGAGTCTTCCCAACCCAGGGATTGAACCCACATCTCCTGCGGCTCCTGCATTGCAGGAAGATTCTTTACCACTGAGCCACCGAGGAAGCCCCTTCCTCACTGCTCGGAGTCTGTTCTAGCACTTCACCTCCATAGCATTATTTTTTCCAACAAGAGAAAAAGAAACACATTTTAACTTCTGCACATGGAGGTCCTGTAGAAATGGGTCCTCTTCCCTCCATGTTATCGAGTGGTGGTCTTACATCTCCATCTTTAAGTTTATCAGTTTATTTTTTTCTCTTCACCACAACAGATGGGAGCTCAGCTGATTCATACTATCGCACACATCCCCTACCCCATCCCCTAATACACGTGTATTACTGTTTTCAGCCTCTCCACTAGTGAGTGACCTCTGTAACCTCTAGTAACACACTTCACATCGCTCTGTCCTTCCATTCCTTCCAAGAGCATCCCTGGACTTTTGTCTCACAGAACTCCCATTCTTCCCTTCCACTCCCTTCCTCTTTATATCTATACTACTGTTAACGCACTGTTTTTAGTGGAGTTCATCAGAAGTGTCCCATCCACGCTGGAGAATAAAAGAATGTAGGTGCATGTGGGGAGCTGTGAGGCTTGTTGAATCTGGCCTGGCAGGAATAGCACTGGCTCAGGAGCCAGGAGGTGGGATTTAGGACCCATAAGCCAGCTGGGTAGGCGCTTAACCTTCACACTGCTCTGTTGCCTCGTCCAGAAAGTGAATGACGTAGACTAGGTAGCCGTGACGTGGGTTCTTGCTTAGTGGGGCCCAGCTGTCAGTCATCCCTTAGTGACCTTGGCCCCACAGGAGCCTCTGCAGGCCCAGATGGTGCCCTCAACTCCAGGGTTGGGGTCCTTGTCTAGAAGGCCCGGGTGTAGCCTCTGACTGATCTTAGAGAGCGGGGGAGGAGTGTAGAGTCTTCCAGGCCTCCTCCCCACCCCTGCCCTGGTCACAAGAGATCTGCATGTCCTAAATTTGTTCATCCCTTGGTGGGAGTCTGCTACACTGCTCTGCTCACTGCTTTCATGGCACTTCATGTGTCCACCTAAAAGGCACAAGTTCACTCTCACTCACTTGTAAATAAGACTTTATTGGGTGCCTACCAACTGGCAAGCCTGTCTCAGCACTGAATAAATGCACATTTTTCCTCACGCTGCTCTCCTCAGGCATTAGGCTAACAGAGTCGCTGGCCATGGCACCTGCTTCAGCAGTATCTGGCCTTTACTTCTCCAACTTGAAGTCCAAGTATTTTGCCGTGGGGAAAATTTCCAAGGATCAGGTGAGTTAGCTGTTTCACTGTAGGCGACACCCCTTGGTGCCTGTCTTGTTTTAAATGGAACTGTTAAACCTGTTTTATTTTACATGCGAATGAGAATAAAATGAGAGGCAAAAGATGAAGAAATTTACNTTGGTTGCCCTTTGCACCACTCCAGGGTGTGGACCTTTGGGGGGACCTTATAGAAGGCCAGGGTCTTCCTGCAGTTCTTTTAAAACAAGCAGCTGTTTTCCAGGGGACTTTGAATAAAGAGCAGCGAGTCAGACTCCAGGGGTGTCCCTGGTCCCTTGGGGACTAGAACAAGCTGGAGATGGAGGTCTTTTGCATTTCAAAGCAAGTCAGACTTTTTTCATTTTTATCCCAGACCTAGGAGGTCACTTCAGTTGAATAGAAAATGTGACCCTTTGACAGAGTGATGCTGTGAGCAATGGGACATTTAAATCTGAGTGGTTAGAGCAGTTACTCTGACAAGGAAGTGAGATGGAGGTCTTTTGCATTTCAAAGCAAGTCAGACTTTTTTCATTTTTATCCCAGACCTAGGAGGTCACTTCAGTTGAATAGAAAATGTGACCCTTTGACAGAGTGATGCTGTGAGCAATGGGACATTTAAATCTGAGTGGTTAGAGCAGTTACTCTGACAAGGAAGAAGCATCACTTTGCTCTCTCTCCCGAGACCTCCTTTACTGAAACCTCAGGGAGATGCTTGAAGGCGTCCCTTTAGCCAAAGGCACACTCTCCCTGAGGCTTAGTAGAGGTGCTCAGGCTGCTTGTCCTGGCGAGTCAAATATAGTCCCATTCTCCAAGCATTTTGTTCTCTCATAATTTCCTATTCCCTCTCCCTGAGGGGGAAGAAGGAGGTAGGAGGGAGTGGCCTCTGAGGGTAGTTAACATCCTTGGGTCGTTTTCCAGAATTGAGCAGGCTCAGCTGCATGTCCTATGCAGAGTGGATGGACGGGCAGCCTCACTCTTCTTAGTTCTTCCTTTTCTGCACTGCCCCAACTCCAAACACGTACGGTATGGGAACAGCACGTGGACTTGTTCATGGTTATTGCAGGGAGATGGTTAAGAGTGTGGGCTTTAAGTCAGACACATCTGGATTCAAGTTTCAGCTTTGCCACATGCTTGCTGTACAACAGAGGCAAATTACTTCAGTTCTCTTAACACAATTTTCTCATCTGTAAAATGGGGATAGTGATACTAGTTCCTCTCTTGTGGGCATGAGATGTGGATTAAATGAGATAACGCATGTAAGGCAGGTAACATGGGTCTGGCATATAGTGAGAGCTTGATTGACAGCAGCTTCTGTGGAGGTGTCTAGAGCTCAGCACAGGGTAGGTGCTCAAGGAAAGGGAATAAGAGATTGATGGGGGTGAAAAGACATTCAGGAAGTGCACGTGGGAATGACTGGTTCAGTATATTAGGCACCCTTTCTGGAACACAGTTGAACCCAGTGACTGGAGTGAGAAGCTACTTTCTATGTCATTGGCATCATCAGATCTCATTTTCTGTAAGACAGTCCCCCCTCCCCTCATGGTATAAGCTGGCCTCGTCCCAAAGCAGTTACATCAAATATATGCTCAGATATGATGGAGGTGAAAGGGGGAAAAAGCTTAGCAGTTGATAATCCTACATAACTTAGCATATACATGTGTTCCTGAAGAGTAACATGCCTTTTCAGGCATTACTGGCCCTTAAAGAGAGAATTATATGCTTTCTTTTAAAAAGAGAACTATATGCTTTCTTTAGGGTCCATTTAATCTGTCCTAGATGCTCAGTTGGAGGACTTATTTCCTTCTGTAGCAGCTCTGTTACCCCAAGTGTTGGCACATCCTTCTGTATAAGAAAGAATAATCTCTTCCTAATATTTTAATTTATTTTATCTGAATCACAGTTGTTAAGAGTCTCCCAGTTTCATTCAATGTTTACCATATCTTTTCTCAACTCATTATGTGACGAAACGGCTTCCTTCATTGTATTGCTGATCTGATCTGTGATGGATGCCTTTTATCTAAAGACAAAACCAATTTGTTCAAGTTTGAGCCCCTATATTTTCATTAAAGAATATAGAAGCTAGCTTGAGGAAAACCCCTTCTTTAATTTATGTCAGGTGACCTCAAAGGCAGGAGGGGACCTTGCTGCACACAGAGTCTTTTCTGTGTCTGCCCACACATCTAAAACGTCACCTTGTCGTCAGCATCCACGGCTCTCACATCCACTCGCTCACTCTCATCATTCCCATTAGGGATCCCATGTCTGTTTTTCCCTCTAAAGAAGCACTTGTTCGGAAGCTTGCTTGCTTGCCTGTGTATGGGATGGAGGCCAGCGTATGGGATGATGGTTGCTTGCTTGCCTGTGTATGGGATGGAGGCCAGCGTATGGGATGATGGTAGAGATCAGGTCTTATAATGTCTTTTTTCTCCTCTGAGACGTTCTGCCATTCCTTCGTTTCACAGCTGGGCTCATTTAGAGAATAGCCTATCTTCTCTCCATTTCTCTCAGGCTTATCTTCAACAAGTATCTGAGTGTCTGTTTTGTGCCAACCACTTTTTCCCATTCTCTCTTCAACTCAGTGAAGTTAAGTGGTTTTTTTTTTTAAACCCATCTCTTCTGTCATAAATGACCTCTTAATTGTTAGATCCATTAAGGTCTAACATTGGCTATTCTAGTGATTTTTCTTCTCTGGATTCGGGCAATGTTGACCATCAGAAATCGCCTTTCCCCATTTCCTCCTGATTTCACTCTTCTGGTTAACTTTACATGTTTCTTGTTTCTTAGCTTCTGTCATAACATTCTCTTCCTCTACCCATTTAAATCCTGATCCTCACAATCCCGTCACTAGTTACCTTCTTAGTCATGTAGTTTCAGTGAGCAATCTCATCAAACCAGTATCTTTATCCAGACTCCACTGTCCTGAAGAGCATAGCACAGCAAGCACCCAGTATACAAGAGACACCTCAGACCCAGTGCATCTCCAGCCAGCATCATCGTACTCTTCTCAAATTCTTGATATGTCCAATAATGAAGAATTGCCGTCACTCCAACAGCAAACTTCAAACTCACCCCAATTTGCACATAAAAGACACTTTTAGTTGGGAAGGTGAAATGCCTTTCCCAATACCGTAACCAGATGGTTAAGGCAGGCAGTGTTTTAGGTTCAGGCCTGACTTGGGACTTGAAGTGTAAAGGTGAAGAAGCAAGGTAGAAACAAATGAAGAACTGCCCTTGTTCATGAATACTGAAGATTGTAAGGGTGTCAGATCTCCCCCTAAATTATCTGTAGATTTAATGCCATTTCAAGCAGAAATTCCAACAGAGGTTTTGCTGACTGTGACGAGCAGATATTTAAATGTTTGTGGAATGGCAAAGGACTAAGATAGCTGGATGCTTCTAACTATGATGAAGAGGTTGAGGAGATGTACAAGATAGTAAGTTTTATTGTAGAGTCTGTGTTGTATGTGGTGCAGAGGTAGGCATTCTGAGTAGTGCAGTGAAATGAGGAACCTGGAAAGTAGTCCATGCATATATACTGACCTTTGAGATATGATGAGATGGCATGACAGATCAGTCGGGGATGAAGGGT
The DNA here is from genome assembly GCA_006410675.1 of Oreotragus oreotragus. NCBI lineage: Eukaryota > Metazoa > Chordata > Mammalia > Artiodactyla > Bovidae > Oreotragus > Oreotragus oreotragus. The sequence continues at coordinate 168,513 of SJYX01024298.1, read as the reverse complement.
GACTCCATAAGTAGTTTTAGAACAACGGTTATCCTTACAGAAAAAATGAAGTTCAGTTCATGCCTCACACCTAGCAATCAATCCCAAATACGTTAAGGTCTGAATTGCAAAAAGCAAATATTAAAATGTTTGCATGAAAAAAAATCTTTGGGTAGGAACAAATCTCTTGAGACATATGCTAACCATGAAAGATGATTAAGTCAAATATATTCAAACTAGCACTTAGGTTAAGCTAATAAACAATTTAGTAAAAAGACAAACCAAGACTTGATATTTACAATACTGTTAACTGAGAAGTAAGTAGTAAGAAGAATATAGAGAGAATTCTTATTTTTTAAATAATAGGAAAGCAGACTTCCTCTTCCCAGGATGATATTCAGGATGGTCCAGCATTTGATATACTGCTATAAGCTTTCCTACAATACAACCTCTTAACAAGACTAGGCTGTCCTTAACCCCTGGTAATAGAATTGTTTACCTTTATACCAAGAAGGTTGGGATAGCACTAAAATCCGCGTGCGGTGTGTGCCCAGGCCAGCTTCAAGGATTTTGTGCTGTGAGACCTTAAGGTTCTTTATGAGGTGGTCTAAAGCAAAAAGACATGTCAGCCAGGCCTGGTTTTCTGTGTGGTGTATATGTCTGTTACAGGATCAAGTGCACTTTCCTTATCGAGGAGCAGGAAATCAAGCACAGAGTCAGAAAGCTAAATTTTAAAAATGAAGCTTTTTTGAGTAATTTTAAAAAATCAAAAAGAAGAAAAACAAATGAAAAAGACTTGAAGAGGCATTTCACAGAAGAGAAAATACATGGGGCTTATAAATCAATAGAAACCTTGTGAGATACAAATGACTATCACAATGAGCTTATAAGTTACATCCATAAGATTTGTAAAGTTAAGGAGTCTAACAACACCAGGTGCCAAAGAAGATCTGTGTGAGCTCATTTCATGATGTGTAAACAGGCGCCCTTGCTTTAGAAAACAACCACACCTCACCAACCTGAACCTTTGCACACTTTGGGCTCTAGCTTAGGACTCCACCTTCCAGCTATGTATCCAGTAAACGCCTGCATTAGTGTATACCAGGAGGTATGTACAAAACTGTTCATAGTAACGTCTTCATTATAACTAGAAAAACTGAAATGCCTTCCTGTCTACAGGACAGCATTTAAATAAATCAGGTGTATTAACAGTAAGGAATATTATTCAGTAGTAAAAATAAAAGTGAACCACAGCTATACCTGACAAGAAGAATGAATCTCTGAAAATATTTAAGAAAAAAAAAAAAGTCCCAGGATATGATTGAGACTATTTTTATTGAGCGCAAAACCAAAGAGCATCTTCTCAATGCATGTATAAATGGTAAAACTAAAAGTGTGAGGAAAAAAAAAAAAAAGCCAAAATTCAGCCTAATAATCACCCTTGAGGGAAACAGAGGGAGCATATATCACAGACACATGGGTAGACGCTGGTTATTAGTAATATTCAGGTTTTTGGGTTGTAGGTTTATGGTTATTTATTATGTTATGCTTCACAACTAGCTTTATATTACAGAGTTCTGTATGTATTATATATTATTATAAAAATAATAAAGGAAAAAGTGGAATAATAAGCCAAAATGTGGGGTGCTGACTTTGTAGATGTTTTTTATGTGTCAAATATGTTTTTTAAACAAAGGAAGGACAAAGAGCACAGCAATGCAAAGATGGGGAATGGGAGCTGAGAACTGAGCATCTATGCCCGTGTCCAGCTAGAGCCAAGTGTGGCTGCAGATAAAGGCTTTGAAGGACAATCACTGGTGGTACCTGTGCACAAGCGGAGAATGCAGATTGAATAATAAGCCAAAATGTGGGGTGCTGACTTTGTAGATGTTTTTTATGTGTCAAATATGTTTTTTAAATGAAGGAAGGACAAAGAGCACAGCAATGCAAAGATGGGGGATGGGAGCTGAGAACTGAGCATCTATGCCCGTGTCCAGCTAGAGCCAAGTGTGGCTGCAGATAAAGACTTTGAAGGACAATCACTGGTGGTACCTGTGCACAAGCAGAGAATGCAGACGAGGAGAGAGGCATTCTGGGCAAATGGGCCCCGACGGCCTAGGACACTTGGACACCTGACTTTGGAATTTGAAGAGTGGCTGGGAAGCTTCGTCACGGAGATAGAGGTGTGGATGGGATGGTATCTGGAGAATCTGAAGAGAAGATGAGCTTGATTATTCTGGGACCAGGGATGAGGAAGAGCCAGTGGAGGAGCTGACATGCAGAGTAAAGGAGGCCGGGAGAGGGGGCGACGTCGGGCAAAGCAAAGAAGAGGGAGTTCAAGATCTGATCACAGAGCCTGGTGCTGCCAAGAGCTCTGGCAGGACCCCTCTCGGGTGACCCTCGTGGAGCGGCTGCGGACGCTGTGGGTACTGGGACACACTGCGCTAGGGTGGAGACCGTGGGAGGGGAGGCAGGTTATTCCGTTGTCTTAAGATGGGATGGGAAGATAGAATTGAAAGTGTTTAAGATAGAAAAAGGCTTTTATGCTGAGGAGTAAGTACCAGGTAATGCAAAAAAAATAAATAGACTATCATCTACCGATCACCAACATTTTAAACCTGGGGGTTATTCCAAAACCTGCCTCTATTTTCTTTCAAACTTCATATCCAATTCATTCTCACACCCAGATGGTTTTACCCAGTAAATATCCATGCCTGGTTTAGGGTCTCATAATTCTCCTCTGGACCCCTCTGCCACCGTCTGTGGGTTAGTTTCCCGGCTTCCTTTAGCTGTAAATGTGAGTGCTCTGACGCTTTATGCCCACACCAATCCCTCTGCCTAAACCAGTGCCCCCTTCACCCCTCAGTGTCTCAGATACACAAGTGTGGAAAAAGCCTCTGTGTTCTGACCCTGCTCCACATGCTCCAGCAGCCCTAAACTGCTGCAGTTTCCCCTCCTGTCCTGAAGGTGTCTGCTTGCGTTGTCCCCTCTGCCTGAAATTATCCCACCCTTGAACTTCAGGAAAGCTTCCCAACCCTCTGTGCCCCTCCTCCTTAGAGCTAAGTGAAATGACATCTCGTCTTACCTCCTTAACAGCAGGCTGCATATTTCACAGTGTTCTCACGATAGCAATAGTATATGTCTCCACTAGACTCTGGCCCTGCTCTCTGAAGGGCAGGTTTGGAACCTTGTTCATCTATGCCATGTCTAACGTAGCTCTTGATTTGTGACAGATGCTCAGTAAAGTTTGTCTTCAAAGAGAAGCAGATGCTTTCTGGGGACAGTGGTTTGTGACGAGAACAGAGTGAGAAGTTCCTGGAGGGCAGGGGCCATGCCTCTGACTGGGCGCAGAGTACCCAGAGTCTCACTCAGCACCTGCCATGTAGTTTGCTACAGAGTTTTCTAAATGAGCAGAGGGAAATAGTGATGATTTCTTTTGCTCAGAAGGAGACTGGGACATCAAAGCCATAGCACCTTCCACACCCAACTTAAACTTTTTTAACTACCAGTAAAGATGGCACACTGGCGGCCCTGCAGGAAAACCGCCTTACTATAGCTTCTTGCTATAGATCAGCTCTGTGTGTTGTCAGATTGCAGAACAGAAAGTGTATTATGATTCTGTGTGTGTGTGTTCAAGAAATTTATGCAGTGAAAATATCCATGAAGATACACAAAATTCTTAAACCTCTCTGGGGGATAGGAAGAAGGGGTGAGGACTTCATGGTTTAGGTTGTCTCACTTTCTGCACTGTTCCAAATGTTTACAACGAAGATACTGTAAGAAAGATTAGCTTGGCAACAAAATCCAGCTTGAAATAAATGCTATTTTGAATAATAAGAACGAAAAATTTTTGCATTTAAGTGAATTAGCCCCTAAATTCAGTGTCATTTCTCAACACTTAGAATTTCTATCTAATTCCATTTACATTCTCCCATCTTCAAATGTAACTTTCAAAGATATATTTTGCCTCATCCCTTGCTTTTAGGTGTTTTTGGAGACTCACAAAGGAAGCAATCTCTAGAACTGTTGTCTAGGAAAGGATTACAGATTAAATGGTTTTTGAGAACCTTGAGAGTAATAATTACATGAAGTGGAAGAAACAACAACCAGACAGACCCATGAATGGTATTTATCACAGTTCCTGTCTTCCGCAGTGCAGATACATACGGCAACCTACAGAGTGTGAAGCTTGCAGCCTCTGAGAAAAGGCCTTTGAACTTTTTATGATTCCGTTTTATTTCATCCGGAGAGAAACCAGAATAAAGTGACATTTCATTCCAGATTATCTGAAGGAATTCCAATACTTACTTCTCTTTAATCATGAGATGTCCTTTTATAGAAAAGAAGGGGCTGGAACTTCCCTGGTGGTCCAGTGGTTGGGACTCCATGCTTCCAAATCAGGAGTCATGGGTTCAATCCCTGATGAAGGGACTAAGATTCAACGTGCCACTTGGCGTGGCCAAAAACAAGAATAGGCATTTATTTTGTGCATGTTTTCAGTGAAAATATGTGAAATCCAGTTGTCTTGGTGAATAGTGCTAAATATCATTAGTGAAAAATATTTTAAGATCTGGGAAGACATGGGGACCAGGTGGCAGCAACTCAGACATCTGAGCTGCCCACAAGATGGGTAATAAATGGGCCCACAAGATGGGTAATAAATGTGTCCAAGGCTTTTGAATACATTTGTGTCTCCTCTCAATGTATACAGAATTTATGGATAGTGTTGAGATGAAAGACTGAGGGAAACTTGGGAGAGATTGATATTAACAAAGGTGAACTCTCCGCAGAGATTAAACATAAAACCCCTCAACCTAGAGGAGAAGTATATTTTACGCAAGCCTTTGATGGTGGAAGATTGGCTGGGCAGATCTTAGCAGAAGCAAAAGATGATACAGAGGTGGAGCTTTCTATATGCGAGGCCTCTCCTGGAGTGTAATGAGAGGATTTCTTCCTCCTCATGTAAAGCCTTCTAGTGTAAAGTGTAGGATTGTTACCTCCTAAAGCAACATCAGCTTCTTTTCAAGGGGGGGATTTGAAAGAAATCCAAGAACCTAGTGACAGAGGGCTGGTATTGAAATCAAGAGCAGAGTAATATTACAAAACTCTATACTTTGCCTGAACTTTGCTTTATTTTGTATAATTTAGCCTCTGAATTTGATTGTATTTGAATAATGAATCTAAAAATCCAGATTTTCCTTTTCATTTACTTAAATGCAAATATACATGAATATAGGTAAACACATAGCAAAACAGGTTCATTTTAAAATTATATATGCGTGCGTGCTGAGTCACTTCACTCGCGTTCGACTCTGCAACCCCATCGACTGTAGCATGCCAGGCTCCTCTGTCCATGGGATAATCCAGACAAGAGTACTGGAGTGGGTTTCCATTTCCTTCTTCAGGGGATCTTCCCAACGCAGGGATCGAACCCACGTTTCTTATGTCTTCTGCCTTGCATGCAGATTCTTTACCATCTGAGCCACCAGGGAAGCCCATACTGTAATCTATAAAATTCAGCCAACAAAAGCTACATAGTGCACATTAAAATCATTGTCTTTATTTTAACTCTTAGAATTAGTTGCTATTAAGATACTAACCTCAGTGTATTTAGAATGAAACTGTAAATACTGCTGTTAAATCAGTGATAAGATTCAAAGGTAGTAAATTTATTTTAAAAAGGAAATGTATATATAGAGCAGTGTCTTTCAAGCCTGTACCCCTTTTAAAAGGCACATATTCTCACAGACAACCCCACCCACCCC
>SJYX01024298.1:135707-154560 GCA_006410675.1 Oreotragus oreotragus | reverse complement strand
TGTTGGAGAAGACTCTTGAGATTCCCTTGGACTGCAAGGAGATCCAACCAGTCCATTCTGAAGGAGATCAGCCCTGGGATTTCTTTGGAAGGAATGATACTAAAGCTGAAACTTCAGTACTTTGGCCACCTCATGAAAAGAGTTGACTCATTGGAAAAGACTCTGATGCTGGGAGGGGTTTGAGGGCAGGAGGAGAAGGGGACAACAGAGGATGAGATGGCTGGATGGCATCACTGACTCGATGGACATGAGTCTGAGTGAAATCTGAGAGATGATGATGAACAGGGAAGCCTGGCGTGCTGCGATTCATGGGGTCGCAAAGAGTCGGACACGACTGAGTGACTGAAATGAACTGAACTGGGTGTGAGATGGTTACAACTGTGCAGTAGTTTGAACATTCTTTGGAATTGTCTTTCTTTGGGATTGAAATGAAAACTGACATTTTCCAGTCCTGTGGCCACTGCTGAGTTTTCCAAATTTTCTGTAATATTGAGTGCAGCACTTTCACAGCATCATCTTTTTGGATTTCAAATAGTTCAGCTGGAATTCTGTCACCTCCACTAGCTTTCTTTGTAATGATGTTTCCTTAGGCCCTCATCGTAGGATGAGATGGCTGGAAAGCATCCCTGACTTGATGGACATGAGTTTTAGTAAGGTCCAGGAGTCAGTGATGGACAGAGAAGCCTGGCATGCTGTAGTCCATGGGGTCACAAAGAGTTGGACACAACTGAGTGACTGAACTGAAATGAAGGCCCACTTGACTTCGCATTCCAGAATGTCTGGCTCTAGGTGAGTGATCACACCACCGTGGTTATCTAGATCACTTTGATTTTTTTTTTTGCATAATTCTTCTGTGTATTCTTGTCACCTCTTCTTAATATCTTCTGCTTCTCTTAGGTCCATATAATTGCTGTTCTTCATTTTGCCCATCTTTGCATGAAAAGTTCCCTTGATATCTTTAATTTTTTGAAGAGATCTGTAGTTGCTGAATATTTGAAATGAAGTGAAGTCGCTCAGTTGTGTCCGACTCTTTGCGACCCCGTGAACTGTAGCCCACCAGGCTCTTCCTTCCATGGGATTCTCCAGGCAAGAGTACTGGAGTGGGTTGCCATTTCCTTCTCCAGGGGATCTTCCTGACCCAGGAATTGAACCCAAGTCTCCCGCATTGCAGGCAGACGCTTTAACCACTGAGCCACCAGGGAAACCCACTGCTGAATATTTAGTTATTATTTATTGAGTGCTTCCCTGATAGCTCAGTTGGTAAAAATTGCTGGTATCATTATTATTACTGTTTAATGTGAACTGCTAAATGCTTAGACTTCCTGAGCTAATATGTGACTTCAGAGTAAATCAGTTGCTTAAAGGACTTGGCATGAGTTATCTGTGAAAAATTCTTAAAAGCATTTATTCTATAGTCCAAAGCATTGGCTGGTAGCATTGATAAGGCTTTTGTAAGCTCTCAACATCATAGAAGACTTCAGCTGTTCAAACACATTTTTCATTTAATAATGTTACTAAGTAGGAGACTACAAAACTTTATTATGTTTATCCTTTAATGGTTTAAGGCATCAATTTTGTTAGTGAAAATCTGTCTATGTGGAAAAATAATCCTATTTAACAAAAATATTGAGTTAAATGTGTATCTACTCTCATATTTAAATATTTTTCTTTTTGCTATTTTGACTGGATGATTTCCACAATTCTATCTTACAGATCACTTGTGTTATTCTGTATTGCTCATTCTGACGTTAATTCCTTCTAGCGTAATTTTCATTTTAGTTATCATATTTTCAGCCACCAAAAGTTTGGACCACCAAAACATGCGAACATTTCACATCAAAACATTGAGTCTTTTTAAACATTTACCTATTTGTTTATTTAAGTATAGCAAAGCAGGGACATTATTTTGCCAACAAGGCCCATCTAAGTCAAGGCTATGGTTTTTCTAGTGGTCATGTATGGATGTGAGAGTTGGTCTGTGCAGAAAGCTGAGTGCCGAAGAATTGATGCTTTTGAACTGTGGTGTTGGAGAAGACTCTTGAGAGTCTCTTGGACTGCAAGGAGATCCAACCAGTCCATTCTGAAGGAGATCAGCCCTGGGATTTCTTTGGAGGGAATGATGCTGAAGCTGAAACTCCAGTCATTTGGCCACCTCATGCGAAGTGTTGACTCATTGGAAAAGACTGTGATGCTGGGAGGGATTGGGGGCAGGAGGAGAAGGGGACAACAGAGGATGAGATGGCTGGATGGCATCACTGACTCGATGGGCGTGAGTCTGGGTGAACTCCGGGAGATGGTGATGGACAGGGAGGCCTGGAGTGCTGCGATTCATGGGGTCGCAGAGAGTCGGACATGACTGAGTGACTGAACTGAACTGAACTGAACTTACAATGTTGCATTAGTTTCAGGTTTACTGCAAAGTGATTCAGTTATACACACATAGATATCTATTTTTTTCCACATTCTTTTACCATTTAGGTTATTCAAACATATGAAATACAGTTCTCTGTGTTGTAGTTTATCTGTCTTGTCACTTACCCATTTTGTGTATAGTAATATGCATATGTTATCTCAAATCGATAATTTATACCTCCCTCCTTCCCCTTGGTAACTATAACTTTGTTTTCTACATCTGTGGGTTTACTTCTATTTTGTATATAAGTTCATTTGTATCTTTTTTTAGATTTCACATATAAGTGATAACATATCATATTTGTCTTTGTCTGGCTTACTTATGATAATCTCTAGGTCTATCCATGTTGTTGCAAATGGCATTATTTCATTCTTTCTATGGCCAGTAATATTCCATTGCATATATGTGTCACATCTTTATTCATTCTTCTTGTGGACTGTTAGGTTGCTCTCATGTCTTAGCTATTATAAATAATGCTACAATGAACATGGTCATGCATATATCTTTTTGAATTATGTTTTTCTCAATGTGCCCAGGAGTGGAATTGCTGGATCCTGTGAAACTTTGTTAAGAGAAATCAAAAAATATCTAAATAAATGAAGAGATATCATAAGGCTCAAAATATTGAGTTTTATACTTTTCTGCATATAAACAAATTTCTACTAGATTTTACACCTAAGTATTTCACTTTCTTAGGTGTTATTTATTTCTTTGAATCAAAGTATGTATACTTACTTACAACTTCCCAGATTTTTTAATTATGTTTTATTGAGAAAATGTAATATTTATAATTAAATCTTATGCCATTTTAATGGTTAGATATTTTGCTTGAAATAAATTTTTTTCTTAAACTTGAATGCTCTTTACCTAATTATCTTTTTGGAATTTAATTTTAAGATAATTTTTATTGAAAGGAAAAGGAAACTTACTAAAACACAAATAATTTTTAAATTCTGATGATTTAGAGAGAAACAAATGTGTTTTATATTTTCTGTCAGATAAATTTCTTTATAGGATACCTTTCATTTGTATCAATACATTGAGTATGTTGATGGCTGCTTAATTTTAATATTTTACATAACATATGAATAAAATTTAAGTTTATTGAAATAATAAAGTCTAATTATGACCCACACTCCCTGTGTTACCTTTTTAATCTTAAAACTCTAACATCAATCAGCTTAATTTGACTGTCCTGGAGTTAAAAAATAAACTCTTCTCAATTTTGTAAGTATCACCTGGCAACATTTTTTCGTTAAAGTTCTGTCTTCAAAAGCTGCTGCACGGACTATCACATACCTGCCAGAATTTGAAGAAAGAAAATGTAAAATGACCATGGCAAAATCAGAGAAGTCATTCCACAAGCAGAAGCTTTTTAAGTATCAGTCTTTCCCTGATCTTAGCTTCATGGTTTATGAAAACTTATGAAAGATGAAAACTTATGAACACTTATTCAATGTGCATGTCCTGTTCTTTGAAGAGTTATTTGCTAATTTGACTTATCAGATTCAAATAAAGAGATAAAGGGATTGAAACAAGAATACATGTGCCACATATTTCCTATTTAAATCCAATGTCTGATTTTCAAAATAGGACACATTATATTTTTTATCAAGATGCAGAATTGATTACTCTAGGGAAAAAGAAAATTTGTACTGAAATTACTTTTCTTGAGATTTTTTCTAGCCTCTTAATTTTGATTAAAAATTATGTATTCTATTTTATAATGAAATAATAATGAGTAATAAAAAGCCATTATACAAATACAATATTATAATACAAGTAAAATTCCATTATATGATATAATAATTTAATTAATTACTTTAATGAGAAGGAAAAGACAACCCACTCGAGTATTCTTGGCTGGAAAATTCCATGAACAGAGGAGCCTGACAGGCTACAATCCCTGGAGTTACAAAAAGTGGACAAGACTGAGTAACTGAGCACAGATTCATCTGTATAAATATATCTATAATACTTTCAAGCTACCTGCTTAGATCTCTCTGGTAGACTATGGCTTTGATTGTTCCTAATGAGTCATAAATTCTAGAATTCATGTCTTTGTGAAGTACCTCCCCCCAATGATTCTGGACTTGGCCAATAAGGCTTTTGCAAACAAATTGAAAACAAAGTTTGACAAATGTTACACACTGGGGATTTTCCTTCTGCAATGCCCTTTTTTGGAATCTCACTGCCATGTCATGAGGAATCCTAAGCTAATTATTTAAGTGTCCCTAAACTCTCTAACCAAGCTAATGTGAGACATATGTATTTAGGGATATATAGCTTCCCAGGTGGTACTAGTGATAAAGAACCTGCCTGTCAGTGCAGAAGACATAAGAGATGTGGGTTCGATCCCTGGGTTGGAAAGATCCCCTGGAGGATCTTTCTGGCAACCCATTCCAGTATTCTTGGCCAGAGAATTCCATGGACATAGGAGCCTGGTGGGCTATGGTCCACAGTGTCTCAAAGAGTGGCACACAACAGAAGCAAATTAACGCACACATATTATGTGTAGTCAGTCTATGAAGACAAACAGGATGATTATCATAAGATGTAGAGAAGTGATTACCTTTTGGGATTTCAAAGTGTATGAGGAGACATTATGAAGAAGGGCAAAAGGAAATATCTAAAATTGAAACAACATTTTCTCTTAAACAATGTGTTTTGAAAATTGTTATCCTTTAAAATCTCTTGAGAGTCCTTTAGTCTGCAAGGAGATGCAACCAGTCCATCCTAAAGGAGACCAGTCACGGGTGTTCATTGGAAGGACTGATGCTGAGGCTGAAACTCCAATACTTTGGCCACCTCATGCAAAGAGTTGACTCACTGGAAAAGACCCTGATGCTGGGAGGGATTGGGGGCAGGAGGAGAAGGAGACAACAGAGGATGAGATGGCTGGATGGCATCACCAACTCTATGCACATGAGTTTTGGTGAACTCTGGGAGTTGGTGATGGACAGGGAGGCCTGGCGTGCTGCGATTCATGGGGTCGCAAAGAGTCAGACACAACTGAGCGACTGAACTGAACTGATCCTTTAAATTATACGTGTACGTGATGTACATTTTTGTATGCTACATTTTATGATGAAAGGGTTTTGATGATTTACTGTCATATAACAGCATGATAATTAGTGTGAGAAGCAAACTTAATATAATTAAATTTTACATAAGCATTTACAGTTTGCTTAGCATTTTCCTATACATAATCTCTGTTAATTCTCCAATAGAATTGCCTCATGATGAAGGTTTTATTTTTATTATGCTTGAACAATTTAGGAATTGTATAGATAGATTAGACAAATGCCCATGATGAAAAAGAGAAGAAAGACACGCACCATGATATTCTTGCACCAAGGCAGAAAGTTTCTTTCATGATACCGGGTTGTTTCCTGGAGGCTCAGACAGTAAAGAGTCTGCCTGCAGTGTGGGATACCTGTGTCTGATCCCTTTGGGTTGGGAACATCCTCTGGAAAGGGAAATGGCAACTCAATCCAGTATTCTTGCCTGGAAAATCCCATGGATGGAGGACCCTGGCAGGCTACAGTCCATGGGGCTGCAAACAGTCAGACACAACTGAGTGACTTCACTTCACTTCACAGATGGCCAAGAGGCACATGAAGATGAAGCCCATAAAAAGATACTCAACATCACTAATTTTAACAAAAACAAATCAAAACTACAATGAGGCGTTACACCAATCAAAATGGCCATTGTCATAAAATTTGCAAACAGTAAATGATGAAGAGGATGTGGAGAAAAGGCCACCCTTTTACATTGTTGGTGGGGATGTACATTGATACAGACATTATGGAGAACAGTACGGAGATTCTTTAAAAAACTAAAAATGAAGCTCTCATACGACCCAGCAATCCCATTACTGGGCATATACCTTGAGAAGACCATAATTCAAAAAGACATTGCATTCCAAACTTCATTGCAGCACTATTTACTAGGCAGGGCATGAAAGCCACCTAGATGTCCGTCACAGATGAATGGATAAAGATGTTCTACAGATTTACTTAGATACATTTTTGACCATGGCATTTTAAATACATTTTCAGCAGGTCACCTTTATGATTGGAGAGTAAATGATTACAATTTCTTACTAAACATTGCAAGTATGGTGAGGCATTTTTACAATAATACAATTTAATGTAAAATAAATCTAACAAAAGTATTGCATTTTTCCTGCATGTGTGCTAAGTTCTTCAGTCATGTCCAGCTCTTTGTGACCTTATGGACTGTAGTCTGCCAGGCTTCTCTGTTTATGGGATGCCCTAGGCAAGAATACTGGAGAGGGTTGTCATGCCCTCCTGCAAGTTATCTTCCCAACCCAGGGATCAAACTCACATATCTTATGTCTCCTGTATTGGAAGCCAGGTTCTTTACCACTAGTGGCACCTGAGAAACCTTAGTCATTATTAAAAAATTTCCAGTTCTTATGACTTTTCTAATACAGTTGTTTTTATGTGAAATCTGTTTTCAAGGATGGACACATCATTACCATTTTCATTGGGGAGTAAAAGTCATGTATCTCATTTACTGAAGAAAGTTATTTTGAAATATTATTTTATTGTATCCCATAAAGATTTATTCATAAAATAATATTCTTAACTTTGCTACTTTCTAAGAGTTTTGAAAACATTTTGAAACTATAAAGTGCGCTTACTCGTATTAAAACCTTGACATGTCTTGAGCTACCTGTTTTAGAAGAAAATATGGCTTCTCACTCTGAGGAAATTTGATACATTTTCCACTCATTTTTTTTTTTTCCTGAACAGACCGATTCAATAACATATAAAAGTGCAGGCTAACTTTGTGAGCTATTGAGATACTGTTGATATTTTGTCTATTTTCCTGCACAAAGCTGGCTAATACTAGCAGCATATCATCTATTCTTGACAAACAATGGTGGAAAAAGGCATGAAGACCAAGAATGATAGTGCAATGTCACTGGTGATACATAGAAATCCAGTTCAAATTTGTCTTTTTTCTCCTGTGTTTTATTTTCTGAATGGATGTTTATGGCCATCTGTATTGTTTCTAAAGGAATGAGAAAAGTCCTTTTTTCCTAATTTATTTTGTCCTTCCTTTCCCCCATCTAAATTCTTCTCAAATTCCACTGATTATTATCCATCTCATAGGGACTCTAAAAAAAAATCAAGAATTAATCATGATGTTTAACATATTAAATAGTATGCACCCTGAAATAGAGTATGAACTAGTAGTAATACTGAACTTAAAAAATATATAAAATGTTTTTTTAAGAGACATTTTATGTTCATAGCAAAATTGAACAGAACATACAGAGATTTCTTGTTTGCCTCCTCTTCCTACAAGCCAAACCTCTTCCATGTTGACATCCCCACCAGAAAGATATGTTAATTACCATAAATGAACTTACACTGACAACCCTGAATATTCATTGGAAGGACTGATGTTAAAGCTCCAATAATTTGGCCATCAGATGTGAAAAGATGACACAAGGACAAGACCCTGATGCCAGGAAAGATGAAGGCAAAAGGATAAGTGGGTGGCAGAGGATGAGATGGTTAGATACTACCACAAATCAGGGGACATGAATTTGAGCAAACTCCAGGAGATACTGAAGGACAGAGAAGCTTGGCATCTTACCATTCATGGGGTCCCAAATAGTGAGAATTAGTGACTGAACATCAACAATATTAACACAACATGATCAGCCAAGCTCCATGGATTTCCCTAGGGTTTAACTCTTGGTTTTGTAGTAATACAAACTATGGGTTTAGACAAATGTATAGTGGCATGAGAGTCCCTTAGACAGCAAGGAGGTCAAATAATTCAATCCTAAAGGAAATCGACCTTGAAAATACATTGGAAGGACTGATATTGAAACTGCAGCTCCAACAGTTTGGCTACCTGATGCAAAGAGCTGACTCATCAGAAAAGACCCTGATGAAGGCAGAAGGAGAAGGGGTTGATAGAGGATGAGATTGTTGGATGGCATCTCTCACTCAATGGACATGAGTTTGAACAAACTCCAGGAGATGCTAAAAAATAGATCATGTCAGTGTATGCCAAAACCAATAGAGTACTGTAAAGTAAAATAAAGTAAAATGGAAGCTCTTAAAAAAAAAAAAAAAAGAAATAGGGAAGCCTTGCATGCTGCAGTCCATGGGATCGCAAAGACTCGGACTGAATGACTCAACAGCATAGTGGTGTGAATCCATCCGCCATTGTAGCATTCTAATAGAATCATTTCTTTTACCATGAAAATCTGTCCTCACCTGTTTATCCAGCAACCCAACTTCTGGCAACCACTGATCTTTTTATTGACTCCAGTTTTACCTTTTTCAGAATGTTACATAGTTAAAATGATACAGTTTGCTGCCTTCTTAGATTGGCTTCTTTTACTTAGTGGTATGCATTTTAGTGTCCTCCATATCTTTTCATGCACTAATAGCGCCTGTCTTTTTAGAGTTGAATAATATTTCATTGCCTAGATGCATCATAGTATACCTATCCTTTTACCTGCTGAAGAGCATATTAGTTGCTTGCAAGTTTTGGCAATCATTAATAAAACTGCCATAAATATCTGCATGCAGGTTCTTGTGTGGACATGTTTTCAACACTTTTACACTTTCACCGCTACTATTAAACATAGTTCTGGAAGTTTTGGCCACAGCAATCAGAGCAGAAAAAGAAATAAAAGGAATCCAAATTGGAAAAGAAGAAGTAAAACTCTCACTGTTTGCAGATGACATGATCCTCTACATAGAAAACCCTAAAGACTCCACCAGAAAATTACTAGAGCTAATCAATGAATATAGTAAAGTTGCAGGATATAAAATCAACACACAGAAATCCCTTGCATTCCTATACACCTGTCTCTTATACACATCTANATATATATATATATATATATATATAACATTTGTATGTGTATGTACATAATAATAAATAATATAATAATAAATATATAATATATTTATAATATATAATAAATAATCACAAACGTGCTATTCAGACAGAGTTGCACATAATACACATACAAATGTTATATATATATATATATATATATATCTCCATGTACCAGTTTTTTTTCATTTTGTTGAAATATGCACAACATAAAATTTACCATTTTACATTTTTAACTGTACAGCTCTGTGGCACTCAGAACATTCATGCTGTGACCATCGTTACCATCCATCTTCTGAACTTTTTTATCTTCCCAAGCTGACCCTCTATACACACTAAACACTCCTCTTTTCCTCTCCCCCTACTCCCGACCCTTGGTGATCACCATTCACTTCCTGTTTCTATGAATCTGGCTCCTCTAGGTACCTCAAGTATTTGGAATCATACAGTGTTTGTCCCACTGTGACTTATCTCACTTAAAGTAATGTCCAGAAGGTTCATCTATGTTGTAACATATGTCAGAATTTTCCTCCCTTTTAAAGCAGAATAATATTTCATTGTATAAATATATCATACTTTATATATCTATTTGTAAATTGATAGAGACTTGGGTTTGTTCCACCTTTTGGCTATTTTGAATAATGCTACCATGAACGTGGGTGTACAAATATCTGATTGCATCCCTGCTTTCCTTTCCGTTTGTTATACAACCACAAGTGGCATTGCTGAATCATTTGGTAGTTCTATCTTTAATTTTTCGAGGAATTTCCATATTTTTCCACAGCAGCTGTACCATTTTACATGATCACCTCCAGTGCACAAGGGTTCCAATTTCTCGCCAACATTTGTTATTTTATTGTTGATAATAGCCATCCTAATGGGTATTAGGATCTTATTGTGGTTTATACATATCTATTTTTATATTATTTTTTCCACCATTTGATTATCAAAAATAAATCATTTTTAAAATTTTAAATCAAAGTCTTCAAATATTTTTTAAGCCTACATAACAAACGGTTCTAAATAGATTCTATAGCTTATAAACCATTCCTCCTTATAGAACATTTGGCTCTTGCTAACTTTGCCATTGTAGGTTAGAAAAGTATGAGGCTAAATGAACACTACACCTCTGTCCACATCTCTTAGTATATCCTAAGGATAAATTACTCAAAGAAACATTACATTGAAAACTATTGGTATGTTTAACCAAATTACTTTTCAAAAGGCTGTTCTGATCTGCAGACAATGAGAGTGCTGAATAGCACATTTTTCAATCCCCCCTTTTTTAGGTCCAGGGTATATTTAGAATACAAATGAGAATACCTATGAACTTGAGCATCCATATGAGCAGAATCCAATTGCTTCTTTGGGTGCAAAAGTCTCATTGTTTGATGTTGGGTTAGATTGTTCATTTTAAAGACAATTTTTTGAAGAGTGGTGCAATGAACATTGAGGTACATGTGTCTTTTTCAATTCTGGTTTCTTCGGGTATATGCCCAGTAGTGGGATTGTATTATTTTCTCTCATCCTGAGGGCTGTCTTTTCACATTGCTTATAGTTTCCTTTGTTGTGTAAAACCTTTTAAGTTTAATTAGATTCCATTTTAATAGGTTTGTAATGAGTTTGTCATACCTTTTCTTCTAAGTAGCAAATTTATTTTAATTTCATGGCTGCAGTCACCATCCACAGTGATTTTGGAGCCCAAGAAAGTAAAATCTGTCACTGTTTCCACTTTTTCCCCTTCTATTTGCCATGAAGTGATGGAACTGTATGCCATGATCTTAGTTTTTTAAATGTTGAGTTTCAAGTGAAGTGAGTTTTTAAATTATTTTTTTTAATGCCTTTTCTTAAAAAAATTTTTTTTATTGAAGGAAAATAGCTTTACAGAATTTTGTTGTCTTCTTCAAACCTCAACATGAATCAACCATAGGTATACATATATCTCCTCCCTTTTGAACCTCCCTCCTGTCTCCTTCCCCATCCCACCCCTCTAGGTTGATACGGAGCCCCTGTTTGAGTTTCCTGAGCCATACAGCAAATTCCCCTTGGCTATCTATTTTACATATGGTAATGTAAGTTTCCATGTTACTCTTTCCAAACATCTCACCCTCTCCCCCCACCAAGTCCATAATTCTATTCTCTATGTCTGTTTCTCCATTGCTGCCCTGTAAATAAATTCTTCAGAACCATTTCTCTAGATTCCGTATATATACATTAGAATATGATATATTTTTTTTTCTGACACACTTCACTTTGTATAATGTGTTCTGGTTTCATCCACCTCATCAGAACTGACTCAAATGCATTTCTTTTTATGGCTGAGTAATATTCCATTGTGTATATGTACCACAACTTCTTTATCCATTCATCTGTCGATGGATATCTCATGTTCTAGCTATCGTAAATAGTGCTGCAGTGAACAATGGGATGCATGTGTCTCTTTCAGTTTTGATTTCCTCGGGGTATGTGTCTAAGAGTGGGATTGCTGGGTCATATGGTGGCTTTATTCCTAGTCTTTTAAGGACTCTCCATATCATTTTCCATAGCGGCTGTATCCATTTACATTCCTACCTACAGTGCAAGAGCATTCCCTTTTCTCCATACCCTCTCCAGCATTTATTGTTTGTAGACTTTTTGATGATGGTCATTCTGACCAGTGTGAGGTGAAATCTCATTGTGGTTTTGATTTGCATTTCTCTAATAATGAGTGATGTTGAGCATCTTTTCATGTGTTTTTTAGCCATCGGTATCTCTTCTTTGGAGAAATGTCTGTTTAGGTCTTTTTCCCACTTTGTGATTAGGTTGTTTGTTTTTCTGGCATTAATTTATATGAGCTGCTTGTATATTTTAAAATTAAGCCTTTGTCAGTTGTCAGTTGTTTCATTTGCTATTCTCTCCAATTCTGAGGTTGTCTTTTCACCTTGCTTAGAGTTACCTTTGCGGTGCAAAAGCTTTTATGTTTAATCAGGTCCCACTTGTTTACTTTTGTTTTTATTTCCCTTAGTCTAGGAGGTGGGTCATAGAGCATCTTGCTTTGATTTATATCATCGAGTGTTCTGCATGTTTTCCTCTAAAAGTTTTATAGTTTCTGGTCTTACACTTAGGTCTTTAATCCATTTTGAGTTTATCTTTGTGTATGGTGTTAAGAAATGTTCTAATTTCATTCTTTTACATGTAGCTGTCCAGTTTTCCCAGCCCCATTTATTGAAGAGGCTGTCTTTGCCCCATTATATATTCTTGTCTCCTTTGTCAAAAATAAGGTACCCATAGGTGCATGGGTTTATTTCTGGGCTTTCTATCTTGTTCCATTGGTCTATATTTCTGTTTTTGTGCCAGTACCATACTGTCTTGATGAATGTAGCTTTGAAGTATAATCTGAGGTCAGGAAGGTTGATTCCTCCAGCTCCATTCTTCTTTCTCAAGACTCCTTTGGCTATTTGGGATCTTTTGTGTTTCCATATGAATTNCATTGGTCTATATTTCTGTTTTTGTGCCAGTACCATACTGTCTTGATGACTGTAGCTTTGAAGTATAATCTGAGGTCAGGAAGGTTGATTCCTCCAGCTCCATTCTTCTTTCTCAAGACTCCTTTGGCTATTTGGGATCTTTTGTGTTTCCATATGAATTGTGAAATTTTTGTCCTAGTTCTGTGAAAAATGCCATTGGTAATTTGGTAGCGATCACATTGAATCTGTATAGTGCATTTGGTAGTACAGTCATTTTCAGAATATTGATTCTTCATACCCAGGAACATGTACTCTCTCTCCATCTGTTTATGTCATCTTTGATTTCTTTCACCAGTGTCTTGTAATTCTCTGTGTACAGTTCTTTTGTCTCCTTAGGTCAATTTACTCCTAGATATTTAATTCTTTTTGTTGCAGTGGTGAGTGGGACTGATTCCTTAATTTCTCTTTCTGATTTTTCATTGTTAGTATATAGAAATGCAAGTGATTTTTGTGTATTGACTTTGTATCCTGCAACTTTGCTAAATTCACTGATTAGCTCTAGTAATTTTCTGATACTACCTTTAGGGTTTTCTATGTACAGTATCATATCATCTGCAAACAGTAAGTGTTTTACTTACTTTTCAATCTGGATTCATTTTATTTCTTTTTCTTCTATGATTGCTATAGCTAGGACTTCCAGAACTATGTTGAATACTAGTGGTGAAAGTGGACACCCTTGTCTTGTTCCTGATGTTAGGGGGAGTGCTTTCAGTTTTTCACCACTGAGAATAATGTTTGCTGTAGGCTTATCATATATGGCCTTTACTATGTTGAGGGAGGTTCCTTCTATGCCCATTTTTTAAAGAGTTTTAATCAAAAATGGGTACTGAATATTGAAGTGAAGTGAAGTGAAGTTGCTCAGTCGTGTCCGACTCTTTGCGACCCCATGGACTGTAGCCTACTAGGCTCTTCTGTCCATGGGATTTTCCAGGCAATAGTCCTGGAGTGGATTGCCATTTCCTTCTCCAGGGGATCTTCCCAACCCAGGGATCGAACCCGGGTCTCCTGCATTGTAGACAGACGCTTTACCATCTGAGCCACATATTGCCAGAGGCTTTTTCTGCATCTATTGAGATGATCATATGATTTTTATCTTTCAATTTGTTAATGTAGTATATCACATTGATTGATTTGCATATACTGAAGAATCCTTGCATTCCTGGAATAAACCCACCTTGATCATGGTGTATGAGCTTTTTGATGTGTTGCTGCATTCTGTTTGCTAAAATTGTGTTCAAGGTTTTTGCACCTATTTTCATCAGTGATATTGGCCTATAGTTTTCTTTTTTTGTGTTGTTTTTGTCTGGTTTTGGTGTCAGCATGATGGTGCCCTCATAGAATGTGTTTGGAAGTGTTCCTTCCTCTGCAATTTTTTGAAAGAGTTTTAGAAGGATAGGCATTAGCTCTTTTCTAAATGTTTGATAGAATTCTCCTGTGAAACGTCAGGTCCTGGGCTTTTGTTTTTTGAGAGATTTTTGATCACAGCTTCAATTTCAGTGCTTGTAATTGGGTTGTTCATAATTTCTGTTTCTTCCTGGTTCAGTCTTGGGAGATGGAACTTGTCTAAGAATCTGTCCATTTCTTCCAGGTTATCCATTTTATTGCCATGCAGTTGTTCATAATAGTCTCTTATAATCCTTTGTATTTCTGCATTGTCTGTTGTAACCTCTCCTTCTTCTTTTCTAATTTTGTTGATTTCATTCTTTTGTCTTTTGTTCTTAACGACTCTGGCTAAAGGTTTGTCAATTTTGTTTATCTTCTCAAAGAACCAGCTTTTAGTTTTATTAATCTTTACTATTATATCTTTCATTTCTTTTTCATTTATTTCTGCTCAGAT
This sequence comes from Oreotragus oreotragus, assembly GCA_006410675.1. Classification (NCBI taxonomy): domain Eukaryota; kingdom Metazoa; phylum Chordata; class Mammalia; order Artiodactyla; family Bovidae; genus Oreotragus; species Oreotragus oreotragus. Next base: position 139,904 of record SJYX01024298.1, on the reverse strand, counting down.
CTTTATGATTTCTTTCCTTCTACTAATTTGGGGGGGGGGTTGTTCTTCTTTTTCCAGTAGTTTTAGGTGTAAAGTTAGGTTGTCTGTTCGATGTTTTTCTTGTTTCTTGAGGTAGGATTGTATTGCTATAAACTTCCCTCTTAGAACTGCTTTTGCTGCATCCCATAGGTTTTGAGTTGTCATGTTTTCATTGTCATTTGTTTCTAGAAATTTTTTTATTTTCCTTTTGATTTCTTCAGTAACCTGTTGGTTATTTAGAAGCATGTTGTTTAATCTCCGTGTGTTTGTGTTTCTTACAGTTCTTTCTTGTAATTGATATCTAGTCTCATAGCGTTGTGGTCGGAGAAGATGCTTGATACGATTTCAATTTTCTTAAATTTACTGAGGTTTGATTTGTGACCCAAGATGTGGTCTATCCTGGAGAATGTTCCGTAGGCACTTGAGAAGAAGGTGTATTCTTCTGCATTTGGATGGAATGTCCTGAAGATATCAGTGAGAGTCATCTCATCTAATGTATCATCTAAGACTGTGTTTCCTTATTAGTTTTCTGTTTTGAAGATCTGTCCATTGGTTAGTGGGGTGTTAACATCACCTACTATTATTGTGTTACTGTCAATTTCTCCTTTTATGTCTGTTAATGTTTGTCTTATGTACTGAGGTGCTCCTATGTTGGGTGTGTAGATATTTACAATTGCTATGTCTTCCTCTTGGATTGATCCCTTGATCATTATGTAGTGTCCTTCCTTATCTCTTATAATCTTCTTTATTTTAAGGTCTATTTTGTCTGATATGAGGATTGCTACTCCAGCTTTCCTTTATTTCCCATTTGCATGGAATGTATTTTTTCATCCTCTTATTTTCAATGTATATGTGTCTTTAAGTCTGAACTGGGTTTCTTGTAGACAGCATATATATGGGTCTTGTTTTTATATCCATTCAGCCAGCTTGTATCTTTTGGTTGGAGCATTTACTCTATTTACATTTAAAGTAATTATTGATATATATATGTCCCTATTGCCATTTTCTTAATTGTTTGGGGTTGATTTGGTAGATCTTTTTCCTTCTCTTGTATTTCTTGACTATATACATTCCTTTAATATTTGTTGTAAAGCTTGTTTGGTGGTACTGAATTCTCTTAACTTTTGCTTGTCTGAAAATCTTTTTATTTCTCCATCAATTTTGAATGAGATCCTTGCTGGATACTGTAATCTTGGTTGTAGATTTTTCCTTTTCAGTATTTTAAATATATCCTGCCATTCCCTTCTGGCCTGCAGAATTTCTGCTGAAAGATCAGCTGTTGAGCCCTTGCATGTTACTTGTTGCTTCTCCCTTGCTGCTTTTAATATTCTTTCTTTGTGTTTAGTCTTTGTTAGTTTGATTATTATGTGTCTTGTTGTGTTTCTTCTTGGGTTTACCCTGTATGCGACTCTTTGTGCCTCTTGGACTTGATTGACTATTTCCTTTTCCATGTTGGGGAAATTTTCAACTATTATCTCTTCAAAAATTTTCTCATACCCTTTCTTTTTCTCTTCTTCTTCTGGGACCCCTATAATTCAAATGTTGGTGCATTTGATATTGTCCCAGAGGTCTCTGAGACTATCCTCAGTTGTTTTCATTCTTTTTACTTTATTCTGCTCTTCAGAAGTTATTTCTATCATTTTATCTTCCAGCTTACTGATTTGTTCTTCTGCTTCAGATACTCTTCTGCTGATTCCTTCTAGAGTATTTTTAATTTCAGTAATTGTGTTGTTTGTCTCTGTGTGTTTATTCTTTAATTCTTCTAGGTCTTTGTTAATTGTTTCTTGCATTTTTTCCATTTTGTTTTCAAGGTTTTTTTAATCATCTTTACTATGACTATTCTGAATTCTTTTTCAGGTAGTTTGCCTCTTTTCTCTTCGTTTACCTAGACTTCTGTGTTTCTAAGTTGTTCCTTCATTTGTGCTGTATTTCTCTGCCTTTTCATCATTTTTTTTTTAACTTATTGAGATTGAGGTCTCCTTTTCCCAGGCTTCAAGGTTGAATTCTTTCTTCCTTTTGGTTTCTGCCCTCCTAAGCTTGGTCCAGTGGTTTCTGTAAGCTTCATATAGGGTGAGATTTGTGCTGAGTTTTTGTTTGTTTGTTTTTCCTTTGGTGGGCAAGGCTGAGTGAGGGGGTAATCCTGTCTTCTAAAGATTGGGTTTGTATTTTTGTTTTGTTTGTTGCTTAGATGAGGCGTCCTGCTCAGGTGTCCTGCTCAGTGCTACTGGTGGTTGGGTGATGTCGGGTCTTGTATTCATGTGGTTTTCTGTGTGTGAGTTCTCACTATTTGATACTCCCTAGGGTTAGTTCTCTGGTAGTCTAAGGTCTTAGAGTCAGTGCTCCCACTCCAAAGGCTCAGGGCTTGATCTGGCTCTTGAGGCAGGATGTTCACCATCAGGGTGGCAGCAGGTCAGGTTCTGGTGAGGGATCGCTTTCTGGTTGGGGATAGCCCAATATTCTCTTGTAACTTCAGGTGTCTGCATCTCCTGCCCTGGTCTCACTGTCTCTCCAGGTGGCCACCAAGCTTAGCATCCCCAAGGCAGGGAACATGGTTGACCCAAGGTAGGAGGCTGAGAGGGTTTGCAGGGCAGGTCGGGGTATTGTGCTAGAAGTTGCCACCAAGGAAGAAGTCTTGCTCTGCTCCAGCAACTTCTTAAGGAAGGCCCTGGCTTCCAGGTCCAGTGGGGCCCCTGGGAAGGGCATTGGGGTACCAGGCAGGGCTCCATGGGGACTAAAGTGAGCTTTTTCACTCTCCTCTTTCACCCTCATCGAGAGGCTCTTGCTGTTTTTTCCCTCCTCAATTTCTGCTGCTAGAATGGTATCAGCTGCATATCTAAGGTTGTTGATATTTCTCCCAGCAATCTTGATTCCAGCCTGTGATTCATCCAGCCTAGCATTTCACATGATGTATTCTGCATATAAGAAATAAACAGGGTGACAAGATACAGCCTAGTCATACTCCTCTCCCAGTTGTGAACCTGTCCACTGTTCCATGTTCACTTCTAACTGTTGCTTCTTGACCCATGTACAGGTTTCTTGGGAAACAGACAGGTAAGGTAAGACAGGTAAGACTACAGGTAAGGTAATCTAGTATTCCCTTCTCTTTAAGAATTTTCCACAGTTTGTTGTGATTTACACAGTCAAAGGCTTTATCATAGTCAACGAAGCAGAAGTAGATATTTTTCTGTCATTCCCTTGCTTTTTGCATGATCCATTTCCTGGAAAAGAAAATGGTAACCCAGTCCAGTATTCTTGCCTGAACCCCACAGACAGTATGAAAAGGCTAAAAATCCGCATACATATGGTCAATTAATTTACAACAAAAGAGGCTAAAGTATACAATGAGGAAATAGCAGTTTTTTTCCATAATTGGTATGGAGAAAACTGGACAGGTACATGTAAAAAATGAAATTAGAACATTTTTTCTCATTACATACAAAAATAAATTTTAAATGGACTAAAGACCAAAATGTACAGCAATAAACATAAAACTCCTAGATACAGGCATAGGCAGTACAGTCTTTTATGTAAGTTTTAGCACTGTTTTTTTGGATTTGTCTCCTCAAGCAAAGGAAACAAAAGCAAAAATAAACAAATGGAACCTTAAACTTAAAAGTTTTTGCACAGTGGAGGAAACCACCAACAAAATGGAAGACAACATACTAAATGAGAGAAAATATTTGCAAATTATATATATCTGACAAGAGATTAATAGTATATAAAATACATAAATACTCAACTCAGTATCAAAAATGTAAACCAACTAAAAAATAGCCAAAAGACCTGAATAAACACTTTCCAAAGAAAGCATAAAAATGGACAACAGGCACCTAAAAAAGTATTTAACATCATGAATTATCAGTGAAATGCAAATGAAAACCACAATGAGATATCACTTTGTACCTGTTGGAATACATAGCATCAAAAAGTCAAGAAGTGTTGGCAAGGATGTGGTGAAAAGGGAACTCTAGTACACTAGGAGAGGAGATGCTATGGAAAAGTGTGGAAGTTCCTCAACAAATTTAAAAATAGAACTCATATATGATTCAACAGTCTTATTTATGGGTAATCAGCCAAAGGAAATAAAATCATTATCTTGAAGAAATATCTGTACTTCCATGTCCTTATGTTTCAGTTCAGTTTAGTCGCTCAGTTGTGTCCGACTCTTTGGACCCCATG
>SJYX01024298.1:48651-123128 GCA_006410675.1 Oreotragus oreotragus | reverse complement strand
AACCAGTCCATCCTAAAGGAAATCAGTCCTGAATATTCATTGGAAGGACTGATGCTGAAGTTGAAACTCCAATACTTTGGCCACCTGATGTGAAGAAATGACTCATTCAAAAAGACCCTGATGCTGGGAAAGATTGAGGGCAGGAGGAGAAGGGGACGACAGAGGATGAGACGGCGAGATTGCATCACTGACTCAATGGACGCGAGTCTGAGTGAACTCCGGGAGTTGGTGATGGACAGGGAGGCCTGGCGTGCTGCGATTCATGGGGTCGCAAAGAGTCGGACACGACTGAGTGACTGAACTGAACTGAATCTATCTTTTTTTTTACAGGGACAGAGCCTAGAACCTAGAAGGGTAGAGGAAAAATGCAAATTATTTTTCCTCTCCTGCAACATACCTCACTAGAAGTGAGGAAAGCCCAGACAGCGGGTGCCCGAGGCCTGCTCACCTGACCATCCTGTGTGGCAAGTCTGCCTGACTATGGTAGCAGACAGTCTGGTCCAGGGAGGCCTCTTGCTGGGCCTTCTTCTGGAGCATCCCTTTCTTCTGCTTCCTCTGGCCTTTCACAGTGGAAAGAAGGCATCGTCTTTTCTCTTCCTCTGTCATTGTTTTAGTTTGCCGGTTTGCCATAACAAAGCCCCGCAAACGGAGTAGCCGAAACAACGGAATGTCTATTGTCCCCCACTTCTGGGGGCTAGAAGTCCGAGACCAAGGTGTTGGCAGAAGCAGTTCTTTCTGAGAGCTGTGGGGGAAGGGTCTGTCCTCAGCCTCTTTCCTTGGTTTACAGATAACCATCTTCATGGTCCTATGGCCTCGTATAGCTATCTGCACAGCTTTCCTTCTATAAAAGGACACCAGTCATGTTAGATTGGGCTGGCCTGGTGGCTTAGATGGTAAAGAATCTGCCTGTAATGCAGGACATCTGGGTTCAATCCCTGGGTCTGGAAGATCCCACGTAGCAGGGAATGGCTACTCACTCGCGTATTCTTGCATGGGAAATCCCAAGGACAGGGGAGCCTGGTGGACTACAGTCTATGGGGTCGGAAAGAGTGGGACATGACTGAGCCACTCACACATACACATTAGATCACAGTTCACCCTGTTACCTCATTTTAACATGATTACCTCTGCAAAGATCTTATTTCTGAATAAGATCACATTCTGAGTTATAAACTGGATTTTAAGGGCTTCAAAACCTGAATTTGGAGGGGGGACACAATTTGACTTACAATGGTCATATTCTGCTTCTACCAGAGAGGAATGCAGGTTCTCAAGTCATTCCCACCCAGTAACTGTTATGGACAAATGGATTTGTCTTTTCTTCGTGAGACGGATGACTCTATTATCCAAGTCATCCAGGCTTGATGGTTAATATGCCAGTGGATGAGAGGAAGGTATTTTTAAAATTCTCTATTAAAGCTGTAGCCTAGTTGCAACACCATTGCCTTAGTAGTTAATCCTACTTTACATGTCAAAAGCTGAATATTAACTAAGTCTTTCTCTCTGCACTTTTTTCTGTGACATTGTTCATCTTCCCCCAAACATTTCCTTCATCCACTTTGTGCCTGGATGCTCTGGACCAGCTGGGAGAAAGCCATGCAATTAGAAAGGTAAGAGAACAACCACTGCCAAGTTTTAAAGCATTACCTCTGTTGCAAGAAACTGATGGGTGACAGCAGTCATCTTGGAAAAGAAGACAGTCGTTTGGCTCTTTCATTTGCCAGGCTGATTTTTATGAGTATTTACTAAAATCCATAGATCTTGGTTTGGGCTTCCCGGATGGCTCCGTGGGTAAAGGATCTTCCTACCAATGCAGGAGACACAGGAGATGCAGGTTTGATCCCTGGGTTGGGAAGATCCCCTGGAGAAAAGGTGGCAACCCACTCCGGTATTCTTGCTTGGAAAATCCCATGGACAGAGGCGCTATAGTCCAAAGGGTTCCAAAGAGTTGGACACAACTGAGCGACTGAGTACACACACACACACAGATCTTTGTTTACAATAATATTAATTGAAGAGAGAATCTGATATTGAGGATGAAGAGAGGTAGCTATGAAATCAGAAAAAAAAAAAAGTAATTTGAGGGAGGAATCGATTGAGGGAGTTAAAGAAATAAGCTCAGCTTAAGACAAAACTTTAAAAGCAAATGGAGACCAAAGATGAGGTGGTCGGATATCTTTCCAACCATTTTCTCCCCTGCACCCCCACTCTCTCAATTCTCTCTTCTTTCCTCCCTGCCGCTTCTCTCAGTTTGATTTTCCTTCTACAGAGCCTTTCTTCAGGCCCTACAACCAAGGATGGAAATGATTAGTACTTAGATGAACTACCTATGAGTTAAAAGTGTTTTGTGTTTTTTTTTTTAATGCATCAATGCAGAGAGCTAACCAAACTTTGCATTGCTTTTTGTTTTCATTTTAATTTTAAAAATAACATGGCACCATCAGAAGAAAAATTTTGTTCATATTCCTACTACTTTAAAACACCTAATTTCATTTTTCTGCAACACCCTCCTGGCATGCCTGTCTGCAGAAAAATTGCTGTAAAATAGTCAGGTTGGGCCACATACCAGATATACTTTCCGATTCTTTCAGCATATCACAAATATTTCCATTGTGATATCTTAATAATCACAACTGACATGCCATAACATCATAGTAAATCATGATCATTGTTTAATAGTTACATAATGTCACAACACGCTGATTTCTCTTAATTAACCATTTTTCTTTGCGGCACAATTTGACAATATCCAGTTCTGCAGTTTAAGAACAACAACAATCATTGAACATCCTGGCTCTTTTTCTCACTGAATTGGTGGTTTTAGGGCACATTCCTTGCAGTGCTATTCTGGGTCAATGATTAAAAGCACTTGCATGCCTTTTGATATGTATTTACATCATGTATTTAATTGGAAAATGAACGCTGAGTTTTCCAAACTGCTGCACAAATCAGCTTTCTGGTTTTAAAATATATATTGGCTATTCTGTATTATGTTCATACTATGTAAATCTATACTTCTGTGTACAGATAAGCCAAATTTATCAGTATTCTTATGAAGAGTGCATTCTTAGCAGTGGGGAGCTATAATATTATGCATGAGGGCAGGATTCTTATTCTCCTTCATCCCCTTTCAGTTCCTGGGACACTCTCAGCCTACTGAGAACACCAGTGAATGCACCTAGCTGGGTTCTGGTTGCAGGGGAGGAGAGGTGGTACACTAACGCCTTTTTCCAGAATATTCCTGTAGGTGGAGGGAGTAGGAAGTGTTGTCAAGGCCTGAGAAACAGGACCCAGCTGCTTCTCAGAGCTCTGTAAGAAGCGGGGAGGTTGCCTTGTGGGCTGCTGTCTCTCCTCTTTCAGGTGAAGCCACAATTTAAATATCTCTGGAGGAGCAGAGATTTGATTTCCTCACTGTAGCCTGCTGCCAACTCTCAGCAGCTGGCAGGGCTGCCAGCGAATGCGTCCAGAGATGGATTTAAAAGAGAAGGAAGACGGAAATGGCTCTTTCTTGCCGGCCGCCTGCCTTTCTTTTTTATCTTTCTCTTTCCTTTCTGAAGCATTAAAAAAAAAAAAAAATGAACATTATGCTTCAGAACAAGATGTGTAGCTTTATAAGGAGCAAAGATCAAGTTCCAGCTTCCAGGTCCCTCCCTGGAGCTACGTATTGGCAGCCTGCTCTCTCCCAGCCTCTACCAACTAAGATTAACTTAACCTGGAAGCTGGAGTAGGAGCCAGGGAGGGATGGAGACAGGGAGGGATGGAGGCAGGGGCTGGCCTCACAGGATGGCATCTGTTTTCTAATCAGCTGTGGAAGGAAAATTCTGTTGTTCATCCTGAAGTGGTAGGTGGTGAGGCTGGGCTTGGCTTGAGGCTGGGCTTGGCTCTGTTAAAGAAGTGGCCACGTCTTTTTAAACAATTCTTTTCCCTTATGGTTTCTCACAGGGTATCGGTATATGGTTCCCTGCGCTATACAGGAAGGCCTCGTTGTTTATCCATCCTGTGTATGACAGTGCGCATCTGCTAACCCCAACCTCCTAATCTTTGCCTCCCACCACCTGCTCCCTCTTGGCAACCACAAGTCTGTTCTCTGTGTATGTGAGTCTGTTCCGTAGATCTGTTCATTTGGGTCATATTTCACATTCCATATATAGATGATATCATAGGGTGTTTGTCTTTCTGACTTTTTCAGTTCGGATGATAATCTCGAGGTCCCTCTGTGTTGCTATGCGGCATCATTTCACCCTTTTCATGGCTGAGTAATCGGCCATTATGTATATATGTATATATGTATATAATCGGCCATTATGTATATTTACCACATCTTCTTTGTTGATGGACCCTTAGGTTGTCTCCATGTCTTGGCTATTGTGACTAGTGTAGCTATGAACATAGGGGTACATGGATTAAAGCTATTACAAATAAAACCTTTGAAAACAAACACAATTTTTAAATAAACAAAAGAAGGTGTCACATCCCTAAAGCTGCTGCTACTGCTGCTAAGTCACTTCAGTCGTGTCCGACTCTGTGCGACCCCATGGACTGCAGCCCACCAGGCTACTCTGTCCATTGGATTTTCCAGGCAAGAGTACTGGGGTGGGGTGCCATTGCCTTCCCCGTCCCTAAAGCTTGTGATTATGAAATAAGAACATGTAGCTTTGAAAAGAGACTATTTGGATGTCTTGAACACAGAAACAATTTTGCAAAAGCAACAGATTCTTTATTGGGAACTTTGGAAGTCAGGACGTGAGGGAAGAATACCTGAGGGAAAAAGTGTGACATGTACTTGTGAGTGAAGTTGCTCAGTTGTGTCCAACTCTTTGCGACCCCATGGACTATAGCCTACCAAGCTCCTCTGTCCATGGGATTTTCCAGGCAATAGTACTGGAGTGGATTGCCATTTCCTTGTCCAGAGAATCTTCCCGACCCAGGGATCGAACCCGGGTCTCTCGCATTGTAGACAGACGCTTTACTGTCTCAGCCACCAAGTGTACTTGTATATCTAGCCAAATAATCATTTGAAAGTGGGAGCAAAGTAAAGATGTTTTAAGTCACATGAAGCCTTTGAGAAGTTATCACCCATATTTTCCACTGAAAAAACTACTAGAGGTTGTGTTCCTGTTAGAAGATGGAGGAACGCAGCAACAACAAGGATCATACAAGAGGTAACAGTGAGAAACAGCAAGTAAAGCATACTCTTGCTTCAAGAACAGCCTTTCATTAGAAACATGGGCCTAAATTTGCAGATAATATTCAACGTACAATGTCGAGATGAAGGAAGTGGGGCTTAAAAGTCTGCGTACATGAAGGAGATAAGAAATGTGTTACAGATTCTGGCTTATGCTGGGGGAACCTGTTGGACCCCCTGAAGTTACCAGTTTTTGTAAATTAAAAATGTCCCAATACTGGCAGTTTCACGTGGTTCAACTGAATCGATACTGCTTTACCCTGTAGATGAAAAGATTAGAAATGTAATGGATGATTTTCAAATCAACAGAGGGAGAGATGAGAGGATTTCACAGGGAAGGAAACAAAGATGTTTAAGTTGTTTTGGATGGAACCCTGGCCCAGGTCCCACATTCCCACTGGAACTTATGCCTTTGGTGCCAAGAAGCACCCCCTGCTGGTTCATATGGACCCTGATGTTTCTCCTTTGGCAATGAGAAATGTGTGAGTGGTACGGATTGAGGAGCTGGTCATACACCCTAACCTCTGGGGTTCCCTCCCCTCTGCTGCCCAAGGGGCAGAAGCTCAGATCTGCCGGAGAGGTAAAACAGAATCTTTGGTTACAGACCATCCCCCTAGCCCCACAGACAAAGGGCTGGAGCTTCTTGTGGGAGGAGTTGGACTGTCAGCCCCCCATCTTGTGCTCTCAGCTGCTCTAAACAGGCAGAAAAACAGCCCTGGTTTGGGCAGAAGTGGCCCTCCACCCCCTACTCCATCCAAGAAAGGACAAATGGCGATCAGGGTGAGGCCTGGAGAAGAGAGATCTGGGCAGGCCCTGAGGCCTTTGCTGGTGCTCTAGGGGGCTCACTCTGTGTGCATGAGCAAGGGGGTTCTACAGAAAAACAGAACCAGTAGGAGATATAGATTGGGGGTGGGGTGGGGTTGGAGAGAGAGAGAGAAGGCGACTTTAAGGAACTGGCTTACAAGCTTATGGAGGTTGGCAAGTCTGAAATCTTCAGGGTGGGTGGGGAGGCTGGAGACCCAGGGAAGACTTGATGCTGTAGCTCGAAGACAGTCTGGAAGCAGGATTCCTTCCTCTTTGGGGCCTCTCAGTCTCTTTCTTGAGGCTGTCAACTGATTGAATGGCCCACCCACATTATAAGTGGGAGTCTGATTAACTCAGAGTATACTGATTTAAATGTAAATCTCAGCTAAAAAAAAAANGGTGCCCGAGGCCTGCTCACCTGACCATCCTGTGTGGCAAGTCTGCCTGACTATGGTAGCAGACAGTCTGATCCAGGGAGGCCTCTTGCTGGGCCTTCTGGAGCATCCCTTTCTTCTGCTTCCTCTGGCCCTTCACAGTGGAAAGAAGGCATCGTCTTTTCCCTTCCTCTGTCATTGTTTTAGTTTGCTGGTTTGCCATAACAGCCCCGCAAACGGAGTAGCTGAAACAACGGAATGTCTATTGTCCCCCACTTCTGGGGGCTAGAAGTCCGAGACCAAGGTGTTGGCAAATGCAATTCTTTCTGAGAGCTGTGGGGGAAGGGTCTGTCCTCAGCCTCTCTCCTTGGTTTACAGATAACCATCTTCATGCTCCTATGATCTCGTATAGCTGTCTGCACAGCTTTCCTTCTATAAAAGGACACCAGTCATGTTAGATTGGGCTGACCTGGTGGATTAGATGGTAAAGAATCTGCCTGTAATGCAGGACATCTGGGTTCAATCCCTGGGTCTGGAAGATCCCCCGTAGCAGGGAATGGCTACTCACTCCTGTATTCTTGCATGGGAAATCCCAAGGACAGGGGAACCTAGTGGGCTACAGTCTATGGGGTTGGAAAGAGTGGGACATGACTGAGCCACTCACACATACACAGTAGATCAGGGTTCACCCTGTTACCTCATTTTAACATGATTACCCCTGCAAAGATCTTATTTCTGAATAAGATCACATTCTGAGTTATAAACTGGGGTTTAAGGGCTTCAAAACCTGAATTTGGAGGGGGGACACAGTTCGACTTACAATGGTCATATTCTGCTTCTACCAGAGAGGAATGCAGGTTCTCAAGTCATTCCCACCCAGTAACTGTTATGGACAAATGGATTTGTCTTTTTTTCATGAGACGGATGACTCTATTATCCAAGTCATCCAGGCTTGATGGTTAATATGCCAGTGGATGAGAGGAAGGTATTTTTAAATTTCTCTATTAAAGCTGTAGCCTAGTTGCAACACCATTGCCTTAGTAGTTAATCCTACTTTACATGTCAAAAGCTGAATATTAACAAAGTCTTTCTCNGATGACTCTATTATCCAAGTCATCCAGGCTTGATGGTTAATATGCCAGTGGATGAGAGGAAGGTATTTTTAAATTTCTCTATTAAAGCTGTAGCCTAGTTGCAACACCATTGCCTTAGTAGTTAATCCTACTTTACATGTCAAAAGCTGAATATTAACAGTCTTTCTCTCTGCACTTTTTTCTGTGACATTGTTCATCTTCCCCCAAACATTTCCTTCATCCACTTTGTGCCTGGATGCTCTGGACCAGCTGGGAGAAGGCCATGCAATTAGAAAGGTAAGAGAACAACCACTGCCAAGTTTTAAAGCATTACCTCTTTTGCAAGAAACTGATGGGTGACGGCAGTCATCTTGGAAAAGAAGACAATCATTTGGCTATTTCATTTGCCAGGCTGATTTTTATGAGTATTTACTAAAATCCACAGATCTTGGTTTGGGCTTCCCGGATGGCTCCGTGGGTAAAGGATCTTCCTACCAATGCAGGAGACACAGGAGATGCGGGTTTGATCCCTGGGTTGGGAAGATCCCCTGGAGAAAAGGTGGCAACCCACTCCGGTATTCTTGCTTGGAAAATCCCATGGACAGAGGCGCTATAGTCCAAAGGGTTCCAAAGAGTTGGACACAACTGAGCGACTGAGTACACACACACACACAGATCTTTGTTTACAATAATATTAATTGAAGAGAGAATCTGATATTGAGGATGAAGAGAGGTAGCTATGAAATCAGAAAAAAAAAAAAAGTAATTTGAGGGAGGAATCGATTGAGGGAGTTAAAGAAATAAGCTCAGCTTAAGACAAAACTTTAAAAGCAAATGGAGACCAAAGATGAGGTGGTCGGATATCTTTCCAACCATTTTCTCCCCTGCATCCCACTTTCTCAGTTCTCTCTTCTTTCCTCCCTGCCGCTTCTCTCAGTTTGATTTTCCTTCTACAGAGCCTTTCTTCAGGCCCTAGAACCAAGGATGGAAATGATTAGTACTTAGATGAACTACCTATGAGTTAAAAGTGTTTTGTGTTTTTTTTTTTAATGCATCAATGCAGAGAGCTAACCAAACTTTGCATTGCTTTTTGTTTTCATTTTAATTTTAAAAATAACATGGCACCATCAGAAGAAAAATTTTGTTCATATTCCTACTACTTTAAAACACCTAATTTCATTTTTCTGCAACACCCTCCTGGCATGCCTGTCTGCAGAAAAATTGCTGTAAAATAGTCAGGTTGGGCCACATACCAGATATACTTTCCGATTCTTTCAGCATATCACAAATATTTCCATTGTGATATCTTAATAATCACAACTGACATGCCATAACATCATAGTAAATCATGATCATTGTTTAATAGTTACATAATGTCACAACACGCTGATTTCTCTTAATTAACCATTTTTCTTTGCGGCACAATTTGACAATATCCAGTTCTGCAGTTTAAGAACAACAACAATCATTGAACATCCTGGCTCTTTTTCTCACTGAATTGGTGGTTTTAGGGCACATTCCTTGCAGTGCTATTCTGGGTCAATGATTAAAAGCACTTGCATGCCTTTTGATATGTATTTACATCATGTATTTAATTGGAAAATGAACGCTGAGTTTTCCAAACTGCTGCACAAATCAGCTTTCTGGTTTTAAAATATATATTGGCTATTCTGTATTATGTTCATACTATGTAAATCTATACTTCTGTGTACAGATAAGCCAAATTTATCAGTATTCTTATGAAGAGTGCATTCTTAGCAGTGGGGAGCTATAATATTATGCATGAGGGCAGGATTCTTATTCTCCTTCATCCCCTTTCAGTTCCTGGGACACTCTCAGCCTACTGAGAACACCAGTGAATGCACCTAGCTGGGTTCTGGTTGCAGGGGAGGAGAGGTGGTACACTAACGCCTTTTTCCAGAATATTCCTGTAGGTGGAGGGAGTAGGAAGTGTTGTCAAGGCCTGAGAAACAGGACCCAGCTGCTTCTCAGAGCTCTGTAAGAAGCGGGGAGGTTGCCTTGTGGGCTGCTGTCTCTCCTCTTTCAGGTGAAGCCACAATTTAAATATCTCTGGAGGAGCAGAGATTTGATTTCCTCACTGTAGCCTGCTGCCAACTCTCAGCAGCTGGCAGGGCTGCCAGCGAATGCGTCCAGAGATGGATTTAAAAGAGAAGGAAGACGGAAATGGCTCTTTCTTGCCGGCCGCCTGCCTTTCTTTTTTATCTTTCTCTTTCCTTTCTGAAGCATTAAAAAAAAAAAAAAATGAACATTATGCTTCAGAACAAGATGTGTAGCTTTATAAGGAGCAAAGATCAAGTTCCAGCTTCCAGGTCCCTCCCTGGAGCTACGTATTGGCAGCCTGCTCTCTCCCAGCCTCTACCAACTAAGATTAACTTAACCTGGAAGCTGGAGTAGGAGCCAGGGAGGGATGGAGACAGGGAGGGATGGAGGCAGGGGCTGGCCTCACAGGATGGCATCTGTTTTCTAATCAGCTGTGGAAGGAAAATTCTGTTGTTCATCCTGAAGTGGTAGGTGGTGAGGCTGGGCTTGGCTTGAGGCTGGGCTTGGCTCTGTTAAAGAAGTGGCCACGTCTTTTTAAACAATTCTTTTCCCTTATGGTTTCTCACAGGGTATCGGTATATGGTTCCCTGCGCTATACAGGAAGGCCTCGTTGTTTATCCATCCTGTGTATGACAGTGCGCATCTGCTAACCCCAACCTCCTAATCTTTGCCTCCCACCACCTGCTCCCTCTTGGCAACCACAAGTCTGTTCTCTGTGTATGTGAGTCTGTTCCGTAGATCTGTTCATTTGGGTCATATTTCACATTCCATATATAGATGATATCATAGGGTGTTTGTCTTTCTGACTTTTTCAGTTCGGATGATAATCTCGAGGTCCCTCTGTGTTGCTATGCGGCATCATTTCACCCTTTTCATGGCTGAGTAATCGGCCATTATGTATATATGTATATATGTATATAATCGGCCATTATGTATATTTACCACATCTTCTTTGTTGATGGACCCTTAGGTTGTCTCCATGTCTTGGCTATTGTGACTAGTGTAGCTATGAACATAGGGGTACATGGATTAAAGCTATTACAAATAAAACCTTTGAAAACAAACACAATTTTTAAATAAACAAAAGAAGGTGTCACATCCCTAAAGCTGCTGCTACTGCTGCTAAGTCACTTCAGTCGTGTCCGACTCTGTGCGACCCCATGGACTGCAGCCCACCAGGCTACTCTGTCCATTGGATTTTCCAGGCAAGAGTACTGGGGTGGGGTGCCATTGCCTTCCCCGTCCCTAAAGCTTGTGATTATGAAATAAGAACATGTAGCTTTGAAAAGAGACTATTTGGATGTCTTGAACACAGAAACAATTTTGCAAAAGCAACAGATTCTTTATTGGGAACTTTGGAAGTCAGGACGTGAGGGAAGAATACCTGAGGGAAAAAGTGTGACATGTACTTGTGAGTGAAGTTGCTCAGTTGTGTCCAACTCTTTGCGACCCCATGGACTATAGCCTACCAAGCTCCTCTGTCCATGGGATTTTCCAGGCAATAGTACTGGAGTGGATTGCCATTTCCTTGTCCAGAGAATCTTCCCGACCCAGGGATCGAACCCGGGTCTCTCGCATTGTAGACAGACGCTTTACTGTCTCAGCCACCAAGTGTACTTGTATATCTAGCCAAATAATCATTTGAAAGTGGGAGCAAAGTAAAGATGTTTTAAGTCACATGAAGCCTTTGAGAAGTTATCACCCATATTTTCCACTGAAAAAACTACTAGAGGTTGTGTTCCTGTTAGAAGATGGAGGAACGCAGCAACAACAAGGATCATACAAGAGGTAACAGTGAGAAACAGCAAGTAAAGCATACTCTTGCTTCAAGAACAGCCTTTCATTAGAAACATGGGCCTAAATTTGCAGATAATATTCAACGTACAATGTCGAGATGAAGGAAGTGGGGCTTAAAAGTCTGCGTACATGAAGGAGATAAGAAATGTGTTACAGATTCTGGCTTATGCTGGGGGAACCTGTTGGACCCCCTGAAGTTACCAGTTTTTGTAAATTAAAAATGTCCCAATACTGGCAGTTTCACGTGGTTCAACTGAATCGATACTGCTTTACCCTGTAGATGAAAAGATTAGAAATGTAATGGATGATTTTCAAATCAACAGAGGGAGAGATGAGAGGATTTCACAGGGAAGGAAACAAAGATGTTTAAGTTGTTTTGGATGGAACCCTGGCCCAGGTCCCACATTCCCACTGGAACTTATGCCTTTGGTGCCAAGAAGCACCCCCTGCTGGTTCATATGGACCCTGATGTTTCTCCTTTGGCAATGAGAAATGTGTGAGTGGTACGGATTGAGGAGCTGGTCATACACCCTAACCTCTGGGGTTCCCTCCCCTCTGCTGCCCAAGGGGCAGAAGCTCAGATCTGCCGGAGAGGTAAAACAGAATCTTTGGTTACAGACCATCCCCCTAGCCCCACAGACAAAGGGCTGGAGCTTCTTGTGGGAGGAGTTGGACTGTCAGCCCCCCATCTTGTGCTCTCAGCTGCTCTAAACAGGCAGAAAAACAGCCCTGGTTTGGGCAGAAGTGGCCCTCCACCCCCTACTCCATCCAAGAAAGGACAAATGGCGATCAGGGTGAGGCCTGGAGAAGAGAGATCTGGGCAGGCCCTGAGGCCTTTGCTGGTGCTCTAGGGGGCTCACTCTGTGTGCATGAGCAAGGGGGTTCTACAGAAAAACAGAACCAGTAGGAGATATAGATTGGGGGTGGGGTGGGGTTGGAGAGAGAGAGAGAAGGCGACTTTAAGGAACTGGCTTACAAGCTTATGGAGGTTGGCAAGTCTGAAATCTTCAGGGTGGGTGGGGAGGCTGGAGACCCAGGGAAGACTTGATGCTGTAGCTCGAAGACAGTCTGGAAGCAGGATTCCTTCCTCTTTGGGGCCTCTCAGTCTCTTTCTTGAGGCTGTCAACTGATTGAATGGCCCACCCACATTATAAGTGGGAGTCTGATTAACTCAGAGTATACTGATTTAAATGTAAATCTCAGCTAAAAAAAAAAACCTTCACAGGGGCATTGCAACAGATGACCAAATATCTTGGTACTGCGGCCCAGCCAGGTTGATTCATAAAATTAACCATCACCTTATGGTTGGTTCCAGTTCATCGGGGAGAGGTCAGATAAACATTTCCCATGCTCCTTGTAACTCCAAAGCTGCAGAAAGCAGGGAGGTGAGAATCAAGGCTTGCAAGTCATGCTCTTGAGATCTTACGTGAGTACCTGAGTACTGAGAGTGCCTGACTCTGCCTCCCACCTCCTTCCCACCCTCCCTGCCTTTTCTGATAGAACACAGCTAATGTCCTTTAACCACACAGGTTTTAGGAGGTAGCCACCAGGAGGTGGCTCAAATGGTAAAGAATCTGCCTTCAGTGCAGGAGACCCAGGTTTGATCCCTGAGTCGAGAAGATCCCCTGGAGAAGGGCACTGCAACCCACTCCAGTATTCTTGCCTGGAGAATCCCATGGACAGGGGAGCCTGGCAGGCTGTAGTCTATGAGGCTGCAAAGAGTCAGATGTGACTGAGCAACTCGCACTCTCACACTTCGCGATGCACAAAGTCCACAGGATTTGGAGACCTGGCTTTAAATTCCATCTCCCCTATTAATTAGTCTTACGACCTTGAGTAAGTGACCAAATCTCTCAAAGAATCAGGTTATTAAAAATAAATGGTGAGGTTTGGTAAGATAATATGGGTGGTCCCTGGCACAAAATAGGCAATTAACAAGTGCCAGTTCTTCCACTTATCTGCAAGGAAGGCTAGGAGAGCTCTCTGGGGCCCAGTGGTGGGTCCATGAAAATTATTTGGCTGTATCAAGGAAAAAGGTAACACACAGAATTGTTAATTCAGGTGATGTAAATATTGGTCTTCAGGGATGAACAAAATTTGGAGATTTTCTTTTCGATGGTCTATCCCTGTCTCCACGGAAAATGTGTAGCTCTGGGATCTGTATACTGGACAGCAGAAAGACTTTGAATGGAGAAGCCTAGGTTTATGGGCAAACTTTGCCTTGACTGGCAGTGTGGCCTCAGCTAAGGACTTTCACCTTTTGGGGACATCTGTGGACCATTATCTTTAACTTCCTCTCCAGATGTAATATAGCACAATGCTACAAACAACTGTTTACTTACTAAAATAAACAATGAAGCATGTCATCTGATAGTTGGCATCAAGCTGTGTTTAGGTGAGAGGTGTAATGCAATGTGACTCAGCAATAGGACTGCATGGTCTGCAGCTGCAATATTAATTATTCCTGAGAGCAGTTCAGTTCAGTCGCTCAGTCGTGTCCGACTCCCCGCGACCCCATGAATCACAGCACGCCAGGCCTCTCTGTTCATCATCATCTCCCGGAGTTCACTCAGACTCACATCCATCGAGTCCATGATGCCATCTCATCCTTGGTCGTGCCCTTCTCCTCCTGCCCCTAATCCCTCCCAACTCTTTTCTAATGAGTCAACTCTTCACATGAGGTGGCCAAAGTACTAGAGTTTCAACTTTAGCATCATTCCTTCCAAANAAATCGGGGCAAGATTTAGTGCACATCACTAACTGCCCAACTTGCACAAGGAGCAGACATGACTAATCAACTGTAGCACTGCCGACACTCAAGTAAGCCATTATTAATTGATTGGAGTCAGCACGTAAAAGGGGATCCATTTGTTATGCCTGCACAAAATAATGTCTAAGGCTCTCAGTTTGTTTACAATAAAAAAAATGTGGAATAGGTTGCCAATGGGCCAGACTTTCTTCTACCTAGAATTAGGAAAGTTCTACTTGAACCAGGGGAATGGGTAAAATGACCTTAAAATTTCCCAACATATCTGTAATCGTGTAGCAATCACACTCAAGTAAGCCAGTGTTATGGTTAAAGTTTGCTATTCAGTGACACTGTAATACAAAGATAAATGACAACCTCTGGCCTCAAGAAACGAAAAATCGACTAGAGGAAGCAGATAGAAGGGGACGGCAGAATGATCTGAGGGTAAATAGCAATCAAAGCAACATGTGGGAACCAAGATTCTGAAAATCATCTCTTACCCCGTTTTCAATACTTTAAGGACAAAATCTCACTTGTATTCATTTGTACTCATTGTAATGTAATCCTCTGAACATCTCTGCGAGGAAGTGTTTTTAACTATTGCAATTTTTCAGGATGAGGAAACTGACTCAGTGAGATTTTTTAAATTCTTCAGATTTACACACCTAGTTAGTAGCAAATTAGGACTAAAACCCAAGCACTCGAGCTTCAGGAGGAAATTTCAAAGGGATTAGGTTCAGTGTCACAGAGAGTAGACCCCTGGCTTGGAAAATGAGAATGATTTTAATGGGCAAGAAAGACAGCAGGGGGAACAGAGCCAGCCCTGGGCAGAGTCACGGGAGGACACAGGGGCCCTGGGCCCGCGACTTCGCAAGCTCCTGTCCCGTGACCAGCATGCCCTGCCAGGTGCGGGGTCCCTGGCTTTAGCAAAGGCTCAATAAAGGTTGGTTTTAAATAGGATTGGTGGGATGCATTATAAGGTGATGGGGTTGGGGGGTAAATCTGGAGACGGAGTTTGCAGGACTTAGGATGCAGAGCTACTGAGTATTGACCAGGGACCCAGTCCTGTGGGGTTCTGAGAAGACCAGTCACATGGCTGACCTTATTTCTGGATGCTGACTCAGCCCTAATATGATGAAGGCAGATAGGACAGGAGGTTCATACAGTAGTTTGGGATCAGAGGAAAGGAGGAGACTCCAAAAAGGAGTCTTGGGGACCTGAGGAAAGGATGCAGGCTTGTGGTATGTGTGTGTGTGTGGGCAAACTGAAGATGACCCCAGTTTGTAATCTGGGTGACAGGGAAGATGGAGTGGGCAGGACACACACACACAGTCATGCACACATACACTCACTGATCTGACACTAAACCATTTACCACCCTAGTGGAACACATTTTAAGGCAATGAGATCTGATTCCGCAATAGCCTGGCTCATCAGATTCACAAACTGAAAAGTGAATCTAGCCAAATACAACCCCTAGAGTTTGAGGCACTGAAGCAGATAACAGTGGGTAGGTCCATACAGAGACAGAACCAGGGGTTAACGACAACTGGGCATTCCCTTCTAGAAGCTGCGGACCATTGCCTTTGATTCAATGATCTCAAGCAGCACATTTCCAAAGCAGTCAGGGAAATCTGCCTGAACACACAGCCAATGCCAGGAAGCAGTGAAACAGTACAGAGATAAAGGTAATGTAATAAGCTGTCAGAATCCACCTCGGCAGCAGAGAAAGCCTATGAGCTAAGCAGCTCCGGGTCCAGTTACATTGGCTGGGTCTAAGCACTTGTTCTGCTGCTGCTAAGTCACGTCAGTCGTGTCCGACTCTGTGTGACCCCATAGATGGCAGCCCACCAGGCTTCCATTCCTGGGATTCTCCAAGCAAGAATATGGAGTGGGCTGCCATTTCCTTCTCCAGTGCATGAAAGTGAAAAGTGAAAGCGAAGTCACTCAGTCGTGTCCGACTCTTTGTGACCCCATGGACTGCAGCCCACCAGGCTCCTCCATCCATGGTATTTCCCAGGCAAGAGTACTGGAGTGGGGTGCCATTGCCCTCTCCATGCTTGTCCTGGGAGGGTGACAATATGGTTAGCTTCCCTGGGATTGATTCTCTCTGAATCAGAGATTCCCTCCATCTCTGTCGAGATGCTCAGACAGGTATGATTCGGGCATCAAGTCCTGACTCCCCCCACTTACTAGCTGTGAGAGTTTGGCAAGTCCTTCAAGCCCAGAGCTTCAACTGCTTCTTTCATAACACAGAGATATTAAAGAACATTCCTCCTAGGTTGTTGTGAGGATGATGTGATTGCACAGTTGGCACAGTGCCTGGCACCCAGTTAGGACAAAAAACCCACGAGCTGTGGTCAAATGACCAGACTGATTCACAGTTCACCTGTGGATATGTTGACTACATGCTTTAGATCTCAGACTATTTTCAGGGAGGTTTTTATCCATCAGATTTTGGTTTATTTATAATAGATTCTGGCATGAATCTTAGAGAATGAATCCAGAATATAATGCATGCATCTCTATTTGTATTTCCTATACCAAGCAAGTCTTTGCACTGGGAGTGAATATATAGCACACATGGACATGCAGTGGTTGAACAGCAAGCCCCAAGGAGGAGAAGGTGGGCAGTTTTCAAGCAAGCGGCTGCAGCAACGCAGGAGGTTGTGACAAGCACAGGACACTCTGTGGGTGGACACAGGTCTTGTGAGTCAAGAGATTTTTCCTGTAGCCTTCAGGCTACAATTCATTGCCAACAAGATCTGGGGCAGGGAGGGAAAGGGAGACGGAAAAAAAGAGGGTAAGGGAGAGGAGGAGAAGGATTGATTTTACCCCGCTGGGGAGAGAAGTTTGCAGTACAAACACTGAAGATGACCATCAATTCAGTTCAGTTCAGTCACTCAGTCATGTCCGACTCTTTGTGACCCCACAAATCTCAGCACGCCAGGCCTCCCTGTCCATCACCAACTCCCCGAGTTCACTCAGACTCACGTCCATCGAGTCAGTGATGCCATCCAGCCATCTCATCCTCGGTCGTACCCTTCTCCTCCTGCCCCCAATCCCTCCCAGCATCAGAGTCTTTTCCAATGAGTCAACTCTTTGCATGAGGTGGCCAAAGTACTGGAGTTTCAGCTTTAGCATCATTCCTTCCCCAGGACTGATCTCCTTTAGAATGACCATGAACCTTCTTAAACTCCGAGATTTTGGCCAAAATTTGCAGCAAATAAGAGCAGCTACAGCCAGAGCTGCAGATGTGCTGTTGATAGACATTCGAGATTTAGCATAAAGACATGCACCTGTTGGCTGGGCTCTGTCACTGGGCTCTTCCGGGCCGCCAGCTCCACCGTAACAGGTTTGGGTTCTTCCGCACCGGCCGTCAGAGGGCGCCAGTTAACCCAGGAGGTTAGATCCTTGTCTGGCAGCCCCTAAGGGGCTCTACAGGGATCCCATCCTCTCCCTTCCTGAGTTCCCTGCTACCAGTTTTCTTTTCTTCAGGTTTCTCAGCCGGAAAGGGAGTTGGCTCCTAAGCCCAGCCCGGTTGATCAGGTCCCTGAGCTCGTCCACCAGTTTCGGGCAGCTCCTGTTCCGTGGGGTCTGCGCACTGCTCCCGGGAGTCCTGCAGCTGTTTTGCACCAAACTTCCTAGCTTCTCACCCTGGCCCTCCAGTGACAGTGAGACTCTCTGCGGCTGCTGGCCGGGCCTCTTTCCAGACCCTCCTCTGTTGACTGTGGCCTTGAGCATGATTCCTGGGTAGCTACCGCACTGGACGCAGTCACTGCAGCTTCGGGCCCTCCTAGAGGAGGAGGCGCCCGCGTTCAGGTCAGCGCTCCTTCCCCCCCGGGTTCCAGACACCAAGGCTGAGAATTCTCTACAATTTATATATCAGCTCATACACAGGTAGGGCTTCCCAGGTGGTTCAGTGGTAAAGAATCTGCCTACCAACGCAGGAGACACAGAAGAGTCCTGTGCTATCCCTGAATCCGGAAGATCCCCTGGAGGGGGAAATGGCAACCGCTCCACCCACCTCCCGCCAAGTATTCTTGCCGGGAGAATCCCACGGACGGAGGAGCCTGACAGACCACCGTCCATGAGGTTTGCATAGAGTCTGATACAACTGAACACGCGAACACAGAAAAACATTGGGGCCTCTCTCAGGACCAGGGATGTAATTTGTGAGGCCCAGTGCAACGTGAAAGGGCGGGGTTCCTTGCTCAAAAACTATTTTAAAAATTGCAAGATAGAATAGAGTAGGAAACAAGCGCTGGGCCCTTCTGAGCCAGCCCTGGCCTCCCTGAAGGAGGCGGACAAAGCCTCATCCAGGGGCTGAATCAGAACTGCATCCAAAACCACACCACACCGTGATCGCCTGTTCTTTAGCATTGTGTTGTGTGTGTGTGTGTGTGTGTGTGTCTGTGACTGTACACTTACGATAAGTTTATTAAAAGGTATACTAAAGGACCCTGCCTTTAGTAACTAGCTTTGTTGCTGTGACTGGAAGCCCTGTGTTGAAGAACCTCTTCAGATTATTGTTACAGTGAAGGGCCTACATTGGGTGGCTTTGAGCACAGTTGTGACTGAATTTCTGTTGTGGGTGGGCTGGCTGAGTAGCCACCCTAATTCTTGACCAACACAGGAGGAAACTGGCCAGATGGGTGGCCAGGTCATTGATGATCTTCAGGCTGTAATTTGAAGGATATTTGGAGTAAGTCCTTGAATGTGCTTTGAATTAATCCAGATCTCACTTTGGCAAGAAATAAAGCAGGGTCATATTGACTCAATCAGCAGATATTCCTCTCATCCAGAGACTATTTCCCAGGCAAGAATACTGGAGTGGGTTGCCATTCCCTTCTCCAGGAGATCTTCCTGACCCAGGGATAGATATTAGGTGTTCAGTTCAGTTCAGTCGCTCAGTCGTGTCCGACTCTTTGCGACCCCATGAATCGCAGCACGCCAGGCCTCCCTGGCCATCACCAACTCCCCGAGTTCACTCAGACTCACGTCCATTGAGTCAGTGATGCTATCCAGCCATCTCATCCTCGGTCGTACCCTTCTCCTCCTGCCCCCAATCCCTCCCAGCATCAGGGTCTTTTCCAATGAGTCAACTTTTTTACATGAGGTGGCCAAAGTATTGGAGTTTCAGCTTTAGCATCAGTCCTTCCAAAGAACACCCAGGACTGATCTTTAGAATGGACTGGTTGGATCTCCTTGCAGTCCAAGGGACTCTCAAGAGTCTTCTCCAACACCACAGTTCAAAAGCATCAATTCTTTGGTGCTCAGCCTTCTTCACAGTCCAACTCTCACATCCATACGTGACCATTCAAGTACTAAAATGAATGTTACTAAACCAACTTGGGTCCTCTTACCCGGTGTGTGTGCTAAGTTGCCTCAGTCGTGTTTGACTCTTTGTGACCCCGCAGACTGTAGCCCACCTGGCTCCTCTGTCTGTGGGCTTCTCCAGACAAGAATACTGGCGTGAGTTGCCATGCCCTTCTCCAGATCTTCCCGACCCAGGAATCGAATCCGCGTCTCTTGTGTCTGCCTGCGTTGGCGGGCGGATTCTTTACCACTAGCACTACCCGGGAAGCCCTCTCACCTGTGCAGTAAAGCCGATTTACTGACACTGGTTGTAGTGTGGGAAAGTGCAGCATTTACTGCACCAAGCGAGGAGTACAGAGCAGCTGGTGCTCAGAAGGCCGGAACTCCCTGATGAATTCCAGGGAAGTTTTTAAAGGCAAGATGAGAGAGACTGCACAGGGAATGCTTACGCACAGTTCTCTGATTGGGTGGCGAGGTCACAGGGTGCTGTCACCGAGGTCAACATCATCAGTCCTCAGGCTCCAGGGGCCTGGGGCTATGTGCTCATGGTCATCATGTAGTTAATTTCTTCCATCTGACGAGGATTTTAATATCTGGAAAGCAAATCAGGAATGTGTATCAGACATCGTTATCTACGTCCTTTAGGAAGAACTAAAGATTCTGTGATTCTGCTATATGGCTGATCGATTACTTGAATTATTACCAGTTCTCCTGGCCCAATGCCACCTTTTGATACTATTACTCTGCTATCTGCTAAGTCGCTTCAGTCGTGTCCGACTCTGTGCGACCCCATAGACGGAAGCCCACCAGGCTCCCCTGTCCCTGGGATTCTCCAGGCAAGAACACTGGAGTGGGTTGCCATTTCCTTCTGCAATGCATGAAAGTGAAAAGTGAAAGTGAAGTTGCTCAGTCGTGTCCGACTCGTCATGACCCCATGGACCGCAGCCCACCAGGCTTCTCTGTCCATGGGATTTTCCAGTCAAGAGTACTGGAGTGGGGGCAGGAGGAGGGGTCTGCCCTTAGAAGGACCTACAGGGTGCTGCTTGGTTACAAGACTAGGACATAGCCTTGGCTCTCAGGGTGGCCCAGCTGCACTTCAGCAGGCTGCAATGCAAACCTGATGGATTGGAGGGTGGTTTGTCTCTTTGTTCCTGGGAAAGTGCAGATCACATACCTGGAGGGTGGGTGGAGATGGAAGGTGAACCGTACACTCTGGGGGAGCCAGTGATATGTACAGGGTCAGATGCAGCAAACTTGGGAAGACAAAATATTTGTCTTTAGCGGGACTCAATGGTATTAGTTTGCATCTAAGCTCTGGGGTGACACTTTATCTTTCCCTCCTTCCAGTCCAAGACATCAGCCTCCCACCTGCTCAACTCCCTTATAATCCTTTGGGAATCTTCTCCAGACCTTCTCTTCTGGGGAAGACCCTATTTCCCTTTTCCACTCCAAACCTCAATGAGTTGGCAAAGAGAAGAGAGTTGGATAAACTAATTTAGGGATTTTTAAAAAATGTATTTTACTGAAGTATAGTTGATTGACAATGTTGTATTAATTTCTGCTGTACAGCAAAGTGACTCAGTTATATATATATATATATTCTTTTTCATATTTTTTTCCACTATGGAAAAGGATATTTAATGTAGTTCCATGTGCTGTACAGTCGAATCATGCTGTTTATCCATCCTTCGTGTAACAGTTTGCATCTGCTAATCCCAAACTCTCAATCTATCCCCCTCCCCGACCACCTCTCCCCCTTGGCAACCAGAAGTCTATTCTCTCTGTCTGTGAGTCTGTTTCTGTGGATAAACTAATTTACATTAAGGACTGTATTCATTTGCTAGGGCTGCTGTAATAAAATACCACAGATGGAGCAACTTAAACAGCAGAGATTTATTTTTGCATAGCTCTGGGGGCGGGAAGTCCAAGATCAAGGTGCAGATAGGGTAGGCTCCTGAGGCCTCTCTCTTAGGCTTGGGGATGGCCACCCTCTGGCAGCCTTTTCATGTTGTCTTTGTTCATGCACATCCCTGGCGTCTTTCTGTATCTCCAAATGTCCTCTTCTTATAGGGACACCAGTCAGACTGGATAGTGCCCGCCCACATGGCCTCATTTAATGTTCATTACCTCCCTGAAAGCCCATTCTTGAAACACCATCACATCCTGACGTTCTCGCAGTTAGAGCTTCAGCATATGCATTTGGAGGGACACAATTCAGTCCATAACAGAGTTAATGAGAAAGGATCTTTGGCTCCTAAAATTCCTTGCATTTGTAAAGAGGACGCAGAAGGAGGGAACCCGTAAAGGAAAGGATGACGGAATGAAGGATGGTAGATTTTAGCATCTCAGGACCAGTTGGATGCTTGGGGGAAGGGTTGGGTTTTTGGCTGGGAATCTTCCTGGCACCCTTCACAGACCAACATATAGGCAGCCACCTGCTCTACCCACGAACACGGCTGGTACTGGGCAGACAGACCACATTTCATTTTCTTCCCGGATTCCAAAGAAATCTACCGGTCTCACCTCCCCGCCTCTAAGGAACACCAGTATATTTTAAAATAGTTCATCGAATGGCAGCTGTTTCAGTTCTGCCTGGAGAACTGAGCCACCATCCTCACCAACTGTTGAGAGTTACAGGAAGAGGCACGAGGTGGCCCCGGGGAGGTAAGGGTGCCAGAGTGTTCTCCAGGGCAGGGCCCAGCCTAAAACAGCTGCCCCTCCTCAGAGTCAGAACCCCTCCTGTGCTCCAGCTGTGGCATGCTGTGGAGATAAATTGCTGCTAGGTCCGTGGGGGGAAGAGAGAAAGAAAGGGGATTTTGAACTTTTGTGTGGAAAGAGCAGGGTTCCTGCTGTGAGGCATTCAGCGGCTGAGTGCTGAGAGATGGGATATAGAACTCTTAGGCAGAAAACAGCCAACTGAGGCCAGCAGGGACCAGTTCTCTTCGGGGGAGAAACTCCACCTGTCCCCCTTGGAGACTGGACTTCCTCAGATGCTCTCTGTGACTCATTCTCTTGCCTGGAAAGGACAGAAGCCTTTCATTATCCTCTTGTTTGTAGAATATGGGTCTGTGTGTTTAGCAACTGTAAGCACTAGAATTCAGAGACCCACTGGAGCTTTTAAAAACACAGTACTTGACAAACACAAAATCATCTTTTCTGGCAAATCAGAGAGGATTTCCTTCACCCTTGCTGATTGAAGAGGAATGCCCTTTCATATCTAGATACACATCCAGGCTGCTAATTTCGGGCATTAAAAAAAAAAAAACAAAAAACGGATTAAGCCTTTTGCTTCAGCCTGTGTCCTTGTCCACGGAACAGGATGCTCACCGCACAACCAGGCCATCATAAGAAGGATTCTTTCTTCTCAGTTTTCTTCCTCTTTTTTTTTTTTACAGTAGAAGAATATTTAATCACATTGAAGTAGCCATAGTACATTTTCACGTTTAAAATATTGGATTATAAAGCAATGCTTTAGTATAATCCTTTTTGAAAAAAATTACCTTTTTTTTTACATTAAAAAATTTTTTCATTGGAGTATCATTGTGAAGAACTGACTCATTGGAAAAGACCCTGATGGTGGGAAAGATTGTAGGCAGGAGGAGAAGGGAATGACAGAGGATGAGATGGTTGGATGGCATCACTGACTGGATGGACATGAGTTTTAGTAAGCTCCTGGAATTGTGATGGACAGGGAAGCCTGGCGTGCTGCAGTCCATGAGGTTGCAAAGAATTGGACATGACTGAGCGACTGAACTGAACTGATATTTGCTTAATAGTGTTGTGCTAGTTTGTGCTGTACAGAAAAGTGGATCAGCTATATGTATACATCTATCCCATCTGTTTTAGATTTCTTCTTTGTTTTTGTACAGTTCTCAAGCTATCGTCCAAAGCCTGTGGTTTGTTTGTTTACATTTATCACGTGCCAGCAGCCTGCTAGGTGATGGCCCAGAATCCTTAACTGACTGCAGCCTCTGCCAGTAGGATCCTCCGGCTGAATTCCCCACTCGCACAAAACCTGGAGCAGCTCCTCTCCATCTGCCATCAGTGGCAACCAGAACTGCTGCAGAATGCTTGAAGTTCAGAGAAGGCTGGGCTTCAGACAGCCAGAGAGATGAAGAAGTTAGATTTTTCCCTAGGAGAGGATTTTTAGTCATTTGCCTGAGACATTTTCATTGCTGTGTCAAGCTACAGCTATCTGTAACAAAGGAAGTAGATAAAAGGTGCATTCTTAGAAATGAAAGAGATGTCCACCTGTAGCAAAGAGAAATAGGAAATAAGAATAGAGGGACTTCCCTGGTTTATCCAATGGTTAAGAATTCACCTTTCAGTGCAGGGGATGCAGGTTCAATTCCTGGTCAGGGAGCTAAGATCCCACATACCACAGGGTGACTCAGCTTGCAGGCCTCAGCTAAGACCCAATGCAGCCAAATATATAATTTTTTTAAAAAAGGAATATATACACAGAAAAGGTCCTAAAGGGAAAGAAAGATTCTATTGCCTAAATTAAAGAAAGAAAAGATCTCCTGATGGCTTGGGTTGAAAGAGGAAGGAAATGGTGAGGACGATAGAAAAGGCAGTGTTATACAGTGCCTGGGCAGGCTGTGTTGCATAGTGGCAACAACCCCAGTGTTTCAGTGGCTTCAAACAGTACAGGTTTCCCATGTGTGTAAAGTGCTCCTCACAGATGGGCAGCAAGCTCTGCCTCTGTGATCACCTGGAAACAGGGCTGATGGAGGCTCTACACTGACACTAAGAAAGGAGACAAGAACGTATGTTGAATGTATCCTTAAGACAAACGACGGTCACGTGTCATTTCCAAGGCAAGGCACCTGCTCACATCTGACTTCCAGGGGACAGGGAAGTGCAATCTTACCGTGCTTAGAAGGAGAACCAGAAATTCTGGTGAAGGGCACTGTTGACTCCCACGACAAGCATCCCAGACTGAGAGAGGGATAGGAGGGAGACGCGCGTGACTCTGATGGCTGGGGGGTGGGGATGGACTTTGGATGGGGGCTAAAATCCTGGGGCCAGTATAGCCTTGCTCCTGTGGGCTATGGCACAGCCATAGAATATTTTTTGACTGAGCTGGCTTTCTCTAGTGGCGGCATGTGGGGGCTTCTCTGTGGAGCATGGACTCAGCGATTGCAGGTCAGTTCCATTGCTTAGCCGTGTCCAGCTCTTTGTGACCCCATGGACTGCAGCACGCCAGGCCTCCCTGGCCATCACCAACTCCTAGGGTCTACTCAAACCCGTGTCTATTGAGTTGGTGATGCCATCCAACCATCTCATCCTCTGTCGTCCCCTTCTCCTCCCACCTTCAATCTTTCCCAGCATCAGGGTCTTTTCAAATGAATCAGTTCTTCACATCAGGTGGCCAAAGTATTGGAGTTTCAGCTTCAGCATCAGTCCTTCCAATGAATATTCAGGACTGATCTTAAGGATGGACTGGTTGGATCTCCTTGCAGTCCAAGGGACTCTCAAGAGTCTTCTCCAACACCACAGTTCAAAAGCATCAGTTCTTCAGCACTCAGCTTTCTTTATAGTCCAACTCTCACATCCATACATGACTGCTGGAAAAACCATAGCTTTGACTAGATGGACCTTTGTTGGCAAAGTAATGTCTTCTGCTTTTTAATATGCTGTCTAGTGTGGTCATAACTTTTCTTCCAAGGAGCATGGGCCTAATTGCCCCAAATCATGTGGGATCTTAATTCGCTTACCAGGGATAAAATCCATGTCCCCTGCATTGGAAGGTGAATTCTTAACTATTGGACCATCAGGGAAGCCCCATGGCCATAGAAATTCTCTCTCTCTCTCTCTCTCTCTCTCACACACACACACACACAGAGCTATGGATTCTCATCAGCTAAGTAATATCTCTTCCAGCATTACTTTTGCCCCATTCCTTCTGTCTTTCCTATCTGGGACAAAAGTTTGACTATGTTAGAACTTTTCACCATGTCCTTTTTGTTTGTTTTTTTTTGTATTCTCTTTTTGTCTGTTTTTCATTCTAAGTATACATTTTTTGGCCTGGCTTTTACTTTATAAATTCTCTCTTTTTAAATTTGAATCCAATGTTAAACCCATCCAATATGGTGTTAATCTCAGTCATAGTAGTTTTCCATATTAGAATGTATATTTGGTTCATCTTTTATAGTTTCAAATCATGATTTCCACTTATTCATCAAAGTTCTTAATCCTGTCTTTTACATTCTTAAATATATTTACCATGGTTACTTTAACATTTGTATCTGCTTTATTAAATGGACCTGTTGTAGGTCTGTTTCTATTTTTCCCTTAATTTGGGGTCATGCTATATCTTCCTATGTGGCTAATTATATATATGTGTGTGTGTATATATATAAAAGATAGCTTTGATTTATTAAATTACATGTTTCACATGCACATTATATTTCTGCTTCTATACTACAGTGTACTTACCACCAAAAATTTAGTTTCCATCCATCACCATACCATCTAATTATGTTTTAATAAGTGCCAGATATTATACATGAAAATATAGAGAGCTAATTTGGGACTTTTAATGCTGTTATAGCCTTCCAGAGAGGATGTACTGCTTCTGGCAGGCATCTAAATTACAAACACTCATAATTCCAGATTGCCTTAATTGAATCACGGATTTAAATTATTTGAAGCTGACCTTCAGATCTTGTGAAGCCTGGTCTCTTGGTTCACACTTATTCCCAAAGTAACTAATAGCTCAGGATATTTCCTAGACCCCTCCTCCTCAGCAGTCTCTGAAGCCCATAGTGTTTTCCTCTTTCTTTCTTTCTTAAAAACTATTCATAAAGTAGCAGTATATGTTTTAAGGAAGAAACATAAAAAGACTGATTTGTTGATACATCCTGCTCATCGCTGTGGGTTAGTAGAAATTATTATCTTTTATTAATTTATTAATTTTTAATTGAATGAAGGAAGCCTATAATTTCTCTCTTTTAATTTTATTTTTTAATTGAAGTATCATTGATTTACAATGTCATGTTAGTTTCCGGTGTACAGCAAAGTGATTCAGTTATCCGTATCTGTATCTCTATCTATCCTTTTTCAGATTCTTTTTCCTTGTAGATTATTGCAAAATATTGAGTATAGTTCCTTGGGCTATAGAGTAGGTCCTTGTTGTTTAAAGGCAATGGCACCCCACTCCAGCACTCTTGCCTGGAAAATCCCATGGGCGGAGGAGCCTGGTGGGCTGCCGTCCATGGGGTCGCTAAGAGTCGGACATGACTGAGCGACTTCACTTTCACTTTTCACTTTCATGCACTGGAGAAGGAAATGGCAGCCCACTCCAGTATTCTTGCCTGGAGAATCCCAGGGACGGGGGAGCCTGGTGGGCTGCCGTTTATGGGGTCGCACAGAGTCGGACACGACTGAAGCGACTTAGCAGCAGCAGCAGTCTGTATATGCTGAGCCCAGACTCCTAATTTATCCCTCTTCCCTTTCCCCGTTGGTAACCATAGGTTTGTTTTCTGTCCGTGAGTCTACCTCTGTTTTGTGAGTGAGTCCTTTGGTGTCTTTGTTTTTTAAAGATTCCACGTGTGAGTGACATCATTTGCGATCTGTCTTTCTCTGTCTAACCTCACGTAGTATGGTAATCTCTAGGTCCTGTCCGTGAAGCTGCAAATGTCACTTCATTCTCTTTATGGTCGAGTAATACTCCATTGTGTATATGTACCTCATCTTCTTTATCCATTCATCTGTTGATGGAAATTTACGTTGTTTCCATGTCTTGGCTACTCAAATAGTGTTGCAATGAACAATGGCGTGTATCTAAAAGAATAACAATATTGTGAAGTAATCAACCTCCAGGTAAAAGAAATAAACTTATATTAAAAAAATAAAATAGAAGGAATATTATAAAAAAAAGAATATACTCTTAAATGATCTTTAGTTTCTCGGTATGTGAACTCTGCTCAGCTTGTCAGGCGCTCAACTTCCACGTTCAGAATTCCTGTATGCCTCTGAGAAACAGTGGTCCCAGATGCCAGACTCATCTATAGCCACATTTCCCTCGTAGACCTGCAGTTCTAACCCTTGGTAGCTTTTTGCTGCTTCCACAGAGATGCGGTTCTATCTTTACCAATCTTCCCAGTTGCTCTCAGGGGAAGAGCCGTTTCCAGAAGTGTGAATCCAGGAAGAGACATTGGGACTGCGACCTGAGTGGGAAAATTATCAAAATCTTAGGGAAGAATGTCCACGGTAGGGGAAATAAAGTATCTTGTGGTGAGTGAACATGTGATAAGGAGCAGCCAGGCCATGGTAGATGGCCACAAGCGGCCAAGGATGAGACAGAGGGTGGCAAGGATGCAGAGCCAGAGTGGCAGCTGCTGGAGGTGTGGAAAAGAACGTGGATCTTGTCTTAAAGAAGAGTCACAGGGGAGTGGACACAGAGTACCATATGCACTTGTTGAGCTGGTCCCTGCCTTCATGGAGCTCTCATTGTAGAGAAGGTCATGGACTGTGTTCAGGTCACAGGAGCTTGAAACAAATGATCCAGAGGCCCTGCTTGTAGATCTGAAAACTAACCAAGATTCCTAAGTTTTCGGCGTATCCATAAACCAGAAGCTTACCTGCATCACGGCCTATAGATATTACATAGCAGCTTCAGCAAATGGAAACAAACTTAAGAATGTTGTTCATCTGCAAACGGTAGATGCCATGGCTCTAGGAAGATGACCATCAGCTGGGTGCTTTCCCACTCTCCTCCTGTCTTCTCCGCCTTCTTCCTCTCCAGTGCCTATTGCTTTCATACCATTTAGTGTGCCATTCAAAGTCCCCACCATGTCCAGGCCTTCCAGGAAGCCCAAGACTCCCTGGCCCTGAGTACTGTGACCCCCGTTTACTTATGGACCTCTGCCTTGAAAGCTCATAAATATACACTGAATAAATGAATGAGTGAATATCTGCACAAAGTAATTCACAAAAACTCTACTAGACTGTATGCTCTGGAGAGAATGTCTTTACCCTTATGAATTTATCATTCTTAGGTGGCTCAGTGGTAAAGAACCCACCTGCCAATACAGGAGACTCGGGTTTGATCCTTGGGGTTGGGACGACTCTTGGAGAAGGCAGTGGCAACCCACTCCAGTGTTCTTGCCTGGAGAATCCCATGGACAGAGGAACCTGGTGGACTATAGCCCATGGGGTTGCAAAGAGTTGGACACAACTGAGCGACTTAGCACAAGCACAAGATGACGTATGGGAGCTAATTTTGAGCAGGACTTCAAATTGTCTGTCTTTTTCTCTGGAATCTTTCAGGGCCTGTTCTCAGCACAAAACCATTAAGTTATTTTAACTCCTTCTGCCTCCCCCTCCCCCCACCCCCACCACCATTTGAAAGTAGCTCAATGCCTCCCAAAGCTCGAGAAACAAAGGTTACTACTTTTGGGGAGAGGCTTTGGTGACTGCTTTTTAATATGCTGTCTAGTGTGGTCATAACTTTTCTTCCAAGGAGCATGGGCCTAATTGCCCCAAATCATGTGGGATCTTAATTCGCTTACCAGGGATAAAATCCATGTCCCCTGCATTGGAAGGTGAATTCTTAACTATTGGACCATCAGGGAAGCCCCATGGCCATAGAAATTCTCTCTCTCTCTCTCTCTCTCTCACACACACACACACAGAGCTATGGATTCTCATCAGCTAAGTAATATCTCTTTCAGCATTACTTTTGCCCCATTCCTTCTGTCTTTCCTATCTGGGACAAAAGTTTGACTATGTTAGAACTTTTCACCATGTCCTTTTTGTTTGTTTTTTTTTGTATTCTCTTTTTGTCTGTTTTTCATTCTAAGTATACATTTTTTGGCCTGGCTTTTACTTTATAAATTCTCTCTTTTTAAATTTGAATCCAATGTTAAACCCATCCAATATGGTGTTAATCTCAGTCATAGTAGTTTTCCATATTAGAATGTATATTTGGTTCATCTTTTATAGTTTCAAATCATGATTTCCACTTATTCATCAAAGTTCTTAATCCTGTCTTTTACATTCTTAAATATATTTACCATGGTTACTTTAACATTTGTATCTGCTTTATTAAATGGACCTGTTGTAGGTCTGTTTCTATTTTTCCCTTTATTTGGGGTCATGCTATATCTTCCTATGTGGCTAATTATATATATATGTGTGTGTATATATATAAAAGATAGCTTTGATTTATTAAATTACATGTTTCACATGCACATTATATTTCTGCTTCTATACTACAGTGTACTTACCACCAAAAATTTAGTTTCCATCCATCACCATACCATCTAATTATGTTTTAATAAGTGCCAGATATTATACATGAAAATATAGAGAGCTAATTTGGGACTTTTAATGCTGTTATAGCCTTCCAGAGAGGATGTACTGCTTCTGGCAGGCATCTAAATTACAAACACTCATAATTCCAGATTGCCTTAATTGAATCACGGATTTAAATTATTTGAAGCTGACCTTCAGATCTTGTGAAGCCTGGTCTCTTGGTTCACACTTATTCCCAAAGTAACTAATAGCTCAGGATATTTCCTAGACCCCTTCTCCTCAGCAGTCTCTGAAGCCCATAGTGTTTTCCTCTTTCTTTCTTTCTTAAAAACTATTCATAAAGTAGCAGTATATGTTTTAAGGAAGAAACATAAAAAGACTGATTTGTTGATCCATCCTGCTCATCGCTGTGGGTTAGTAGAAATCATTATCTTTTATTAATTTATTAATTTTTAATTGAATGAAGGAAGCCTATAATTTCTCTCTTTTAATTTTATTTTTTAATTGAAGTATCATTGATTTACAATGTCATGTTAGTTTCCGGTGTACAGCAAAGTGATTCAGTTATCCGTATCTGTATCTCTATCTATCCTTTTTCAGATTCTTTTTCCTTGTAGATTATTGCAAAATATTGAGTATAGTTCCTTGGGCTATAGAGTAGGTCCTTGTTGTTTAAAGGCAATGGCACCCCACTCCAGCACTCTTGCCTGGAAAATCCCATGGGCGGAGGAGCCTGGTGGGCTGCCGTCCATGGGGTCGCTAAGAGTCGGACATGACTGAGCGACTTCACTTTCACTTT
This sequence comes from Oreotragus oreotragus, assembly GCA_006410675.1. Taxonomy (NCBI): domain Eukaryota; kingdom Metazoa; phylum Chordata; class Mammalia; order Artiodactyla; family Bovidae; genus Oreotragus; species Oreotragus oreotragus. The sequence continues at coordinate 92,704 of SJYX01024298.1, read as the reverse complement.
TCACTTTCATGCACTGGAGAAGGAAATGGCAGCCCACTCCAGTATTCTTGCCTGGAGAATCCCAGGGACGGGGGAGCCTGGTGGGCTGCCGTTTATGGGGTCGCACAGAGTCGGACACGACTGAAGCGACTTAGCAGCAGCAGCAGTCTGTATATGCTGAGCCCAGACTCCTAATTTATCCCTCTTCCCTTTCCCCGTTGGTAACCATAGGTTTGTTTTCTGTCCGTGAGTCTACCTCTGTTTTGTGAGTGAGTCCTTTGGTGTCTTTGTTTTTTAAAGATTCCACGTGTGAGTGACATCATTTGCGATCTGTCTTTCTCTGTCTAACCTCACGTAGTATGGTAATCTCTAGGTCCTGTCCGTGAAGCTGCAAATGTCACTTCATTCTCTTTATGGTCGAGTAATACTCCATTGTGTATATGTACCTCATCTTCTTTATCCATTCATCTGTTGATGGAAATTTACGTTGTTTCCATGTCTTGGCTACTCAAATAGTGTTGCAATGAACAATGGCGTGTATCTAAAAGAATAACAATATTGTGAAGTAATCAACCTCCAGGTAAAAGAAATAAACTTATATTAAAAAAATAAAATAGAAGGAATATTATAAAAAAAAGAATATACTCTTAAATGATCTTTAGTTTCTCGGTATGTGAACTCTGCTCAGCTTGTCAGGCGCTCAACTTCCACGTTCAGAATTCCTGTATGCCTCTGAGAAACAGTGGTCCCAGATGCCAGACTCATCTATAGCCACATTTCCCTCGTAGACCTGCAGTTCTAACCCTTGGTAGCTTTTTGCTGCTTCCACAGAGATGCGGTTCTATCTTTACCAATCTTCCCAGTTGCTCTCAGGGGAAGAGCCGTTTCCAGAAGTGTGAATCCAGGAAGAGACATTGGGACTGCGACCTGAGTGGGAAAATTATCAAAATCTTAGGGAAGAATGTCCACGGTAGGGGAAATAAAGTATCTTGTGGTGAGTGAACATGTGATAAGGAGCAGCCAGGCCATGGTAGATGGCCACAAGCGGCCAAGGATGAGACAGAGGGTGGCAAGGATGCAGAGCCAGAGTGGCAGCTGCTGGAGGTGTGGAAAAGAACGTGGATCTTGTCTTAAAGAAGAGTCACAGGGGAGTGGACACAGAGTACCATATGCACTTGTTGAGCTGGTCCCTGCCTTCATGGAGCTCTCATTGTAGAGAAGGTCATGGACTGTGTTCAGGTCACAGGAGCTTGAAACAAATGATCCAGAGGCCCTGCTTGTAGATCTGAAAACTAACCAAGATTCCTAAGTTTTCGGCGTATCCATAAACCAGAAGCTTACCTGCATCACGGCCTATAGATATTACATAGCAGCTTCAGCAAATGGAAACAAACTTAAGAATGTTGTTCATCTGCAAACGGTAGATGCCATGGCTCTAGGAAGATGACCATCAGCTGGGTGCTTTCCCACTCTCCTCCTGTCTTCTCCGCCTTCTTCCTCTCCAGTGCCTATTGCTTTCATACCATTTAGTGTGCCATTCAAAGTCCCCACCATGTCCAGGCCTTCCAGGAAGCCCAAGACTCCCTGGCCCTGAGTACTGTGACCCCCGTTTACTTATGGACCTCTGCCTTGAAAGCTCATAAATATACACTGAATAAATGAATGAGTGAATATCTGCACAAAGTAATTCACAAAAACTCTACTAGACTGTATGCTCTGGAGAGAATGTCTTTACCCTTATGAATTTATCATTCTTAGGTGGCTCAGTGGTAAAGAACCCACCTGCCAATACAGGAGACTCGGGTTTGATCCTTGGGGTTGGGACGACTCTTGGAGAAGGCAGTGGCAACCCACTCCAGTGTTCTTGCCTGGAGAATCCCATGGACAGAGGAACCTGGTGGACTATAGCCCATGGGGTTGCAAAGAGTTGGACACAACTGAGCGACTTAGCACAAGCACAAGATGACGTATGGGAGCTAATTTTGAGCAGGACTTCAAATTGTCTGTCTTTTTCTCTGGAATCTTTCAGGGCCTGTTCTCAGCACAAAACCATTAAGTTATTTTAACTCCTTCTGCCTCCCCCTCCCCCCACCCCCACCACCATTTGAAAGTAGCTCAATGCCTCCCAAAGCTCGAGAAACAAAGGTTACTACTTTTGGGGAGAGGCTTTGGTGTGGGAAGGTAGGAACTAAAGCATTCAAAATTGGAATTCAGGTCTCCATGAACACAAGGGGCTCACACATTGCTTTCAAGTCATAGGAACTTGAAATCAATGATCCAAGAGTCCTACTTCCAGAGTGAAGACCTTTTCCAAGACTCCTCAGTTTTAGGCTTATCCACAAACCAAGCAGCTTAATTCCATCCAAACATACAGCAGAAGCCACACCTGGCAGGCCAGACATCAAAGAACCTGCCTCCTGGCTTGCGTCCGTAAGGTCCTGCTGATGATTATCAGGTGATGCTCAGCAGGGCCGACCTTTTACATACTTGAGGTCTCCCTTTCATACAGTGAGAGCAATGGGTCTAAATACGGGAACAGATATTTCCAGAATGAGAAGAAGAAAAAAAGGAAAGTATCTTTTTTTATTAGAAGATAATTACTTTACAATATTGTGATGTTTTTGCCATACATCAACATGAATTGGCATTAGGTATACACATGTCCCCTCCCTCTTGAACACCTCTCCCCCTCCATCTCCATCCCACCCCTTTAAGTTATTATAGGGCACTGACTGGGTTCCCTGCATCATGCATCGAACTCCCTGTTTACTACCTGTTTTCTTATGATAGTGCATATGTTTCAATGCTATTCTCTGTTTTCTTATGATAGTGCATATGTTTCAATGCTATTCTCTCATATCATCCCACCTTCTCCTTAGCCTACTGTGTCCAAAATGTCTGTGTCTCTTTTTTAATTAACATTTTCTCAAATGCATTTTTCTAACAATGCATCCTTTAGGCACATCCCACCTAAAGTGAAAAGTTTCTGCGCTCGCAAATCCATCTTTGGCAAAAAATGCAACCCATCCATCTAAGGGGTCCAGCGTGCCTTGCCCTGCTGAGCTGGGGGTTCCTCACCTCCCCTCTTCATGATGATGTGCCCTCAACATGGCCACACGTGCAACCCGCTGTTCTCTCAAAGTACTAACTCATTCGCACACCAGTGCCCTTTGTCAAAGACTTTCCTCCTGTTTCGTTTTCCCTGTGACGTGTTAGGTGAGCTGGGCAGCATCCTGACCATGTCACTCCAGATTTACCTGGACTGTCTCAACACTGAGCCCTTTGACAAGGGAATTGAGTGGCCGAAAATTTCAAGGACAAGCAGCTCTGGGTTCCAGAAACGGTGCTGTTTTTCATCCCCATGGCTCCAGCTCAGGCAGTGAAGTTCCCAGATGGCAGAAGAACACGAGGCCCTCCTGGGAGCATTCTTTTTTTTTATTTTTTATTTTTTATTTTTATTTATTTTACTTTACAATACTGTATTGGTTTTGCCATACATTGACATGAATCTTAAATCTAATTCTAGGTTCTAGAGTAAATACAGTCGTTGCACAGGAAGCGCCTGCAGACAGACGTCTTGTATCTGTGAGGCTGAGGCTCTTTTGACTGACTGCCTTCCTTCACAGGATGGAAAGGTGAGCGATATCTCGTGGGGAACAAGTGGACAGTGAGAGGTAAAGTGACTTACTCAAGATCCCTTTACACGTTAGTGCCATATATTTCTGGAAAAACCGGACTTCCTGTTCCCCAAGGTCAAGTGCAAGCCTGCTGTCAGCTAGCACTTAAGGGAGCTGATTCATCAAGTCATTCAACAGTTTGTGTGTTGGGGGAAGGGAATCAGCTAGACCATCAGGGAGGAAAGTGTAATGGGAAAGGTTATGTCGGCTCAGGGCTGAGCCCTGTAACACTTAGAGTTTAAAGGACTTACAGGGGAAGAGAAAGCCACAGGGTGACTGCAAGTATACTGGATTCCTATTGCACTCTAACAAATTACTGCAGACATGATGTTGACAATAATACACAGTTGGGCTCTTTCGGTTCTGGAGGTGGAAAGTCTCAAATCGATGTCACTGGGCTTAAACCATACTGTCTGCTGGATCGTACTCCTTGGGTGGTGAGGCTCTAGGGGAGAATTGTTTCCTTGTTTTTTTTTAGCTCCTAGAGCTGTCCTCCTGGGCTCGTGGTCCTTTTTTCCATCTGTGAGGTTAGCAGTGTAGCGTCTTGCTGCGCTGTGACTTCACCATATTCTTCAGTAGTCATATCCCCTTTTCCTTCCCTCCCATAAGGACACTTGTGATTACATTTAGGGCTCACTTAGCTAATCCAGGAAAATCTCCTCTATCTCAAGATCCCTAACTTAATCACACCCACGAAGTCACTTTTGCCACATAAAGTAACATATTCAGAGTCTGGGGATTAGGACCCAGATATATTTGGGAGGCTATTTTCAGCTTACCGCTTACTGTCACCAACAAAGTAACACCCCAGGAGAACATCACAGAAGCTGAAAGAATAGTTTTTCAAGAAGCAGAAGGGGTCCTCTGAGTGTGGAGCTGCTGTGAGACTAAATAAGATGAGACCAGAAAAGTTTTCCATTGCTCTAGCATGAAAGAGACTCTTGGTGATTTTTGGTAGGCTCCTTGACCTGGATTTTGGCAATGATATTTCTGTATGGGACACCAAAGCAAAGGCAACCAAAACAAAAATAAGCAAGTGGGACTACAGATGAAAAAGCTTCTGTACAGCAGAGGAAACCATCAACAAAACGGAATGGCGATCTATGAATGAGAGAGAATACTTGCAAACCATATATCCATTAAGGGGTTAATATGCAAAATATACAAGGACTCATACAACTCAATAGAAAAAAAAATCAGATTTTAAAATGGGTAGAGAAACTGAGCAGACTTTTTTTTTCCAAAGAAGACAAACAAATGGCCAACAGGTACATGAAAAGATGCTCCACATCACTAATCATCAGGGAAATGCAAATCAAAACCACAATGGGATATCATCTCTACCTAGTAGAATGGCTATCATTAAGGAGACAAGAGATGAGTGTTGACGAGGATGTGAAGAAAAGGGAATCCCTGTGCACTGTTAGTGGAACTCTAAATTAGTGCATCCACTATGGAAAGCAGTATAAAACTAATTTTTCAAAATATTAAAAAGAGAACTACTATATGATCCAGCAATCCTAATTCTGGTATATATCCAAAAGAAATGAAAATAGAATATTGAAGAGATATCTTCACTCTCATGTTTATTCCAGCACTACTTACAATAGCCAAAATACACAAATAACCTAAGTGTCTATCAGTGGATGAATGGATGAAGAAAACGTGATGTATGTGTATGAAGGGCCTTCCCTGGTGGCTCAGACAGTAAAGAATCTGCCTGCAATGCAGGAGACCTGGGTTTGATTCCTGGGTCAGGAAGATCTCCTGGAGAAGGGAATAGCTAACCTCTCCAGTATGCTTGCCTGGAGAATTCCATGGACAGAGGAGCCTGTTGGGCTACAGTTCATGGGGTTGCAAAGCGTCAGACATGACTGAATGACTAACATTGTCACTTTCATATATATATACATACATATATATATATGCAACTAATTCGTTGTTTTGAGTACTTTTTATTCATCTGCTTATTTTTCTAAGTACTCTTAGTAATCCAGTCTCGTAGTTCATGGCAATTATCTAAATCTCCTCTTAGAAACATTTGCCCACATCAGATAGTCTGTCAATGTATTCTCCTTGAATGAGTCCCTGCTGTAGGCATCTTTCAGTTTGGGTAGGCTGACAGCTCCATGAATCATCATTCTGAGGATCCTATTGACCTTCCTCCCCTTGGGGCTCCTAGTATCCCATGTTTGGTTTTCTCCATCCTCTTTCTTGAGCCATGCCCTTGTTTTCCACTGTATTTCTTTTGGTTGGTTTATTGCCTTTTTAAAAACGTGGCTGCCTCGGGTCTTGGCTGTAGCATGCAGCGTCTTCCTTGTGGCACGCAGATCTTCTGCTGTGGTGCAGGAACTCTAGTTGTGGCCCGAGGGGTCAGTAGTTGAGGCACGTAGGCTTCGTTGCTCTGAGGCATGTGGGATCTTAGTTCCCCAACCAAGGTTTGAACCTGAGTCCCCTGCATTGGAAGGCAGATTCTTAATCACTGGACCACCAGGGGAATCCCTATTGCCTTGTTTTGATGGAACCTATCCTCCGAGAGGATCTGATGAATGCGGGTTTATAACATTGTATATTACATTTTGAACACATTTATTTATTTATGTGTTTGGCCTCACTGGGCCTTAGTTGCAGCACGAAGGATCTTCAATCTTCGGTGATGCATGTCGGATCTTTAATGGTGGCTTAGTTGTGTCATGTGGGATAGAGTTCCCGGACCAGGATTCAAACCTGGACCCCCTGCATTGGGAGCTTGGAGTCTTAGCCACTGGACCACCAGGGAAGTTCCTATGACATTATAAATTACTATAGTGGTATCAGTTCAGTTCAGTTCAGTTCAGTCGCTCAGTCGTGTCCGACTATTTGTGACCCCATGAATCGCAGCACACCAGGCCTCCCTGTCCATCATCATCTCCCGGAGTTCACTCAGACTCACGTCCATCGAGTCCGTGATGCCATCCAGCCATCTCATCCTCTCCTCCTAATGTCCGGATATTACAGGGCAAACCTACCACTCCAGCCCAAACTTCCTCTTCTTCAGAGATATCGTGATCATTCCTGGCACTTCATTTTCTCATAAGTTTCCATTCTTTCATTTATTAGTCAATAAATATTTATGAAACAGCTGTTCTGCAGGGACTTTTCTAGGCTCTGGATGCAGCAAAGAAGACAGACACATTTCCTGCTTTAATGGGGGTTAAGTCAAATGGAGAAGACAGACAATGAACAAACAATAATATATAAAATTATAAGATGATGTCATTTTAAAAATGAAGCAGAATTGAGGGATTCAGAGTGACAGGGATTAGACGGAGTGTTATTTTGCATAGAAAAGTTTCTCTGGGGGATGCAGTGCTAGAGCAGAAACCCAGATGAAGCCAGGGGACCAGCCTTGTGAAGATGTGAGAATGCCAGGGGGAAAGAACCTGCATGCCGAGGACTCTGAGATTCGAGGGACAGAAAGAAGGCCAAGAGAGCCACTAAGATGGAAAGAATTAGGAAATGAGATCGAAAAGGGAAGCCGGTTAGGTCATAGCGGACCAGGTGGGGTATCTGGGGTGCCGTGTGCATCCAGTGGGGTTTTAGGCCTGGAAGGATGCTTTTGATTTTTAACTTAAGTTTTTGTTTTGAAATAACTTTAGATTTTCAGAAGAGTTGTATAGAGTAGAGAGAATTCCTGTCTACTCTTGGCGCCACTCTCCAGCCCAGCTTTCCTCTCACATTTGGGTAATTTAAGAAGCATGCAGGAGCCACTGTGGGATTAGGGCACAGTGACCCAAGGGATAGTTCCATGTAAGAACCTCTGCGAAACATAGGTTGGGATCTGCAGGTGGATCTCGAAGCTCTCTTTGCCTTCTGCTGATTTTTAGTTTGTACAAATTGCCAACAGGAAGGGGCAGTGTCCTCTCCGGTCTGTTTTGCTCAGGGAATTTGTTGTCAGAACTCTCTCCCTGCAGCCCCAGGATGTCAAGATTTCAGAAAAGGGAAAGTTCCTTCTCACAAACCATCAGGATTTTCATAGTAGTAAAGCTATGTTATTCTACTATGCAGTTTTTCTCTTCTGGGCCCAATGCCTCCCTAGAATTCTGGACATTCTTCCATCCTTCTTTCCTCCCTTCCTTCTCCTCTCCCCTCCCCTCCTATCCTCCTCTCTCCCATTTTTCCTTCTTTCCCTGCCAGCTTCCCTCCCTCCCTACCTGGGATTCACATGCTCAGTGAGAAGGTAGGAGGACTCAGCAAGTTAATTGCTAGACTAGCTGGCCCACCTGGATGGTAAGCCAGGCCCATCTATGGCCCCCTGGTGTGGAGTGTTCACAGTGGTGATAAGAGAAATTTCGTTGTCTGGTACCACTCCACATCTCACAGCTCACATCTATCGAGTTCTTTGCTTTCCTGGCTTTTGTCAGTCAGTTACAAACTTTGAAGGTTCCCTTTTCCTCATTCTGGCATAAGAGGGAGAAGCAACAAAAGTTGGGAGAAGGGAACTCTATATTCCACAAACATAGATTTATGAAGATGAAGTGATGAGGAAATAGGCACACCCTGCGGGCAGAGTTTCTTGTAGGGGAGGAAACATTGCTTAGCAAAATTGCCTAAACCGTTTGGCCTGCGAAATGACAGCTCTGAGTAAGACTTGAATAGAATAAGAGAGATAAAGACACTTTGAAAGTCTCTGAATAGAAGGTACACATTACTATTCAGAAACTAGATAAACAAGAAGGAGCTACTATATAGCACAAGGAACTTGACTCGATATTTTGTAATGACCTATATAGGAAAAGAATCTGAAAAAGAATGTGTGTGTGTGTGGTGTGTGTGTGTGTGGAACTGAATCACTTTGCTGTACACCTGAAACTAACACAGCATTATAAAATTAACTGTATTTCAATAGGAAAAAATATAATTTCAGGAATGAAATTGTGTCATTTGCAGAGATATGGATGAACCTAGAGACTGTCTGTCATACAGAATAAGTCAGAAAGACAAAACAAATATTGTATATTAGCGCGTGTAGGTGGAATCTAGAAAAATGGTACTGATGAGCCTATTTGCAGAGAGGAAACAGAGACGCAGATGGAGAGAACACATATATGGACACGAAGCGGAGAAAGGAGGCGATGGGACGAACTGGGAGGTTGACACTGACATATGTACACTCTTGATGCAATCTATGAAATAGGTAACTAATGAGAACCCACTGGATAACACAGGGAACTCTACTCAAGGCTCTGTGGTGCAAAGAAGGGATATATGTGTGGGCGTAGCTGAATCACTCGGTGCAAAGAAGGGATATATGTATAGGTGTAGCTGAATCACTCGGTGCAAAGAAGGGATATATGTATAGGCGTAGCTGAATCACTTGGTGCAAAGAAGGGATATATGTATAGGTGTAGCTGAATCACTCGGTGCAAAGAAGGGATATATGTATAGGCGTAGCTGAATCACTCGGTGCAAAGAAGGGATATATGTATAGGCGTAGCTGAATCACTTGGTGCAAAGAAGGGATATATGTATAGGCGTAGCTGAATCACTTGGTGCAAAGAAGGGATATATGTATAGGTGTAGCTGAATCACTTGGTGCAAAGAAGGGATATATGTATAGGCGTAGCTGAATCACTTGGTGCAAAGAAGGGATATATGTATAGGTGTAGCTGAATCACTTGGTGCAAAGAAGGGATATATGTATAGGCGTAGCTGAATCACTTTGCTATACAGCAGACAGTAGCACAACATTATAAAGTAACCTAGACTCCAATTAAAGCTTTTTTTCCAGAGTGCTAGTGGCAGGTGTTTCAGAAGGGATATAGAAAGTCTGAAGGGAAGACGGGGCCCAGAAATCTGGCAGAATGCTGGACCCTGGGTAGAAAAGGCCACAAATGGTGGGAAGAGCTGAGGAGCTCTGAAGAAAGGGGTCTAAAATTCTACTCTCAATTATCCGGTGCCCTGGATTACAATGCAAACCAGGTCCTAGCCTCCTGTACCTCAACAAAATCTACTGTGCACGGTTATCCTGTGCAAATGGTATCTGTTGCAAATCAGGAAAAAGAACTGCTTTTGCTGTCTGCTTCCTTTGCGAAGCTCTCCACATGCAACCTTCCTGGTCATGAGGAAGAAAGGGAAAGGGTAAGGGCACACTGGTTTGTATGAAGCCCCATCCTCTCATCTCCATATTATTTTCCCCATATTCATTTCAAGAGCTTTATATTTATAGGAAGGAAAGACATACCAGCTCAAGTTGCCATTACTGTTTATATCATTAGGTAGGGAAAGAGTGAAAGGTCTATCAATGAGTATAAAATTAGCTTTCTGATCTTCTAGTAGGATCTGCCGAAAAGCTCCAGTGAGGAAGAAGGGCTTAGACTTTAGTAAAGATTTTCCCATCAGGGAAAAAAAAGCCAGTTAGATATGAGAAGTGAGGGAACAGCCACTGGGTTCCAGGGAATAAAAATGAGAAATGGATTTTGAGGTGAGTTTCATAAGGCTGTTAGCTTAGGTCTAGGATAACTTGGCATTTTTAGAAAAAATACCTGAGAAGAGAATCAATGGCAGAGTAGATGTAGGTGGTACCAGCCGAGGAGCTCCCACACTGGAGAGATCAGAAACAGACTCCAAAAGGTTAGGATGTTTGGTGATCACCGGGCAGGAAATAACAAGAAAGGATGAAACCAGGAAAACTAATTTAATTGTAAATTTTGTACAGAATGCATTAGTGCTTCAAAGATCACTGGGTAGAGATGTGGGCAGGATGTTGGTAAGTTAATAAATGAGGAAGGTTTTGCACAGACTTTGCATCATGGCACAGCACCTAAACGCCTGGAGATCTTGGCCATGCTGGGTTGGAGAGGGAAGAGCTGGTGGGATTAATTTCTTGGAGAATTTAGAACCAAGGTGAGATGGGGTCCCCTTCCTAACAGGCTTGCATTCGCAGACTCCATAGAAAAGCCCTACCCTTTGCAGGGAGGAGGAGCTATTCCTGACTTCCTGATATGCGGGGTCCTCTGGGAATGAGGTATGCTGCCTTAAGCTCCCGGGGAAGAGACTGTTGCTTTTCTTCGCATTTCCCTGGAATTTCCTGCAGCCATGGAGGTAGGGACAGTGACAGGAGGGGAGGAGAAACCTAAAGACAGCCACCTATTTGTAAGCATCCCTAGACGCAGCAGGAAAGGGTTTGCTCCACGATAATTAGGTCCAAGAAAAGGCACCTAGGTTTATTTTTTTTAATTACTTTTAGGTTTAGCTCCAAGTCCTGTTTATCAGGCTTGTGAATAATTCAATCTCAATTGTGTGTTTTGAGGGCAAGAAAGATTGTGGGGGAGGCTACCACTTTCTAAAATCATTCAGGAGTTCTTGAGGGCTCAGGCGCATGCTTCCCAGGACACTGAAAGGAAGATTGCGTTAAGTTTCCTGTAGCTGCTGTTACAAATTAGCACACACTTCGTGGCTTAAGAGGAAAAGCACAGTTTTCTTCACAGTTCTTGTAACTGGAAGCCCTAAAACAAAGTTATCGGCAGGACTGTGTTTCCTCTGAAGGCTCAAAGGGAGAGTCCTTTCTTGCCTCTTCCAGCTTCTGATGGCTGTTGGCATTCCTGACATGTAGCATCACTCCGGTCTCTACCTCCATCTTTTTATCACCTTCTCCTCTGTATCTTCTCTTTTCTGTCTTCTCTCTTTCTCTTATAAGCATTCTTGGGTTGGCATTTAGGTCTCGCCATGGTGATGGAGAAAGCAATGGCACCCCACTCCAGTGTTCTTGCCTGGAAAATCCATGGATGGAGGAACCTGGTAGGCTGCAGTCCATTGGGTCGCTAAGAGTCGGACATGACTGAGTGACTTTGCTTTCACTTTTCACTTTCATGCATTGGAGAAGGAAATGGCAACCCACTCCACTGTTCTTACCTGGAGAATCCCAGAGACGGGGAAGCCTGGTGGGCTGCCGTCTATGGGGTCGCACAGAGTCGGACACAACTGAAGCGACTTAGCAGTAGCAGCATGGTGATGGACAGGGAGGCCAGGGAGGCCTGGTATGCTGCTATTCATGGGATTGCAAAGAGTTGGACATGACTGAGCGACTGAACTCAACTGAACTGAACTGACGATAATCTCAGATTATCTCCCCATCTCAAGATTCTTAACCACATATGCAAAGATCCTCTTTCCAATTAAGGTAACATTCACAGGCTCCAAAGATTTGACCGGGATGTCTTTTGGAGAGCCATTTTTCAGCCCATCACAAGGACGTTCTGCTTTTTAGTCCTGTTTTGCACTGTTGAGATGCAACACTGTGCCAGAGGGCATGTCCTTTTCAAATCTTGCACACAGAGCTCTCCTAAGCCTTTGTTTTAGTATCCTGTCATTCCAGATCCCTGATACTTAAGAAAACTCCACTCTCGCTCCTCTAGTCAGTCTCAGAGATCTTTCTGCAGAGCCTAGTTTCTTCACTGCAAGCCCTGTCTCCATTCTCCACTGTTTATTCCTCCAAAAGAACCAGACTCCCAAACAGACTGACCCTGACCCTTTCTGGCCACAGGGAACAACTTGGAGAGCTTGTTTGGCTTACTTGGGTCAGCCAAGAACTATATGAGCTGAGAAGTGATAGAAAAAGACTGAACTATAGAAAGACTAAAAGACTCAGCCATAATGTGCTAGCCCCTACTGATTCTTGAAGGTGCTGGAAAACAAGCCAGCATGGATGACAGTTACTTAGGATGGATGAACTGGAATAATGACAGGAAGATAATAATGATGATGACAATTATAATAGTAATAATAAGAGCATCTACCCGATCAGTTCAGTTCAGTTCAGTCGCTCAGTCGTGTCTGACTCTCTGCGACCCCATGAATCGCAGCACGCCAGGCCTCCCTATCCATCACCATCTCCCGGAGTTCACCCAGACTCACGTCCATCGAGTCCGTGATGCCATCCAGCCATCTCATCCTCGGTCGTCCCCTTCTCCTCTTGCCCCCAATCCCTCCCAGCATCAGAGTCTTTTCCAATGAGTCAACTCTTCACATGAGGTGGCCAAAGTACTGGAGTTTCAGCTTTAGCATCATTCCTTCCAAAGAAATCCCAGGGTTGATCTCCTTCAGAATGGACTGGTTGGATCTCCTTGCAGTCCAAGGGACTCTCAAGAGTCTNAAATACGAAGAACCACAAGAGACTACTATAAACCACCAAATGCCAATAACATGGACAACCTCGAAGAAATGGACACATTCTTTAAAAGGCACACTCTTCCAAGACTGAACCAGGAAGAAACAGAATATGTGAACAGACCAATTATAAGTACTACAACTGAGTTTGCAATTTAAAAATTCCCAACAAACAGAAGTCCAGGACCAGAAGGATTCACAGGAAAATTCTATCAAACATTTAAATAAGAGTTAGCACCTATTCTTCTTAAACTATTCCAAAAAATTGCAGAGGAAGAAACACTTCCAGAGTCAGTCTACAAGGCCACCATCACCCCGATGCCAAAACCAAAGATTCATAAAAACAAAGAAAATTACAGGCCAATATCACTGATGAACATAAATGCAAAATTCTCAACAAAATACTATCAAATCAGTCAGTCCAGCAAAACATTAAAAGGATCATACACCATTATCAAGTAGAACTTATTCCAAGGATAAACATAGGCAGAAGACTCTGTGACATAAACCACAGCAATATCTTTTTTAATCCATCTTCTAGAGTAATGAAAATGAAAGCAAAAATAAATAAATGGGACATAACTAAGCTCAAAACCTTCTTCACAGCAAAGAAAACCATAAATAAAACAAAAAGACAACCCACACAATGTGAGAAAATATTTGCAAATGAGGTTAACCACAAGGGATTAACCTCTAAAACATAAAAACAGCTCATACAGCTCAATATGAAAAAAAAATCAAAAAAAGGGCAAAAGATCTAAATAAACATTTCTCCAAAGAAGACATACAGATGACCCCAGAGCACATGAAAAGATGTTCAATATTGCTGATTATTAGAGAAATGTAAATCAAAACTACAATGAGGTATTACCTTACATCAGTCAGAATGACCTTCCTCAAAAAGTCTACAAACAGTAAATGCTGCAAAGAGTGTGGAGAAAAGGGAACCCTCCTACACTGTTGGCAGGAATGTAAATTGGTATAGCCACTATGGAGAACAGTATGGAGATTCCTAAAGAAACTAAGAATAGAGCTACCACATGATCCAGCCATCCCACTCCTGTGCATATATCCAGAGAAAACCACAATCCGAAAAGATACACCCCAGTGTTTATTGCAGTACTGTTTACAATAGTCAAGACATGGAAGCAACCTAAATGTCCATCAACAGAGGACTGGATAAAGAAGATGTGGGACATATATACCGTGGAATATTACTCAGACATAAAAAGATGAAATAATGCCATTTGCAACAACATGAATGGACCTAGAAATTATGAAATGTGAAGTAAGTCAAAGACAAATATCACATAATACTGCTTATATATGGAATCTAAAAAAGGAATACTAAAAAATAAAAGGAATCTAAAAAATAAATTTGCTTGAAAAACTGACATAGATTCACAGACATAGAAAACAAACATGATTACAAAGGGGGGAAAGGAATAAATGAGAAGTTTGGGGTTAAAATATACACAGTGCTATATATAAAACAGATAATCAATAAGGACCTACTATATAGCACTGGAAAATATACTCAATATCTTGTAATCACCTATAAAGGAAGAGAATGTTTTTTAAAAAAAAAGGATGTATATGTTGTTGTTGTTTAGTTGCTAAGTCATGTCCGACTCCTTTGTGGGCCCCTTGAACTGTAGCCCAACAGGCTCCTCAGTCCATGGGATTTTCCAGGCAAGAATACTGGAGTGGATTGCCATTTCCTTCTCCAGGGGATCTTGCCGACCGAGGGATTGAACCTCTATCTCTTGTATCTGCAGGCAGATTCTTTACCACTGAGCCACCAGTGAAGCTCAGTATAACTGAGCAAGTTCCTTTCTCTATAGTTTATTTTCTCTAATATGTAATTTTAATAAACATAGTTTCCTACTCCAAGCATCCATATAATTTTTGAATCCTAATATGAAGGGTTACATTTCACAACCAATGCATTTTTTTAATTTAATAAAAATGTATTACAAGAAAACTTCTTGCAAAAGGATTAATCTGGGAATCAATTTTATGATGACAAAGGAGAGAATATGCATGTATCTAATATAAACAGGAACTTTGTCCCACTCCCACCTCAATAATGTTATAGTTGTTTTTGTGCCTGCAGGCTCAGTAGCACAGTTGTGTCCAACTCTTTTCAACCCACTGGACTACCAGGAGTCTGCCAGGCTCCTCTGTCCATGGGATTCTCCAGGCAAGAATACTGGAGTGGGTTGCCATGCCCTCCTCCATGGGATCATCCCAATCCAGGGGTTGAATATGAGTCTGCTATGGCTCCTACATTACAAGCAGATTCATTATCACTGAGCCACCAGGGAAACCCATAGCTGTTTTTATGACTTTTTAAGTAACCTGTAACTCTCTGTCACAATAAAGGATAAGTTTTCCCAGAGGACTGAATTTCAAATCTGCTTATGTTACTACTTCTCCTTTTCATGTTTTTCATGCAATGTTATTTTATTTTGTATTCTCCATCTTGAATTGAATTTTTAACCAAAGATGAGTGTTTGGGCTCATCAGTTTTTCAGCATCCAGTTGGTGCCTTGAAAGAGAGAAGCTTAAAAGGAATAAATATGGGGGCTGTGTGTTGGTCTCCCTCTGGGGCCCCTGAAGTGAATGAGAGCACTCCAGATACTGGGAAGGGCTCCATATGCACCAGCACCTGTGCTTTGGTGACGCATGACCATCACAGCCAAGGCCCTGGGACCAGCGAGTCCAGAAAATGTGTTCTCCGTGCATGGTCTGTTCTTTCCAATTTTCCCCCTCTTCAGGGTGCTCTCATGAAGAATCCTTTGAAAATCACACCCCACCACCACCTCCCTTCTGGGACTAGAGGACTTCTGGTGATTGGTCAGTTCTATTGGGGTGGGGAGCGCGCATCATGGGGTTGCAAAATTATCAGTGAGAGACCCTGAGGGGGAGATGAAAGGAGCTCTTCACTGAACTGAAATTTGTGCCCCCGACATGACCTTTCAACGAATAGGAGGTTGTTTCACCACATGTGATGGATACAGTTCCTAAGTGACATTTATTGAGCTTTTATGACAGTGACTTACATAGGCATGCCTGCAGAGAGCTTGAGAGAGAGCTTTGAGGTCACACAGTTTTCTTACAGTATACATTGAGTTTGTTAAAGAAACTATTTGATTTCCACCAGCAACTATTCTAATCACTTTACAAATGTGATTCATTTGACAAAAATTAATTTAGCCCATGTTATGATCAAAACACCATTCTAGGCATTTGGGAGGTATCCATGGAAACAGGGCATTTTGAAAAAAAAATCTGTCTTTGTGATGCTTATTGTGTTGAGAGGGGAAAGAGACAATAAACAATAAATACAAAAATAAGCAACTTGTGTCAAGTGTTAGAAGACAATAAGAGCTATGGAAACAGAAAAATGTAGAGGATAAAAAGATTGGGGGTATTAAATAAGGGTCAGAGTCAGTATCCTGAGAAAATGAGATTTAAGGTAAGACTAGAGGGAAGAGAGAGAGACAGCCAAGTTGGTCCAGGGAAACATAGTTTCGGGAAGAAAGACCAGTCATACCAACTGTCTTGGGGAGAAATCACCTCTGAATTATTCAAATACCAACGGTGGGGGTGGGGGGGCATGAATGTTTTGCATCGCAGGTTGTTTATATACAAGCACCAAGGTCATTCCTTGCATAACCTTAGATATGCAGATGACACCACCCTTATGGCAGAAAGTGAAGAAGAACTAAAGAGCCTCTTGATGAAAGTGAAAGAGGAGAGTGAAAAAGTTGGCTTAAAGCTCAACATTCAGAAAACGAAGATCATGGCATCTGGTCCCATCACTTTGTGGCAAATAGATGAGGAAACAGTGGAAACAGTGACAGACTTTATTTCTTTGGGCTCCAAAATCACTGCAGACGGTGACTGCAGCCATGAAATTAAAAGACGCTTGCTCCTTGGAAGGAAAGTTATGACCAACCTAGACAGCGTATTAAAAAGCAGAGACATTATTTTGCCAACAAATATCTATCTTGTCAAAGCTATGGTTTTTCCAGTCATGTATGGATGTGAGAGTTGGACTGTAAAGAAAGCTGAGTGCTGAAGAACTGATGTTTTTGAACTGTGCTGTTGAAGAAGACTCTTGAGAGTCCCTTGGACTGCAAGGAGATCCAACCAGTCCATCCTAAAGGAAATCAGTCCTGAATATTCATTGGAAGGACTGATGNCTCTTGATGAAAGTGAAAGAGGAGAGTGAAAAAGTTGGCTTAAAGCTCAACATTCAGAAAATGAAGATCATGGCATCTGGTCCCATCACTTTGTGGCAAATAGATGGGGAAACAGTGGAAACAGTGTCAGACTATTTTTTGGGGGCTCCAAAATCACTGCAGATGGTGATTTTAGCCATGAAATTAAAAGATGCTTGCTCCTTGGAAGAAAAGTTATGACCAACCTAGATAGCATATTGAAAAGCAAAGACATGACTTTGCCAACAAAGGTCCATCTAGTCAAGGCTGTAGTTTTTCCATTAGTCATGTATGGATATGAGAGTTGGACTGTGAAGAAAGCTGAGTGCAGCAATTGATGCTTTTGAACTGTGGTGTTGGAGAAGACTCTTGAGAGTCCCTTGGACTGCAAGGAGATCCAACCAGTCGATCCTAAAAGAGATCAGTCCTGGGTGTTCATTGGAAGGACTGATGCTGAAGCTGAAACTCCAGTACTTTGGCCACCTCATGAGAAGAGTTGCCTCACTGGAAAAGACCCTAATGCTGGGAGGGATTGGGGGCAGGAGGAGAAGGGAACGACAGAGGATGAGATGGCTAGATGGCATCGCCGACTTGATGGACATGAGTTTGGGTAAACTCCGGGAGTTAGTGATGATGGACAGGGAGGCCTGGCGTGCTGCGATTCATGGGCTCGCAAAGAGTCGGACATGACTGAGCAACTGAACTGAACTGAACTGAAACCTATTTGTAGGGAAGGAATAGAGCTGCAGATGTAGAGAATGGATGTGTGGGCACAGGGGTATAAATGGGAGATTGGGATTGAAGTATGTGCACTGCCATGTGTAAAACAGATGGCTAGTGGGAAGCTGCTGTCGAGCATGTCACTTGGTGCTCTGCGGTGACCTAGAAGGGTGGGATAGGGCTAGGTGGGAGGGAGGGACACGAGGGATTGGAGATATGTATACTTATAGCTAAGTCACTTTGTTGTACAACATTGTAAAGCAACTATTTGGTGTTGTTTAGTTGCTGAGTCATGTCCAACTTTTTTGTGACCCCATGGACTCTAGCCTGACAGGCTTCTCTGTCCATGGGATTTTCCAGGCAAGAATACTGGAGTGGGTTGCCATTTCTTTCTCCAGGGGATCTTCCCAATCCAAGGATCATTGAACCCGCATCTCCTGCATTGGCAGGCGGTTTCTTTACCACTGAGCCACCAGGAAAGCCCCTATAAAACAAGCTAANTGTCCATGGGATTTTCCAGGCAAGAATACTGGAGTGGGTTGCCATTTCTTTCTCCAGGGGATCTTCCCAATCCAAGGATCATTGAACCCGCATCTCCTGCATTGGCAGGCGGTTTCTTTACCACTGAGCCACCAGGAAAGCCCCTATAAAACAAGCTAATACATTTAAATGTAGAAAAAAAAAATACCCACCTCTTTTATCCTTTTTACATGTCCTCCAACGTCACTTCTAAGAGAAGCTATGCCAGACCTTCCACCCTCTCTCCCTTCTTTGTTCTATTTCTCTTCAGAACATATATTTATTTTGCACCTAAAACAGTGCTCAATACATCTTGTTGATTAAAAAAATGAATGAATAATTAATATATAATATATGCAGTATTAATGCTCAAATGGATCAAAGTTGTGCTTTATGTTTCCTTCAGAGGAAAACCAATATGTACTTATTTTCCATCATAAAAAGCAGTGTGAAATAAAGTAATTACTGAGCTTTTCCATCCCAGGGACAAGTTTTACCTAGATGACCTAGAAAATTGAGATCAAACTATATTTTGACCCAAATATAACAAGAACTGCTTCAATTTTCTTCCTCATTTCATCTGTGACAGCCACGCCCTACTTTTCCAAGATAAATTAGTTTTCAGCAAAATGCAGTCATGGATCACTGGCCTAACTAATGATAAATAAACGACGTTTCCATTTTATCTCTTTTTAAAATGAAACCTTAGATTTATTCTCATAGCTGTTCATGTACTTCAGTGAATGTATATACCCCAAATTATTTAAACAGAGAGTTTTTTAAGTCTTGAGTAATCCTGTTCACGTGTTAAAATCTTTGTCTAACTATCCAAAGAGCTCCAAGTTATTTGTTTATCCATTGTATATGTGACCGAGATCTGCCTCTTCTGTATTTTGAGGGTATTTTTCTTACTTGTGTTTGAAAAGATGGAGTTTGTTCATAGAATTTCTGTTCTAGATATTAAAAAAAACAGCAATGACTTTTGATAAGAAAATAGATTAATTGTGGCAGAGCCACACAATGGAATGTCATACCACAGAGAAAAAGCTGAACTCCAGCCACATGCCACAACTTGGGTGACTCTTAGCTATGTGATGTTAATTAACCAGGAAAATTAAAAAGCATGTTGATTATATATTTATATATATACATATACAGGATAAAACAAAATGGAAGTATGAAGGGTAGGAATGATAAATACAAATTCAAGGTATTAACTGCCTGTAGAAGGCAAGCCGGAAAGTGAGATGATAACAGGTAAGCACACAGATAGGTGTGTATCACTGGTACATTTTTTTTTTTTTTTAAAATTTTTAACTCTTGGGTGAGATTGGCTTAGCAGTGTTTGTTATGTATTGTAACTAAGTAACACAAGTAGAAAGGACTAAGTAAGGACCCAGGGTGATTTCATGTCATGAGCCAAGGAGTATACTTAGCACAGTTCCGTGAACTTAAGGTGCAGCATTGTACAAAACAGAATGTTACACTGAATGTTTTTATGAGTGTGGAGACAAAAGATCCAGCCTCGTCAAGAAAATAAGAGTTGCATTGGGGGGTAGCATCCAGTCATTCATGCAGGTAGAGGGGTGTGCAGTAGCATTCCAGGTGGAGGCCTTTCTCCTCCTCAGAGTTTTCCGTCTAGCCCCAAGCTCCCCTTAACTCACTCTTTGCTCCTCAGTGCTGGTGGTGACAGACCTCCCAGTCCATTGCTTGCTCAGTGTCCGCAGTTCACTCATTCCTCATACCACCATTTGATTTCCCTGCAGCCACTTGCTTCTGAGTTCCCATATGATTTTGGTTTTGCCTCAGAGCTTTATTAATTATTGTAGTTTTCACAGTAACCCACAATCAAGCAAAGTAGATAAAAGCAAGAAGGCAAGGAACTAAGCTTGCTGGCCAAGACTCCCTCAGCCTGATCATGATTCTCACCTTGTGCCTTTGGGTAAGAGAAGATCTGATTTTTTTTTTTTTTTCCCTCAACAAATTGAACATAACAAGGAATCTGGATATTGGCAGTTCCAGAGATGGTTAATGCACTGGTTCAACCAAATCAGGACCCTGGATCAGCCCCTCTGTTGCTTTTGGTTCTCCCTTTCTGGTGCCAGAAGGTAGCTGCAGTGCCCAGCACCAGGGCCTCTCTTGGCAACACCTGAGCCGGAAGGAGGAGAAGTGTGTGTTTCCTCCTAAGGCTCACTTCTTCTATCAGTGAGGAATATCCCATTAGAGAGACTGGCCACCGTTCCCCGCAATGCTTCACTTCCGGTGTCATGAGTGTGAATCGGCTCGCACGCTTGTCTCAAACCAGCAAAGAAGCGACAGGATTTCCATGACTCCTTTAAATCAGTCATGAGCATTCCTGGGTGCCAGACAGAAAGCCACCTGCTGCCTGAACACAACTGGGATTCAGTGAGCAAGGACAGAGCCTGGCATGGGCGCTGGGAGGGCAAACAACACCCTCTGCTGCCTGAGGGCTCTTGTGTACTTCACAGCTGGCATCATAGTGGTGACAGTGCTCTGTGTCTCATAGCATGTCACAGTTTGCAAAGCATTCACATACCTGGTTTCAGGCGATTCTGGCCCAACCAGGAAAGATGCAGGCAAACCTCTGGAAGGGATGTGACAGAAAGGGAGACTGAGGATGCTGAGTGGTGAGTGATTCCCCTGTGCTCTTACAGCTTCTCAGAGCTGGAAATCAAACAGGTGTTTCTCACACAAACGTCCAATAACTTCCCAGCCCATTTCAGGGTAACTGGCAACTCATAGAAGGAGCGGAACTGTAAGTTCTGTATGAATTTCCTCTACAGGCCAGTTGCCCGTGTGCTCCCAGCAGATATAGAGTGACGGGTGGCTTAACTAAGCACAGGTGCCATTGTGGTGAAGGACTAGGTGGCAGGGCGAAATTTTTACATAGACACATCTTGTGCAGAGTAAGCGATGCCCACGCACAGGAGGATAGCCCGTAACAGAGGAGCAGGTGGAGGTTGCAGTTGTGTGAAGCCTGCGTCCAGCCCACATGAAGTCTAAGAGGCGTCTGGGCAGTCCAAATTCAAAAGGCATCTGGGCAGTCCAACTCTCTGTCAGATTCAGCTGCTCAACAGGATCCAGCTCCTGGCTTACACTTAATGATTTAAACCCAATAAGATATGGGTGGTGGCTCTATCATGGCAAGTAGAGGGGAAACAGTGGAAACAGTGACAGACTTTATTTTGGGGGGGGCTCTAAAATCACTGCAGATGGTGACTGCAACCATGAAATTAAAAGATGCTTACTCCTTGGAAGAAAAGGTATGACCAACCTAGACAGCTTATTAAAAAATAGAGACATTACATTGCCAACAAAGTTCTGTTTAGTCAAAGCTTTAGTTTTTCCAGTAGTCATGTATGGATGTGAGAGTTGGACTATAAAGAAAGCTGAGCACCAAAGAATTGATGAACTATGCTGCTGAAGACTCTTGAGAGTCCCTTGGACAGCAAGGAGATCCAACCAGTCCATCCTAAAGGAGATCGGTCCTGGCTATTCATTGGAAGGACTGATGCTGAAGCTGAAACTCCAATACCTTGGCCACCTGATACAAAGAACAGACTCATTGGAAAAGACCCTGATGCTGGGAAAGATTGAAGGTGGGAGGAGAAGGGGATGACAGAGGATGAGATGGTTGGATGTCATCACTGACTCAATGGACATGAGTTTGACTAAACTCTGGGAGCTGGTGATGGACAGTGAGGCCTGGTGTGCTGCACATCATGGGGTTGCAAAGAGTCAGACATGACTGAGTGACTGAACTGACTGACTGATGGCTTTAAGTAAGTACTTGGGCACACATAAACCAGGAAAGCCTTTGGTGACTTTAAATCATAGGATTGAAGGCAGTGAGAACTCCTGAGATGTACAACCTACAAATGTCTTATTATTGCTTCCCATCTGGTCCTCAGACCTGGTCTTCTCCCCTAGGAATCAGCTGGAAAACTATCTGATAATGCACCCAGGCACTGCTAGTGACAGCCTACACTGGAAAATTCTTTTTCATGTCAAGAAGCATAAAAATGTTAAAGTCACTTTAACCATGGACCCCACTCATGAGACTTCATAGAAAGGAAATAACTCAAGTAAAAGAAAGAAGCTATAGGTCTGCTGATAGCTGCTGTTTTATTACTCATGTGGGAGTGAAAAGTTGGAAGCCCCCTGAATGTTCAGCAGCAGGAAACAGCCACATTATCTACTCAATGGGATCTAAGCATCTGTTAAAAAGTATAACCATAAAGATGGTGATTCATTTAAAATTATTTATTGAATGCCTACAATATGCCAAGCACTATTTTAGACAGTGAAACAGTGAGCAAAACAGACCGCATCCCTGCTTCTACTCAGTTTATCCTCTAGTATGTGCGGTGAAGGGGAGCTGAAGCAACAGGAAAAAAGGTGATGATTCAGAATAAAGTGAAAAATGCAGAAGAGAAAAATGACATGTATAATGTTATTCTTCCTACTGTATAGCACAGGAAACTCTACTCAATATTCTGTAATGGCTTATATGGGAAAAGAATCTAAAAAAGAATGGATATATGTGTGTATGTGTGTGTGTGTGTGTGTGTGTGTGTGTGTGTGGTGTGTAGAAGTGATTCACAATGCTGCACAGCAGGAGCTACCACATCATTGTAAATCAACTCTACTCCAATAAAAATTTAAAAAGTATGATTCTTGCTATGCCATGCATTCAATTCTATGAACAACGATGGAAGGAAGCAAGAAATAAAGCTGACGGGATAATGCAGTTGTGAACATTTCTTTCCTTTGTTGCTGTTCCAGTGTTTTTAAGTACAATATTTTTTAAAAATCAAAATGGAGACAAAAATCATCTGATGCTTTTAGCATTTGCACTCCCATATTTCAAAAGAAAGGTGTCTAACTTTGTAGAGGTCAAAGAAAAACTATAACAAAAACATGTTTGAGGAAGAAAGAAAAGAGAGAGCAGGAGGGAAAGAGAAGAGAGAGGGAGAGAGAAGAACATATGCAGCTTTTATACTTGTTTCTGGCTTTAATCAGAACGCACCTTTGGTTCACCCTTGTCTTTTGAGGCTCCCAGTCCATGACACTGAAGTGAAAGATCTAAAATGTCATTCTAACTTAAATTCTGATTTGTTTGAATCAATATAAACCCTGAATATTCTTTAGAAGGTCTGAGGTTGAAGCTGAAGCTCCAATACTTTGGCCACCTGACGCAAAGAGCTGACTCATTGGAAAAGACCCTAATGCTGGGAAAGATTGAGGGCAGGAGGAGAAGGGAGCAGCAGAGGTTGAAATGCTTACATAGCATCACCGACTCAATGGACATGAGTTTGAGCAGATTCCAGGAGATTGTGGAGGACAGAGGAGCCTGGTGCAGTTCATGGGGCCAGAGTTGGACCTGACTTAGCAACTGAACAACCACCACCGTAGTGAACTAGTGAAGTCCAGTAAAAGCAAGATTTCTAAGCACCTGTAAACTTAGCCAGCATTTTGTGATGATCTGCAACCAAATTTGGTCACAACCTTTAAGTTGCAAGTGTAACCCTAACTGTGGAAGTGGTGTTTGTTTTCACGAATGCTTGTTGTCCTAGCCTCAGCCAGCCAGCCACCTTGGCACAGATGACCCTAGGTAGACTAGACTGTTGGTCTTGGATGGCTGTGATGTGTGTTTCTTTAAAATAGATAATTTTTTAATTTAAAAAAATTTTATGGGAATATGGTTGATTTACAATGTTATATTTCTGCTGTGCAGCAATGTGAATGAATAATTCATATATGTGTGTGTGTGTGTGTGTGTGCAAGTGAAAGTCACTCAGTCATGTCTGACTCTTTGGGACCCCATGGACAGACAGCAGAGGATGAGATGGTTGGATAGCATCACCAACTCGAGGGACATGAGTTTGAGCAAACTCTGGGAGCTGGTGATGGACAGGGAAGCCTGGTGTGCTGCAGTCCATGGGGTTGCAAAGAGTCAGACATGACTGAGTGACTGAACTGGACTATACAGTCCATGGAATTCTCCAGGCCAGAATCCTGGAGTGGGTATCCTTTCCCTTCTCCAGAGGATCTTTTCAACCCAGGGATTGAACCCAGGTCTCCTGCACTGCAGGCGGATTCTTTACCAGCTGAGCCACAGCTGGGAAGCCCCGTGTGTGTGTGTGTGTGTGTGTGTGTGTGTGTGTGTGTGTGTATGTGTGTGTATACATATATATGCAGGCTTCCCTGATAGCTCAGTTGGTAAAGAATCCACCTGCAATGCAGGAGACCCCAGTGCGATACCTGGGTCAAGAAGATCTGCTGGAGAAGGGATAGGATACCCACTCCAGTATTCTTGGCTTTCCTGGTGGCTCAGCTGGTAAAGAATCCACCTGCAATGCAGTAGACCTGGGTTTGATCCCTGGGTTGGGAAGATCCTCTGGAGAAGAGAAAGGCTACCCACTCCAGTATTCTGGCCTGGAGAATTCCATGGACTGTATAGTCCACGGAGTGTCAGAGTCAGACATGATTACATATATCTGTACATTCATACATATATATTGAGTTGGCCAAAATGTTCATTTGGATTTTTCCATTATGGATAGAATACACATATATACATATATATAATATTCTCTTTTAGATTATTTTTTATTATATGTTATTGCAAGATATTGAGTATAGTTTCCTGTGCTATATAGTAGGTCCTTGTTGGTTATCTGTTTTATATATACTAGTATGTATATTTTATGAATTTGGGATTAAAATATCTTTTTGATTGTTTTCTAGATCTGGCAGTTGTCTGTTCCAGGTTTTAGGCATTTTGGGTCAGAAGAGAATCCAGAACTCTTCGGGTAAAGGTAAGACTCTGAAGTCCCTTTCCCGCTGCTCAGCTTCTCTCATCTGCTTCTTATATATATTTCAGCTACTTAGAATTGCACCTGCTGATTCACCTGCTAGGTCATTTGTCTTCAAGGTCCTGCCTGCACGCCTCTGTGGCATCACCCTGGACTGCTGAACAGCTGCTATTTGCAAGCAGGCTGCATTTCTGTGAGCTGCAAGATGGTCCTTGCAGGTAGCTGGTGCAGGAATTTTCAGCTTGCCAAATGCTTTGCAATAGGAAGCTAAAAATGTACATGTGCATGTGCGTGTGTGTTTTATGATCATTCTCTGTAATTATGAGCAAGGAAAAAGTGACAAGGGAATATATGCTGTTGAGAACTGCTGCATCATTATCATCATCAAATAATATTTATTAAGCAGCTTCTATGCGGCTGATGCGGAGGGCTTGCGGGTTCCCATGAGATGGAGACTGGGCTTTTCTTTTCTTCCTTTCCTTGCATCCAGCCTCCCACATTGCTTCCCCTATGCCAGATCTTGACTTAAGGACTTTGTTTTTGCTTCTGTCCTGGGAGTTGAACAGCCAGTGTTTTGAAGGGGAAAAGAAGTGCTGTGGTCACAGAGTGGTGGTTTTTCACCCTGATGAAGCTGCTCTCCTCGGAAGTAACTCAAATGCAGGAGCGCCTGAGACTGGGACTTGAGCCCACAATTTCTGGCTCATGAGGGTCCTTGAACCCGCTGTGGTTTTTTGGCTGTGCCAGGCCTTTGTTGTGGCATGCAGGATCTTTGACCTTCGTTGCTGCATCTGGCATCTAGTTTTCTGACTAGGGATCGAACCTGGGCCCCCTGCATTGGGAGCACGGAGTCTTAGCCACTGGATCGTTGGGGAAATCCAAAACCCACTGTCTTTTAATTAAAACCACTTGCTTGGTATCAGGTCTTAACTGAAGCTCAGGTTCTTTTGTCTCAATGCAGAAAGAATTCAGCATGAGGCAAAGTGGCAGGTGAAGAATGAGTTTATTAGCATAGGCTGCTTGTGAGAGATACAAACAGGCAGGCAAGGTAGTGCAGCCCCAAAAACAAAGAGGGCTACGTTTTTATAATCAGAGAAACACTGGGAGGGGAGAAGGCCACCTTCTTCCTCATTTTTAGGTAAACATCAAGGCTTACATCATTAGCTCCTCCTTTGACTCTATATG
Source organism: Oreotragus oreotragus (assembly GCA_006410675.1). Classification (NCBI taxonomy): domain Eukaryota; kingdom Metazoa; phylum Chordata; class Mammalia; order Artiodactyla; family Bovidae; genus Oreotragus; species Oreotragus oreotragus. The sequence continues at coordinate 66,412 of SJYX01024298.1, read as the reverse complement.
GTCTTTCTGGAACTGTTAGATGCTATTTAAATCATATGTATATTAGCAAAAGGGTGATTGATGCTTTTGAACTGTGGTGTTGGAGAAGACTCTTGAGAGTCCCTTGGACTGCAAGGAGATCCAACCAGTCCATCCTAAAAGAGATCAGTCCTGAATATTCACTGAAAGGACTGATGCTGAAGCTGAAACTCCAATACTTTGACCACTTGATGCAAAGAGCTGACTCATTTGAAAAGACCCTGATGCTGGAAAAGATTGAAGGCAGGAGGAGAAGGGGATGACAGAGGATGAGATGGTTGGATGACATCACCGATTCAATGGACATGAGTTTGAGTAAGCTTTGGAAGTTAGTGATGGACAGGATAGCCTGGTGTGCTATATATAGTCCATGGGGTTGCAAAGAGTCGTACACGACTGAGCGACTGAACTGAACTGATAACAGGTACTAATATAAGGTAATTCATCTCAGGTTTCAGTATACTGTCCTCTTTCACTTTTACAGTTTCTTTCGCTGTTCACCTGCATTCTGGCTATGTGCAGAAATGCTACTCTTCAAGGACCATTAACTGTCTGACTTCATGTAAAAAGATTCAGATCCCAGATCTATTGTCTGTTTTTTTTTTTAACTATCAGGACCTGTGGCTTGAGTGTGTCGACACTTGGATCCACTTTCAATGTAGACTAGATTGTTGCTAGGTTACCGGATTCTTTTCTTGAGGGGTCATTAGCTTAGGACAGTCTCCCAAACTCCCTTAAAATTCCTTTTCTCTCTTTAATCTCCTAGTGGGATTTCAAAACTAATTGTCCTACCCTACCCCTATCGCTCAAGTTTTTTCAAAGAGCAGGAGAAGGTAGGTGTTAAGCCTAAGGAGGCCCTGAAGTAAATATTGTCCTTTCCCATGGGGAGGAGATTAAATACAGGAGAGGGTTTCTGCTTTGAAAAATGTCCTGGAAACCCCTCCCAATGAAACATTGTGACAGAGCTGGAGATGCATCACCAGAACCCCACTTGAGGAAGGATTTTGGTTGTAATCACTAGGAGTTTGTGGGCAGACAGTCTGAGCCCCAAGAGAACTGCCTCGACCAGGGTCATAGCCTTCCTACGTGGCTCACCTCTAGTGAAGTTTTAGGGTACAGATAGAAAGATGTGACCAGTTTGGATCCACATGGGAAAAGGACTAGGTCCCAAAGAGGCTGTAAGGTCTTCCCAGCATCTTGCAGCTCCTAGCTCCCCAACAGGAACTTACTGATTACGTGTGGTACTGTGTTCTGAGAGTGTCTGATCAAGGAAATCTGGACATATCATTAGATAAGGTAGGCTTTGGTGACAAAAGTAGATTGAAGAGAGTTAAAGAGATGGTTACTGGAACATGGACCCTGGAAGAAAAAGAGATGGGCAAACAACAAGGATACCACTCAGTTTATAGCATCAGAAGAAATCATCCCAGTAAAAAAATCACACTCCTTGCCAGTTCCCAGACCTGACCAGATCTTGGATCTGAAACCCATTAGCTGAAAGAGAATCTGCGTCTTCAAAAGGAAGGACCCAGAACATCATGACAGATGTACATGGCACATCCAACCCGTAGGGAGTGATCAAGGGAAAAATACCAGACATTTCAATAAATGACTGTTGGACATGGAACCCTACTTGGCATTCGTGATGGATTAGATGTTTGTCCCCACACCCCCACCCCTGAATCTACATGTTGAAATCCTAACCCCGAATATGATGGTGTTGGAAGACTTTGAGAGGTAATTCAGGTTATATGAGGTCATGAGGTAGGGGACTAGTGTTCTTATAAGAAGAGACTCCAGGGTGCGTGTCCTCTCTCTGCCGTGTGAAGACATAGCCAGAAGGTGGCTGTCTGCAAGCCAGGCAGAGAGCCTTCACCGGAACCCAACCATGCTGACACCTCGGTTTTGGACTTCCAGTCCTCAGAACAAAGGGAAACAAAATTTTTTTTCTATTGGTTAAGCCACCCAGTCTGTGTTACTTTGTTATGGCAGCCCCAGGAAGCTAAGACAACACTGATACTCAAAGACCTAAGCTGTCATCATGGGCCCCCTGTCTGAGCGAGGGCATATGGGAGTTCAGTTCAGTGCAGTTCAGTTCAGTCGCTCAGTCGTGAATGACTCTTTGCAACTCCATGAATAGCAGCACGCCAGGCCTCCCTGGCCATCACCAACTCCCAGAGTTCACTCAAACTCACGTCCATCGAGTCAGTGATGCCATCCAGCCATCTCACCCTCTGTCATCCCCTTTTCCTCCTGCCCCCAATCCCTCCCAGCATCAGTCTTTTCCAGTGAGTCAGCTCTTCACATGAGGTGGCCAAAGTACTGGCGTTAGGTGATAATATTAAATTGATTTGTAAGAACTCTCTTTTTTATTATGGATATCAGTCCTCAGATTATTATATATAACAGGGAGATTTCCCTAGTTTGTTGTTTGTCTCAGTTTTAAAATTTTTTATTTGTTTTTCCAGTTAATATTGTTTAATTTTTATATTGTCAAATTATGATTCTTTTTTTTTCTTTTTATACCAAGATTACAGAGATTTTCCTATCTGGAGATGATAAAAATATCCATCCATATTTTCTTTAATCGTTTAATTTTAGAGCTTATTTGATGTTTTGTAGGATTTTCAGTGTGAGCTTTTTAAAATTTTATTTATTTTTATTTCAGCTTAGAGTTTTATTTTTTCCTCCAAATTTTTGCCAGTTGTCAAAACATGTATCTGGAAAATAATTTTTTAAAAAATCTATAGCTTTAAAAAAGAGATTCTCCAGCTGCTTTGGAAAAGAGTCTGGCAGTTCTTCATATGATTAAACATAGAGTTACTTTATGACCCAGCAATTCTACTCCTAGGCATATACCCAAGAGAAATTAGAACATGTCCACAGAAAAACTTGTGCACAAGTGTTCACAGCAATATTATTCATAATAAGCAGAAGGTAGAAATGACCCAAGGGCTTCTTGTTAGCTCAGCTGGTAAAGAATCTGCCTGCAGTGCAGCAGACCCCGGTTTGACTCCTGGGTTAGGAAGATCCCCTGGAGGAGGGAGAGGCTACCCACTCCAGTATTCTTTGGTTTCCCTGGTGGCTCAGACAGTAAAGAATCCGCCTGCAATGAGAGAGACCTGGGTTTGTTGGGAAGATTCCCTGGAGGAGGGAATGGCAACTCACTCCAATATGCTTGTCTGGAGAATCCCCATGGACAGAGGAGCCTGGCAGGCTATAGTCCATGGGGTTGCAAAGAATCGGACACGACTGAGCAATTAAGCACCGCACAGCACCAAAACAACCCAAATGTCTATCAGCAGACAGGAGGATAAGCGAAATGTGGCATAGCCATACAATGGAATAATATTTGGTCTTAGAATAGAAATGAAGTCCTTATACATGCTGCATCATGATCTTTGAAAAGTTGTGCTAAGTGAAATAAGCCAGCCACAGCGCACATGTTATGATTCTATTCATATGAAAGTCCAGAATAGGGAAATCTATAGGGAGAGAAAGTAGGTTAATGGTTGCCCAAGGCTAGGGTCGGGTGGAGTAGGAGGGATAGGAGAATGACAGCTATAGGGTTTATTTTTGAGGTGATGGAAATGTTCTAATATTGACTGTGGTGATGGTTGTATAACTCTGTGAATGTACTAAAAACCATTGAATTATATTGATACCCTTAAAATGGATGAATTGCATGGTATATGAATTCTATCTCAGTGAAGTTATTTTAAAAAGTGAAGGCAAGAAAATTTAGGTATAGACAGCTTACAGAACTAATTAAAAAAAAAAAGAGAGAGAGAGAGAGAAAGAGGACTTGTGCTAAAATTGAGACATAGCTCTGATCTTGAGTGAAATAAGCAGGTATGGGACAGAGGGACTTATTCCTCCAGGTGGGAACCAAGCACTGGCTAAAGGTGATCTGATTATATTGTTGGGTGAATGCTGTCATTTACTGGCATCCTGGATGACACATGGCAGTAAGATTCATTGTGAGAGAGAAAGAAAGGGAATCTTTTGCTAGACTCACCAAATCAATGACAAAAAAGGAACAAATATCTGCTTTCACAGCTGGATGACCTCTGCAAAACAGGCTGAATAGATTTCCAACAGGCCAGCCTAAGAAACAGATTTTTCAGAGCATCATGTGTCTCTACTGCCTTCCCTTCTCACTTCTTAAAGAGCACTGGAGGTTATTTTATAGAAATGAGTGGTATTTTCTTGGGAGACACAATAATAAGGAAAGCAGAGATCCTTAATTATGAAGTTGGCTCTGCCACCAAAAAGCTTCAGATTCTTAGGAAAATTCTTAGTTAAGATTTTTGGTTTTCCTTATCTAAAACTGGAGAGGATAGGACCATGTGGCATCCTAGCCCCTTTTGGCAATGATATTCTCTTCTGTTTTATGAAGTACCAGAGAATATTTTCGGAGAAGGCAATGGCATGCCACTCCAGTACTCTTGCCTGGAAGATCCCATGGATGGGGGAGCCTGGTGGGCTGCAGTCCATGGGGTTGCTGAGGGTCAGACACGACTGAGCAACTTCACTCTGAATTTTCACTTATATGCATTGGAGAAGGAAATGGCAACCCACTCCGCTGTTCTTGCCTGGAGAATCCCAGGGACGGGGAGCCTGATGGGCTGCCGTCTCTGAGGTCGCAGTGTTGGACACGACTGAAGTGACTTAGTAGTAGTAGAGAATTTTTTGGTCTGATGTGGGCTCTCAGGCTGAAATACTTGTGTGTGGTGCCTTACCCTGTAGTCTACAGTCATATTGTAAGACTGTGTTGAGCAAAAAGGTCCTTCTGGCTTTGTCCTTGTATAAAGCCAAGAGCAGTGAGTTGTCACATTCTGTAGTCCCAGCATTTAAACTTTGATCTTAGTACTCTGGATCCCACTCCAACTTTTCCTAAAGAACTGTTGCTTCAGAATTACTGAAGATCTCATAATTTTCAATAGCATTCCAGTAGTTATTATTGTCTTTTCAGCAACATTTTATGTCACCACACCACAGTTCGTCCTTGAAGCTTTTCCATTCAGTGGCTTTATGATACTTCTGAGCTTCTATTATCCTGCTTATTCTGGGTTACTCCTTTTTGGTCTCCATGGATCCCTCTGAATTCTTCTCTCCATAAAAGTACACATTCCTCAAACTTTTGCCCTCGGCCTATCTCTCTCCTTTCTGCATTGACTTCCTAAGGAGATGATTTGCTCTTACAACTCATTTATGATACTTCTGAGCTTCTATTATCCTACTTATTCTGGGTTACTCCTTTTTGGTCTCCATGGATCCCTCTGAATTCTTCTCTCCATAAAAGTACACATTCCTCAAACTTTTGCCCTCGGCCTATCTCTCTCCTTTCTGCATTGACTTCCTAAGGAGATGATTTGCTCTTACAACTCGAGCTGTTACTTGTGTGTATCTCTCTCCCAGAACCCATCTCTACCTGTGACCACTTTCTGAAATCCTGAATTTCTAGTGTTTTTCTAAGCATCTTCACCCAAATGTCTTACCAATACATTGAATTCAACATATTCAAAATGGACATCATCAGTATCCCCCAAAGCAGTTCTGTTTTCTAACCAGTGTTCTTCAGGCACTAAGTTTCAAAACTTTGAAGGCATCTGTCAATTACTCTTGATACCTCACTTCCCTTCAAGCCCCACATCCAGTCTGGCCGCTACAGCGTCTTGGCAAACTTCTCAACTTCTGGACCTTCCACAGATTCACTCAGCTGTATACTTGCAGTTCTCATCCTTTCTCCCCCTCTCATGCCCATGGGTGGGAGGCATTATTCTTGCTATAGTTACTTTCTCTGGTGCTGGTCTAGATTCTGTCCCATCAGCCTTTAACAGACTTTTTCCACCACTTCCTCCATCTGAGTCCTTTCTTCGGTCAGTCTTCAAACTTTGTCTTTCTGTCAGTATTGTAACATCCTTCAAAGCTATGGAGAAAGAGTTGTTAACGTTATCTTTATCAACATTTTCTTCTCATTAATTTACTTTTACAAGATGTAATTCACATGCTATAAGATTCACCTTTTAAAAGCATACAGTTTAGTGGTTTATCACTACTTTCACAGGGTTGTGCAACAATCATCCCTATCTAATTCCAGAATATTTTCATTACCCTGAAAGAAATGTCATACCCTTCAGAAGTCACTCCCTATCCTTTTCTTTACCCAGTTGCTCGTGAGCACTAATCTACTTTCTGTTCCCATGGATTTGCCTCCTCTGGACATTTCATGTAAATATAGTGATGCACTCAATAGCCCTTTGTGACTGGCTTCAAATTCACTTAGCATAATGTTGTTAAGGTTCATCCAATGCTGTAGTGTGTATCAGGATTTCATTTCTATTTCATGGCCTACTCATATTCCATTGTTTGAATGTACCATATTTTGTTTACTTATCTGTTCATTGATAGACATTTGGGTTGTTTCCATCTTTTGGATATTACGAATAATGCCGCTATAAATATTCATGTAGAAGTGTTTGTCTGAAGTGTTTTCAGTTCTCTTGGATATATACCTAACATGGAAGTGGAATTATTGGGTCTATGTTCAGCTTTTTGAGGAACTTTCTGCTGTTTTTCAAAGTGGTTGTGCCATTTTATATCCCTACAATCAATGTACGAGGGGTCCAATTTCTCTGCCTCGTTGGTAATGCTTATTATTATCTTTTTTTATTCTGGACATCTTAATGAGTATAAAGTGGTATCTTATTGAGGTTTTGATTCACATTTCCCTAATGACTAATGATACTGAGTATGTTTTCATGTGTTTATTAGCCATTTTTGTCTTTGGAAAAATGTCTAAATTCTTTGTCCATTTTTATGTCTTTGGAAAAATGTTTATTTAAATTCTTTGTCCGTTTTTTCTTTTTTAAGTTTAAAATCTTAAACCTGATTTTCCTTTTTCTTTTCTTGAATTGACATATAATTTGATGTTTAGCTTTATATTAGTTTCAATATAATTATTCACTATTATACAAATATTAGAAAATGATCACCACAATAGGTCTAGCTGACATCCATCATGATACATAGTTAATTTTTTTCTTTTGTGATGATAACTTTTAACTACTCCCTTAGCAACTTTCAAATATACGATACAGTATTATCAACTATGTCACAATGCAGTACATAACATCCCTAGGACTTACTTATTTTATAGCTGGAAGTTTGTACCTTTTGACCACCCTCACCCATTTCACCCATCCCTCACTCCCTACCTCTGACAACCACCAATCTGTTCTCTGTATTTATGAGTTCAGGTTTTTGTTTTTTTGGATTCTACATAAAATGAGATAATACAGCATTTGTCTTTCTCTGCCTGACTTATTTCATTTAGCATAATGCCTTCATGGTCCATCCATGTTGTTGCAGATGACAAGATTTGATTTTTTAATGGCTGAATGATATTCTTCTCTGTGTGTGTATCTCACATTTTCTGTATCCATTTATCCATCAGTGGGCATTCAGGTTGCTTCCATGTCTTAGCTATTGTATATAATGCTACAATGAATGTTGGAGTGCATGCATCTTTTTGAGTTAGTGTTTTTATATCCTTTGGATAGATACCCAGAAACTGGATTGCTGACTCATATGGCAGAGAAACAAAATTGCTGAATCATAGGATAGTTCTATTTTTAATTTCTTCAGGAACCTCCACATTGTTTTTCACGGGAGCTACACCAATTTACATTCCCACCAACAGTGCAGAAATTTTCCCTTTTGTCAACATCCTTGCCAACCCTTGTTATTTCTTATCTTTTTGCTAATAGCCATTCTAACAGGTGAGAGGTGATATCTCATTGTGGTTCTGATTTGTATTTTCCTGATGATTATTGATATTACTTTTTCATGTACTTGTTGGTCATCTGTATGTCTTTCTTAGAAAAATGTCTATTCAAATCCTCTGATCATTTTTTAATCAGATTGTTTGGATTTTTGCTATTTGGCTATAAGAGTTCTTTATGTATTATGGATATTAACCTTTCATCAAATATATGATTTGCAAATAAGAAATAAAATATCACTAATATCTTTAAAACCCTTATGTACTTATGGCTGATTGCCCTTTTCTATATACTCTACTCTTTCCCCAGGCTATTTTACTTTAAAATTTTTATGAATATTATTTTTATGTTTCTAATTCCTTAGCAGTATCACTTTAAAACTTTATTTCAGTTGTATCATATGTTTTCTTAAGTTGATATTTAGTTGGTGATGGACAGGCAGGCCTGGAGTGCTACAATTTGTGGGGTCGACTGAGTGATTGAACTGAACTGAACTGAACTGATTTTCATTTAATCTTATGCTTATAAACTTCATCCATGGTAGTATGTTTAGTTCATTTGTTTTTACTGCTGTCTGTTATTTCACTATGGAAACACACTACAATACATTTATCCATTCTTCTGATTTGCCTCCTCCAAGTACCTCTCCACACTACTGCTAGAGAGTTCTTTGTAAAGTGTGAAAGTGAAATGAAAGTCGCTTAGTCACGTCCAACTCTTTGCGACTGCATGGACCGTAGTCTGCCAGGCTCCTCTGTCAGTGAAATTCTCCAGGCCAGAATACTGGAGTGGGTAGCCATACCCTTCTCCAGGGGATCTTCCCAACCTGGGTATGGAGTCCAGGTCTTCCACATTGCAGGCAGACTCTTTACCCTCTGACCCACCAGGAAAGCCTGAGAATAATGGAATGGGTAGCCTATCCCTTCTCTGGGGATATTCCCGACTCAGGAATCGAACTGGGGTCTCCTGCATTGCAAACAGACTCTTTACCAGCTGAGCTACCAGGGAAGCTCCTCGTAAGTGTAAATTCACTCAAATCACTTCTCTGTTTAAAATCCTTTAGTGGCTTCTCTTTGTCATCAGGGGAAAAAAAGGTCAAACGTGTTTTCATAGGGTATAAAACTCCTTGTGATCTGCTTCCTCTTTACCTCTTCTGGCTCATCTCTGTCTAGCTGCTTTCAGGATTTCCCCTTTATCTATTAGCAGCTTGAAATGCCCAGTGTGTATTTGTGTGTATGTGTATTTTATTTATGTTTCCTGAGTTCTCTGAGTTTCTTGAAGTCATAGTGCGTTGTTTTTTCATTAATGGAAAACTGGCATTCACCGTCTATTTAAATTTCTCTTCCACCTCTTTCTCTGTATTCTTTTCCCCCTGAGACTCCAGTTTCTAATGTTTTAGACAATTTGATATTGTCCAACTGTTCTTGGATACCCTCTTCTTTTCCCCCCTCAACTCTGTTTTCTCTTTTTGTTTTATTTTGGATCATTTGTTAAAAATATAAATGCAAGCTCACTAATTTTCTCCTTTCTTCTGTGTTTGATCCGCTAATAAATTCATCAAAGAAACTCTTCATATCTGATGTTGTGTTTTCCATTGTTAACATTTCCACTTGATTTTTAAAATACAGTTTCCATCTTGCTGCTTAAATTTCAAGTATGTTTATGCCTTGTTCCATCTTTTATACTAGATCCTTTAATATTATCAGTCACTTTAAATTCCCTCTCTATGAATTACAACATCTGGGTCATCTCTGAGTCTGATTCTACTGTTGCTTTGTCTCCTAGCAATGTTTTTTTTTTTTTTTTTCCCCTCTTTGCTTTACTGTGTGTCTTAGAATTTGTTATTGAATGATAGGCTTCATGTATAGAACAGTAGATGGGCTTTCCTGGTGGCTCAGATGGTAAAGAATCTGCTTGCAGTGCAGGAGGCCTGGGTTCAATCCCTGGGTCAGGAAGATCCCCTGGAGAAGGGAATGGCTACCCACTCCAGTATTCTTGCCTGAAGAATCCCATGGACAGAGGAGCCTGGCGAGCTACAGTCCAGGGGTTGCAAAGAGCTGGACACAGCTGAGCGACTAATGCACACCCTGTCCCCAAGAAGCAGACTGGTTTCTTTTTCCTCTTCCTCAGCAGAGCTAGGAGGAGAGGGGAGATCTGTTGCTGCTTTCCCACAACTTAAGGCTTTTATTTCACAAGAGAAGAACATCTTGGGAAGCAGGTGGTGTTTTGTGCCTGTCCTCTAGAAGCTGCATTCACCTGCCACATCTGTGCTAACGAGGGGAGCTCACCCAGGTCCTCTGGGTGCCCTGTCAGTTCCAGTCACTTGTGAACCATGAGTGGAGTGGAGTGGAGACTCATGGAAAAGTCTTGGGATGCATGCAAACTTTCTGTGTACCTGAAGCTGCTGCTGCTGCTGCTGCTGCTGCAAAGTCGCTTCAGTCGTGTCCGACTCTGTGCGACCCCATAGACGGCAGCCCACCAGGGTCCGCCATCCCTGGGCTTCTCCAGGCAAGAACACTGGAGTGGGTTTCCATTTTCTTCTCCAATGCATGAAAGTGAAAAGTGAAAGTGAAGCCGCTCAGTCGTGTCCAACTCTTAGCGACCCTATGGGCTGCAGTCTACCAGGCTCCTCCGTCCATGGGATTTTCCAGGCGAGCTACAAGTTCTAAACTGATGGACTAGCTGCATGTGGCCTTTAGGGATTTGTTCACTTTCTAGCTACTTTCTTGTTACCCACTTCTGACTCAGTCTCTTTCCTCATGTGCTCTTTCACTGGTGAGAGTTACTCTGTCCCAGCTGTCCTTGGAAGGGCTTGTCACTCTTTGAGGAATTCAGTGCCTTTGTTTGCCTTGAAATCTTTTCTCTCTGCTGGATTCCAGACAAGTTATGGCTTTGTAGACTGCCTAACCTTTTCTCATTATTAGGATAGGAGCAGCATTGTCTTGGGGCTTTCTTTGCACAATGTAAATGGAAGTGGGACTCCCATTTAGTCTTGCTGCTTACCTGTTGGATTTTTCAGGCACTGAATTTGTAAACTTTTGAAACGAAACAATGTATAGTTTTCCTATTTGGTGGCAAACTCCTGTGCACACTATTCTTGTGCACACTATTAAATCTTATTTATAAATACGGTGACTTTCTGTTAATACTTGCCCTGTGTCAGAAGGACACATGCCCTTTAGATTGTGCTTTCATTATTAAACATGTGATCCTGTCCTCTACTTTCAAATATCTGGAATGAGGTTCAGAAATGCATCCTTCACTGGTAACAATAGATTCAGCTGAAAGCAGAAAAATCTAGGAAAAGATCAAAGGGGCACTGGTATTTTCTGACTTTTACAAAGCCATCTGTTTCTTTTCATTCAGAAACAAAAACACAATTTGTCACTTTAAGTACTTAAGTATTAAATATGAAATAGAAAAAAAGACCCTGCCTTTTGCTCTGCATCCTAAGTGCTGTAACAAACAGAACATTCTATGATGCTAAGGCAATGCCAGTCCATTCCCTCTGTGGAGAATGCCCTGCCCAACACTCTCTTGCCTTGATTTTTGTAATTTTATAAAAAATATTTTTTTACAACATAGTTTAAAAGCAATTATTTTAAAAGACTTACTGCCAAACACAGAGGTTTCCTTTTCCTTCTTTCCTAGGGGATAATTCTTTCAACTCTTTCAGGTGACTCTTTGGGTATGTGACTTGATAACACTGTTAGATGGCAACTTCTTGATTTTTCAGTTTTAGACAATATCAATTTATATTCTTTTACGGAAGATAAGGACATATCTCTCTTTCACCCTTTCCTCCACTACAGACATCCACCTATTTGGTTCCTCTACCCTACTTCCAAAAAACTATCTACTTATAAACTTTGGGAAGATCAATATTTAGAGTTTCTTTTAATGGGACCTTTTAAATGCTACTCCAAGCTGAGCCATGAAATAAATTGTAATGACTTAAACTTTCCTCTAAAATATTTTGCTTTCCGTAGAGTAAATGAAAAAGGAAGGTGGCAGTGTTAGTTTTTCAGTAGTGTCCCACTCTTTGGGACCCCATGGACTGTAGGCCCAGCATGCTCCTCTGTCCATGGAATCTTCCAGGCAAGAGTACTGGCATGAGTAACCATTCCCTTCTCCAGGGAATCTTGCTGATCCAGGGATCGAACTTGGGTCTTCTGCATTGAAGGCAGATTCTTTACCATCTGAGCCACTAGGGAAGCCCTGGAGTAAATAATCATCTTATTTTCTTAGTTTCTGTCTCTAATCCAATACTAATCATTAGTGTAACCCTAAACTGTGCCTAATAGCTCAGGTCTTTTCAACATATTTAGATGCAGTATGTATTATATCAATTCCATCTTCTTTCTGATGTGCTCCGGTCTGGACTGACTGGCTCTGTTCCATGCCTGGTGACTAGTTGGACTTGCTTGAATCTTGCTTCACTATCCAACAACCTGTTGAATTCCCTGTTTCCCATGTCTTTTTATTTTTTGGTTTATTTCAGTGTGTTGATGAAACACAAAATCAAAAATAGTGTCCTCAAATTGATGCTCCCAGGGTTTATGCCAGATAAATTTCTAAGACTTTGTTCATTGAAATATGTCTTTTTTCTACCCTGTTATCTGATTGATCACTTGATTTGATATCATGTTCTATGTGGGGAATAATATTCCTTTTACATTTTTAAGACAGTTTGACATTGTCTTTAGTTTCTGGTGCCTTTTTGATTTCTGTGCCGTGTTTTGCCCTTGGCATTCTGAAATGTTATGATATTATCCTTGGTCAGTCAGTCAGTTCAGTCCCTCAGTTATGTCTGACTCTTTGTGACCCCATGGACTGCAGCACACCAGGCTTCCCTGTCCATTACCATCTCCTGGAGCTTGCGCAAACTCATGTCCACTGAGTCAGTGATGCCATCCCACCATCTCATCCTCTGTCGTCCCCTTCCCCTCTTGCCTTCAATCTTTCCCAGCATCAGGAGGCTAAAGTATTGGAGCATCAGCTTCAGCTTCAGCTTCAGTCCTTCCAATGAATGTTCAGGACTGACCTCCTTTAGGATGGACTGGTTGGATCTTCTTGCAGTCCACGGGACTCTCAAGAGTCTTCTCCAACACCACAGTTCAAAAGCATCAATTCTCCAGTGCTTTCTTTATGGTCCAACTGTATTATCCTTGGTACTTCCTTTCAAATGGAAACTCATGTCCTTCAGTTCAGAGAAATTATATTACTTTGTTCATAATTTCTTCCTTTCCTCCTCTTCTCTCCTTCTGTGACTGCTATTTGGGTGGTAGACTTTCTAAATTGGGACTTCAGATTTCTTGTCATTTCTCTCCTGTAATCCCCCTCTTTTTCTTTCTGCTTCACTTTTGGAAAGACTGCCTCAACTTTATCTTTCACTGCTTCTGCTCAGTTTCTCGTTTTTGCTCTCTTTTTTTTAATTTCCAAGAGTTCCTTTTTATTATCTGCTTGTTCCTTTTTGAGAACAGTTTGTTTTTGTTTTATGGAAGCAATTATCTTCTCTCTCTGTTGACATTAAAGAAAAATTGTTATATTCCCCTCATAGAGTCTGTTTCTTTCAAGTCCTCTTCTGTTTCCTTCGAGTTCTTTTCTGCTATCTTTAAAATTTTTGGTTTCTTGCACCTATTCTGGAGGCTTTTATCAAATATCCAGTGACTCTCGGTTGTTCACATTGAAGAATGGGGTACCGAAAAGACCACTGACAGCTCTAGGTTTGTTGGTGGGGCTTGTGAAATTGTGGGATTCACTGTAGGGAATGTACCTGGCTGTTTCATTGAGAAACTCTGTTAAGCATGTCTTACAGAGAGGCTGGTTCCTCAAGGACCTTCCAGTCTTCTTCTTCCAGTATCCTGAGAATTGACTTGGAAAAGAGAGCTGGGAATCTCAGCAACTATTAATAAATGCTCACCTAAATTCCCTTGCTTTCAGTATGGTGCTCCCACCCATGGCTGGACCTGGATTCGCCAGTCTAGAGACCTTCTTCAGAGAAAAGCGTTTAGTTTTTTCCTAAGGTGGAGAGTTGGGACTAGATCTCAGGCTCTTCTCGGTAAGCGATTTGGGGCCATTCTGTTTAGATCTACTTCACGCCCTACAGCCCCCTCACATCCCTGTCTTCTGGAGGTACCCAGTGACACCAGCTCCTGAGCCTTTGAGGAGGCTCTGATGTTAACTGGATGCTTTTTAACTTTCTTCACTACTGGTTTAAGGCTCAGCTTTCTTAGGTCTTCTGTGCAGTTACACCATCCTTCCAACAGCCTTCCAGCTACTTTTCTTCTCCCACCTTTTAATGGGAGTTTTTACCTTCAACATTCCCCTCCTATCACTATAGATGAAAACAAAGGTGAATTTGTAGATTCAAACCGCCTACATCTTAAAAAATAGATGTACAGTTGATTTATAATGTCGTGTTAATTTCTGCTGTACAGCTATACATATGCATACATTCTTTTATAAATTGTTTTCCATTAGGATTGATCACAGGATATTGAACAGTCCCCTGTGCTATACATAGGTTTTGTTGTTCAGTTGCCAAGTTGTGTCTGACTCTTTGTAACCCCATGGACTGCAGCACGCTAGGCCCCTCTGTCCTCCACTATCTCCCAGAGCTTACTAATTCACGTCCATTGAGTCAGTCCTTGTTGTTTATCTATTCTATATATAATAGTTTGCATCTGCTCATCCCAACCTCCTAATCCTTTTCTCCCACCTCCTCCTCCTTGGCAACCACAAGTCTGCTCTGGGAGTCTGTTTCTGTTCTGCAGATAAGTTCATCTGTGTCATATTTTAGATTCCACATATAAGTGGCATCGTGTTATTTGTCTTTCTCTTTCTGCCTTACTGCACTAATATAATGCTTCACTTAGTATAATGTACTTGGTATAATAATCTCTAAGTCCATCCATATTGCTGCAGATGGCATCATTTCATTCTTTTTAATGGCTGAATGATATTCCACTGTGGCTATGCACTACATCTTTATCCGCTCATCTGTTGATGGACATTTAGGTTGCTTCCATGTTTTGACTATTGTGAACAGTGCTGCTGTGAACACTAGGGTTCATGCATCTTTTTGAATTATACTTTTCACCAGATATATGCCCAGAAGTGGGATTGCTGGATCATATGGCAACTCTATTTTTAAATTTTTGAGGAACCTCCATACTGTTGCCCATAGTGGTTGCACCAATTTACATTCCCACCAACAGTGCAGGAAGGTTCTGTTTTCTGCACTCTCTCCAGCAATATTATTTGTAGATTTAAAAATCAAACTACCACCTTGTCACAAAGTCTCCAGCCACCTGTCTTTACTTGGGTGACTTCCACCAGTTCATCCCTTGAGCCTTCTCAGATTCTTCTCCAGTACCCCTCTCTGCCCTTCNTTTCTGCACTCTCTCCAGCAATATTATTTGTAGATTTAAAAATCAAACTACCACCTTGTCACAAAGTCTCCAGCCACCTGTCTTTACTTGGGTGACTTCCACCAGTTCATCCCTTGAGCCTTCTCAGATTCTTCTCCAGTACCCCTCTCTGCCCTTCTGGGTCATGGGCTTCTGTAATCCCTCTTGTGACATCACAGAGAACTCTGAGGTAGGCAGGGCTGAGGGCCCTCGTGGGACAGTCCTGATGGCCTTTCTATTGGAAGGTGAGACAGATGTCCAGGCTGCAGCCCAGTGCATTTGGCCATCATGGAGCCTCTGGTCATGGTTCTCTCTTGTAGGATGAACAAGCTCCCAAACAGACACATAGGTGTTTCGGGGTCCTCAGTCTCCTCTGGAGCTGCTCCAGATTCCTCAAGGTGCTGTGAGGAGTGAGTGTGCTGGGGACACAGGACAGATGGGGAGTCACCTATCACTCATCATAATTGGTGCTGAGGCCTTTGTGGGCAGAGGTTTGCGGGTAGAATATTTTGAAGAGCCCAGCAGTGAGAAGCTGTCGGTGACCCTCAGATGTCCTTGTATCCTCCTGACGGTCTTTCTGGCCAAGTCAGTCACCCCACTCTGATGACTCCATGCCCAGCTTCCCTGAATGGAGATGCATAGCTGTCAGTGTCAGGAGTGCCTGGCCCCTCTATTTGTCAACATCCTTGCCAACCCTTGTTATTTCTTATCTTTTTGCTAATAGCCATTCTAACAGGTGAGAGGTGATATCTCATTGTGGTTCTGATTTGTATTTTCCTGATGATTATTGATATTACTTTTTCATGTACTTGTTGGTCATCTGTATGTCTTTCTTAGAAAAATGTCTATTCAAATCCTCTGATCATTTTTTAATCAGATTGTTTGGATTTTTGCTATTTGGCTATAAGAGTTCTTTATGTATTATGGATATTAACCTTTCATCAAATATATGATTTGCAAATAAGAAATAAAATATCACTAATATCTTTAAAACCCTTATGTACTTATGGCTGATTGCCCTTTTCTATATACTCTACTCTTTCCCCAGGCTATTTTACTTTAAAATTTTTATGAATATTATTTTTATGTTTCTAATTCCTTAGCAGTATCACTTTAAAACTTTATTTCAGTTGTATCATATGTTTTCTTAAGTTGATATTTAGTTGGTGATGGACAGGCAGGCCTGGAGTGCTACAATTTGTGGGGTCGACTGAGTGATTGAACTGAACTGAACTGAACTGATTTTCATTTAATCTTATGCTTATAAACTTCATCCATGGTAGTATGTTTAGTTCATTTGTTTTTACTGCTGTCTGTT
This sequence comes from Oreotragus oreotragus, assembly GCA_006410675.1. Classification (NCBI taxonomy): domain Eukaryota; kingdom Metazoa; phylum Chordata; class Mammalia; order Artiodactyla; family Bovidae; genus Oreotragus; species Oreotragus oreotragus. The sequence continues at coordinate 49,877 of SJYX01024298.1, read as the reverse complement.
ATTTCACTATGGAAACACACTACAATACATTTATCCATTCTTCTGATTTGCCTCCTCCAAGTACCTCTCCACACTACTGCTAGAGAGTTCTTTGTAAAGTGTGAAAGTGAAATGAAAGTCGCTTAGTCACGTCCAACTCTTTGCGACTGCATGGACCGTAGTCTGCCAGGCTCCTCTGTCAGTGAAATTCTCCAGGCCAGAATACTGGAGTGGGTAGCCATACCCTTCTCCAGGGGATCTTCCCAACCTGGGTATGGAGTCCAGGTCTTCCACATTGCAGGCAGACTCTTTACCCTCTGACCCACCAGGAAAGCCTGAGAATAATGGAATGGGTAGCCTATCCCTTCTCTGGGGATATTCCCGACTCAGGAATCGAACTGGGGTCTCCTGCATTGCAAACAGACTCTTTACCAGCTGAGCTACCAGGGAAGCTCCTCGTAAGTGTAAATTCACTCAAATCACTTCTCTGTTTAAAATCCTTTAGTGGCTTCTCTTTGTCATCAGGGGAAAAAAAGGTCAAACGTGTTTTCATAGGGTATAAAACTCCTTGTGATCTGCTTCCTCTTTACCTCTTCTGGCTCATCTCTGTCTAGCTGCTTTCAGGATTTCCCCTTTATCTATTAGCAGCTTGAAATGCCCAGTGTGTATTTGTGTGTATGTGTATTTTATTTATGTTTCCTGAGTTCTCTGAGTTTCTTGAAGTCATAGTGCGTTGTTTTTTCATTAATGGAAAACTGGCATTCACCGTCTATTTAAATTTCTCTTCCACCTCTTTCTCTGTATTCTTTTCCCCCTGAGACTCCAGTTTCTAATGTTTTAGACAATTTGATATTGTCCAACTGTTCTTGGATACCCTCTTCTTTTCCCCCCTCAACTCTGTTTTCTCTTTTTGTTTTATTTTGGATCATTTGTTAAAAATATAAATGCAAGCTCACTAATTTTCTCCTTTCTTCTGTGTTTGATCCGCTAATAAATTCATCAAAGAAACTCTTCATATCTGATGTTGTGTTTTCCATTGTTAACATTTCCACTTGATTTTTAAAATACAGTTTCCATCTTGCTGCTTAAATTTCAAGTATGTTTATGCCTTGTTCCATCTTTTATACTAGATCCTTTAATATTATCAGTCACTTTAAATTCCCTCTCTATGAATTACAACATCTGGGTCATCTCTGAGTCTGATTCTACTGTTGCTTTGTCTCCTAGCAATGTTTTTTTTTTTTTTT
>SJYX01024298.1:33476-48134 GCA_006410675.1 Oreotragus oreotragus | reverse complement strand
GCCCACGAGATGCATACACCCACGTTTTCCGTAGCAGCTGCGTGAAAGGACCACTCAACAGCAGATTCATTTTCCAACAGAAAAAGTATAACTATCTTCCTGCAAATCAAATTAGTGCACGTGGAGATAAAGCATCAATAGATGCTACATAAAACACAGCCCATCCTGCATTGCTCTGAACCGATGTTTCCAGGAGGTACAAATCTGACACAACGTCCTGCTCACCACCCAGCTCCTCCCCTGACCACTTGTGCTGGGATTGGAGAACGTCTGCCTTCAAGAATTAGGGCAAAGACAGTGTCCTCGGCCTCGCTGGCATTAAATGCCCATGGATATATTAAGGCTGGAATCTTAAATTTAAGACTGGAATATTTTAAGAGCTGGAATCTGTGTGGTAACAATCCCTGATACATTTAGCACAGCCTGATTTAAAAAAACTGAGCAGGTAAAGCTTGTAACCCAGGACACAGGATGAGTCAAGTACAGGCGATTTAAGAGGCCTGAGGACACTGCATTTAATTGGGAGAAATTTCAGTTCCTTAGAAGGTACCTCACTGCTTCCCGAAGCACCCAGTGCCAGCCACTCATTCATTCATTCAAAAAGAACACGGTCCAGACCCGCGCAGGTGAAACATGGGCAACAGCACCTCACCAGCCATCAGAAAGGGAGGCGTGCAAGGCTGAGGGCGGCATACAGGACCCTCTGTGAGGGATGGGAACGACCCCGAGGAGCAGGCGGAGGGGAGGGAGGACTTCACGGGTGGGAGATTCAGGAACTGCGGACGTGGGATCTCCACAGGCAGAGAAGAGCTCACACAGCCTGTGATCAGGGCTGGATCCAGGGGGGTCAGCACCCCGGAGCCTGAACTGAAAGACTGGACGATCCAGTCCAAGACAGACTCAATCCAAGGCAGCCCAGGCCCCAGGTCACACCGAGGCGCCACCGGGAAGCGCCCAGAGCTGGGGGTGGAGGGAGCCCGAGTGGGTCTGGGCAGAGAGGGCCTGCCCCCTGGCCCAGGAACTCAGAGAAGAAACCAGGTACAACCCACGGCCCCTCCACCCTGCCGCCCCCACTGGAGAGTGTGTGAACAAACGTCAGGAGAACCGTACACCGGGGCCCAGCAGACAGAGCGGCCTCCTGCGCACAGGCAGCAGAGCCCTGATGCCTCAGGGAGGGCCCGGGACAGCTGCCCACAGCCTTCACTCACCAAACCTGCCATGTGGAGGCCGGCATTCCCTGGAACTGGGCTCGAAAGCCAACCCCATGGAGGGAGCTCACTCGCCTGGTTAGTGTAACCAAGCAGGCTCCCCAGCTGGTGGGACGCACAGAAACGCCTGCGCCTGGAACATCGCTCTGGACAAACCGCACAGCCGCAGAGGTCAGCATCGGCACCCAGCTCCCCGCGTCGCACACGGTGTCTGCTCTGGCCTCCCAGATTTTTAAGTCAAAAACGGACTCAACATAGTTCTAAACTGAATTAAGTGGATATAAGTTCTTGGTTTCCCCACCAACACTGTGAGATTTCAGAGTAACAAGGTCCAGAACATTCTCCAGGCAATGGTAACCCAGCAAAGCATCATCGGTCTAAATGGAGAGAGGAGACCCCTGAGGCCTCGAGGCCACAGAGGTGAGGTCCGGGCTGCTTCAGCAGCAGCAGCAGCAGCCGCAGCCGCAGCCGCCGCCTGACGCAGGGCCACCCCGACAGCGCCTCCCGTGGCCGCACTCGGGCCCGGGCGGGGAGCTCATCACCTCTGGGACAGTCCTTCTGCCTGGGCTGAAAGCTTGGAACCTGGAGTAGTGCCTTTCTCTACCGTCCTCCCCTACTTCTGGCCTGAGACAAGGCCTCAGACCCCTGAGGACCGTCACATGCGCCATCCTCCAGGTCACGGCCCTGGACGCTGAGTCACAGACAGTGAGGTCTGGATGGTGGGACCACCCGACCTGCCCTGTCCCCTGGGGGGTGGGGGGCCAGTGCACTCAGGAAGGAGCCAGAGATGGGGTGGAAGAATCCTTACACGGTAAACTAGATTTCTGCTCCATCATTTACACATCGTCATGTGCTTTTGAGAGACCTTGACGTTCCCAGGCCAGCTCTGCTTTGCGTCTGCTTCTGCAGGGCGCACTCCTTCGGCTACCAGAAATACACTGAGCGCGCGGGGGGTGCGGGGAGATGTGTATAAGAGACAGGGGGTGGAGCCTGGATGTGTGCGCGCGCATGCACGTGCATGCGTGTGCACTCGCGCCGTCAGGGGTGGAGCCCAGATGTGTGNACATGGCATACTCAGGACCCCCATAGTGAGGTCACAGGCAGAGAGAAGGAGCATGGACCTGGGGTCTGCCTTTGTCAGGACCCAAGGGTGGATGTCCTGGGTTAAAGGAGTGCACTCTTTATTGGCTAATTTAAGGCCCAAGAGTGGGAATGAGGACGCAGGCAGGGAGAAGTGGGCCCGCTATTAAGTATCTGGGCTCGCAGGGTTTTCTGAGAGGGGGCTTCTTGGCCTTACACCTCCTCTGGTGGTTGGCTGGGAGCTGTCCCATTATTTGAAGCGATGTCTTTGGAAAGGGGTGCCTCTACAATCAGTGTCTTAATGTCAGGCACTTAAACTATAATCAAAAACCTTAATGTCAAGCAGTTACACTACTATTCAAAGCTGTGCTGCATCAGAGATCTAACAGGACCAGTAACATGCTCGGTGGCTTTTGTGATAGAGAGAGAGGATGCTTGAGAGGGCCTGCAGGGAGGGAAGAAGGGAAGCTGGGGGAGGAGAGCCAGGGCTCTATGAAAGCCTCCTGTCTGCCTGTCTGGGGCTCCCCTCTTCCAAGGATAGACTGAGGCCTTGTAGGGGAAGCCTCTGATGGCCTCCAAGCAGAGAGAGCCACAGAGGGGAGCATGGAGGCAGCTCTGAGAGTTTCCCACTCACCGCCCCCTTCTGGGCTGGAGGATGAATTAACTGTGTTTTACCCACACAGGATGGTTGGTTTTAGTTTCTACTCTTTAATCTCTTGACAGTTTATAAATGTTCCTTTCTCTCTTGCAGCTCTGGAATGACATACCATTCTTTAAGGAATGTCAAATCACTTTACCCAAAAGAATATTTCTCATCATTTTGACACACATAAGCTCCCTTGTATAATTTTGCGGCTGTGCTTTCTGACCAGATATTAGTGATATTCTGAAATGAAAGGCATGCAAGAGAGTTGTTACCACTGAGATGCTAAATATGTATAAACACTTTAGAATTCAGTGATGTTTGTCAGGCTTCTGGGAAGTCTTGCCTTCTGCTTTTGCAACATAACTGAAGGATAAATCTGAAATTATGCATGAATGCCCCAGCTAGCACACTGAGTTTATTTTATCCTCATTTTTAATGCTATTAAATCCTCTTATCATGAAGACTCTAATTTATTTTACAGAACAGACTTGTTAGTCTTCTCTTTAGTTCAAATCTTTATTTCATGGCTTTTAAAATATACAGTTCAGTTCAGTTCAGTCACTCAGTCATCTCCGACTCTTTGCAACCCCATGACCCACAGTATGCCAGGCCTCCCTGTCCATCACCAACGCCCAGAGTTTACCCAAACCCATGTCCATTGAGTCAGTGATGCCATCGAACCATCTCATCCTCTGTGGTCCCCTTCTCCTCCCGCTCTCAATCTTTCCCAGCATCAGGGTCTTTTCAAATGAGTCAGCTTTTCGCATCAGGTGGCCAAAGTGTTGGCGTTTCAGCCTCAACATCAGTCCTTCCACTGAACACCCAGGATTGATCTCCTTTAGGATGGACTAGTTGGATCTCCTTGCAGTCCAAGGGACTGTCAAGAGTCTTCTCCAACACCACAGTTCAAACACATCTATTCTTCTGTGCTCAGCTTTTTTTATAGTCCAACTCTCACATCCATACATGACCACTGGAAAGCCCACAGCCTTGACTAGATGGACTTTTGTTGGCAAAGTAATGTCTCTGCTTTTTAATATGCTATCTAGGTTGGTCATAACTTTCCTTCCAAGGAGTAAGTGTCTTTTAACTTCATGGCTGCATATTTGTTGAGTAATTAAATAAATAAATGAAAAGTTAATGTATACAATGATGGTGATATAAAACATTAGATAAGTCACTTAATTATGATATTTACTTTTAACTGTATTTTTGTGCTCTAGGGTGAGGTTGGGACTTTTGTCTGATTCATTCACAGGTTTATGCAGAGCACTTAGCATGATGGCTGGCACACAGAAGACACTCAGTAAACACTGCTTGAACAATTTATGAATCTGGGGCTATCGCCACAGGTTACATCTGCCTCATCTAAGCTAGATGATTCTTTTTTAAAAGATTCTTTTTTTTTTAAGATTCTTTTTTTATTGAAGTATAGTTGATTTACAATGGTGTGTTAGTTACAATGGTGTGTTAGGTATACAGCAAAGTGATTTAGTTATACAGACAAATAATAGTTTGCATCTGCTAATCGGGCAGAGAAACCAGAGATCAAATTGCCAACATCCGCTGGATCATGGAAAAAGCAAGAGTTCCAGAAAAANTGGTTTCCTTCACTAGGTAGAGCTGCCTAGTTTTAACCTTTCCAGATCATCACTGGAGATAGTGATGTGCGTCACTGTTTTCTATAATCAGATTGTTTTCCCTTACTGGGAAGTCATGTGGGTCTTGTGCCCGGGGCTAGGGAGGATGCGGTTGGCAGGGGGCACACCTGTGCTGGTGACCACTCCACACTCTAAAGGTGTTTTCAAAGCAACAGTCGCCCTGTTGTGACAATGCGGGCGTTGAATTCCCCACCCTAGGCTGTGAACTTTNTCACTGTTTTCTATAATCAGATTGTTTTCCCTTACTGGGAAGTCATGTGGGTCTTGTGCCCGGGGCTAGGGAGGATGCGGTTGGCAGGGGGCACACCTGTGCTGGTGACCACTCCACACTCTAAAGGTGTTTTCAAAGCAACAGTCGCCCTGTTGTGACAATGCGGGCGTTGAATTCCCCACCCTAGGCTGTGAACTTTAAAGAGAGAAATCTGCATTGTTTGGTTCCCAGGATCTCCTCCAGAGCCTGGCACACAGAAGTGGCCATTAAATAGTTGTCCAAAGGGTGAGAAATGAAGGAAGGTAAATTTGAGCCTTGCTGGTATCTTCCCTGGGGGTGCTGAGCTCCAACATGTGGACTGAATTGTTACAGCTCATAGACGTTGATTCTGTAGGACTGTGGCACCTGAGCATAGGGAAAGGGGAACGGGGGAGCCAAATGATGGCCCTTCCACATATGAACTGCCCTGAGCTCCATTTCTGGCCTTTTGACTGTAGCTGGGAAAGGCCAAGGTGGACTTCAAAATGATCTTCTTTTGAATTCCCTCATTTTCTCAAATAAGGAGGCCCAGAGAAAATAATTTATCAGGTTCCCCACTGGTAAGGGCCCCAACTAACTGCTTACAAGGAAGCCTGCTTTGCAACCCTATTTTCCTTTCACCTTCTTACCCTGACTCCCTGTTGACTTGCATCTTTAGAGAATAGAAATGGTATGGACTTTAAAGACTAGACATTGAAAGACAAATGTAGTGAGTAGTCGGGAAAATATGTAAGGACTTGCTTCAGAATTTAAGTACTCACCTTTGTGTCTTCTACGGGATCCAGGTGGGCCTTACAGCTGAAATTTTTCTCTATAGGACAAAGGAGACATAGGTCTATATTCCTGTATCTCCTCATTTCTTTCTCTTATGCTTCTGAATTCCTGGAAAGTTTTTGACTGCTTTGTTAAGTTTGTTATATTCATTTTTCCCCCCGTTTTTTAAAAATGTATTTTTTATCAAAGTATAGTTGAATTACAATGTTGTGTTAATTTCTGCTGTACATGTGTACATATTCTTTTCCATTATGGTTTATCCCAGGGTATTGAATCTCATTCTCTGTGCTATGCAGTAGGACCTTGTTTATCTATTCTGTGTGTACCAGTCTGCCCCTGCTAATCCCGAATTCCCAATCCATCCCTTCCCTAGCCCCTTTCCCTTTGGCAACCGCAAGTCTATTCTCTCATGCTTTGCCCTTTGGGAAACAAAGTAAACTAGTCCTCTCTCTCTTTTTTCTCCATGCTTCCCCAGACTGGGTCTCTGCTCTCCAGGGGAAGTCTGGCCCTTGAGCTACATCCTTCCCGTCTTCCTCTGATCACCAGTGAGGAGGAGGAAGATGAGGAGAGGGAAGAGAGGAGAGAGAAGAAAACCAAGCCCCATCCTTTGCCACCGTAGGAGCAGGCCAGGCTGCCAGGCTGTGTGGCTCCCGGAACACTGCTGTCCTTGCGGTGAACGTGTGTGGAGCCCCCGGGAGGTGTGCAGTAACAGCCTCAAGCTCTGCACCGCCCTGGGGTTAAGAACAACGCAGCAAAGGGCAGCCTTTCGCTGTAAAGTGCCACCTTCCACAGACACCCACCAAATCGCCCTCCTCTTTCTCCTTCCATGATGGGCTGGGGGAGACTTCATATGACCTGCCTCTGGAGAGAGCACTCTCAGAAGAAGCAGAGTCTCTCCCTGTTCAGGCATTTCAGATCTATGACAACTTGAGAGCTGAGCTCTCAAGGGAGCCTGGGGCTCTGACTGCCTGATGCTTAGGCCACAGGAAGGGACTAAGCCTTCTTGTGCTTTATACGGCAGTTGCCTTGTGTGGCTCTCAGCCTATAGGTAGCGATGCTCTCAGCTGGCAAGGTCTGTGGTGCTTGCCTGGGCCTCTGTGACTCCCACTGGCATTTCCAGAGCCAAGGGTGGTGGCTGGACCAGCCCTTCCTTGTGGTTCTTAGTATAATTGCAGGACGCCCCTCAGCAACCATCATGGAACTTCAAGGACCAAGATCTGTTACTCACGGGCCATGGAAGGTACATGGCATACTCAGGACCCCCATAGTGAGGTCACAGGCAGAGAGAAGGAGCATGGACCTGGGGTCTGCCTTTGTCAGGACCCAAGGGTGGATGTCCTGGGTTAAAGGAGTGCACTCTTTATTGGCTAATTTAAGGCCCAAGAGTGGGAATGAGGACGCAGGCAGGGAGAAGTGGGCCCGCTATTAAGTATCTGGGCTCGCAGGGTTTTCTGAGAGGGGGCTTCTTGGCCTTACACCTCCTCTGGTGGTTGGCTGGGAGCTGTCCCATTATTTGAAACGATGTCTTTGGAAAGGGGTGCCTCTACAATCAGTGTCTTAATGTCAGGCACTTAAACTATAATCAAAAACCTTAATGTCAAGCAGTTACACTACTATTCAAAGCTGTGCTGCATCAGAGATCTAACAGGACCAGTAACATGCTCGGTGGCTTTTGTGATAGAGAGAGAGGATGCTTGAGAGGGCCTGCAGGGAGGGAAGAAGGGAAGCTGGGGGAGGAGAGCCAGGGCTCTATGAAAGCCTCCTGTCTGCCTGTCTGGGGCTCCCCTCTTCCAAGGATAGACTGAGGCCTTGTAGGGGAAGCCTCTGATGGCCTCCAAGCAGAGAGAGCCACAGAGGGGAGCATGGAGGCAGCTCTGAGAGTTTCCCACTCACCGCCCCCTTCTGGGCTGGAGGATGAATTAACTGTGTTTTTCACCCACACAGGATGGTTGGTCTTAGTTTCTACTCTTTAATCTCTTGACAGTTTATAAATGTTCCTTTCTCTCTTGCAGCTCTGGAATGACATACCATTCTTTAAGGAATGTCAAATCACTTTACCCAAAAGAATATTTCTCATCATTTTGACACACATAAGCTCCCTTGTATAATTTTGCGGCTGTGCTTTCTGACCAGATATTAGTGATATTCTGAAATGAAAGGCATGCAAGAGAGTTGTTACCACTGAGATGCTAAATATGTATAAACACTTTAGAATTCAGTGATGTTTGTCAGGCTTCTGGGAAGTCTTGCCTTCTGCTTTTGCAACATAACTGAAGGATAAATCTGAAATTATGCATGAATGCCCCAGCTAGCACACTGAGTTTATTTTATCCTCATTTTTAATGCTATTAAATCCTCTTATCATGAAGACTCTAATTTATTTTACAGAACAGACTTGTTAGTCTTCTCTTTAGTTCAAATCTTTATTTCATGGCTTTTAAAATATACAGTTCAGTTCAGTTCAGTCACTCAGTCATCTCCGACTCTTTGCAACCCCATGACCCACAGTATGCCAGGCCTCCCTGTCCATCACCAACGCCCAGAGTTTACCCAAACCCATGTCCATTGAGTCAGTGATGCCATCGAACCATCTCATCCTCTGTGGTCCCCTTCTCCTCCCGCTCTCAATCTTTCCCAGCATCAGGGTCTTTTCAAATGAGTCAGCTTTTCGCATCAGGTGGCCAAAGTGTTGGCGTTTCAGCCTCAACATCAGTCCTTCCACTGAACACCCAGGATTGATCTCCTTTAGGATGGACTAGTTGGATCTCCTTGCAGTCCAAGGGACTGTCAAGAGTCTTCTCCAACACCACAGTTCAAACACATCTATTCTTCTGTGCTCAGCTTTTTTTATAGTCCAACTCTCACATCCATACATGACCACTGGAAAGCCCACAGCCTTGACTAGATGGACTTTTGTTGGCAAAGTAATGTCTCTGCTTTTTAATATGCTATCTAGGTTGGTCATAACTTTCCTTCCAAGGAGTAAGTGTCTTTTAACTTCATGGCTGCAATCACCATCTGCAGTGATTTTGGAGCCCCCCAAAATAAACTCAGCCACTGTTTCCCCATCTATTTGCAATGCTAAAAAAATAAAATACAACACGCCATATTTCACATATAGAATGCTCGTTAATTCAGCTCTGAAACAGAATAGAATGGTATCCCGTGTTCAGCTCTACCCCAGGGCCTGCTGATAAAACATTCCGTGTATATTTGTTGAGTAATTAAATAAATAAATGAAAAGTTAATGTATACAATGATGGTGATATAAAACATTAGATAAGTCACTTAATTATGATATTTACTTTTAACTGTATTTTTGTGCTCTAGGGTGAGGTTGGGACTTTTGTCTGATTCATTCACAGGTTTATGCAGAGCACTTAGCATGATGGCTGGCACACAGAAGACACTCAGTAAACACTGCTTGAACAATTTATGAATCTGGGGCTATCGCCACAGGTTACATCTGCCTCATCTAAGCTAGATGATTCTTTTTTAAAAGATTCTTTTTTTTTTAAGATTCTTTTTTTATTGAAGTATAGTTGATTTACAATGGTGTGTTAGTTACAATGGTGTGTTAGGTATACAGCAAAGTGATTTAGTTATACAGACAAATAATAGTTTGCATCTGCTAATCGGGCAGAGAAACCAGAGATCAAATTGCCAACATCCGCTGGATCATGGAAAAAGCAAGAGTTCCAGAAAAACATCTATTTCTGCTTTATTGACTATGCCAAAGCCTTTGACTGTGTGGATCACAATAAACTGTGGGAAATTCTGAAAGAGATGGGAATACCAGACCACCTGACCTGCCTCTTAAGAAACCTGTATGCAGGCCAGGAAGCAACAGTTAGAACTGGACATGGAACAACAGACTGGTTCCAAATAGGAAAAGGAGTACGTCAAGGCTGTATATTGTCACCCCGCTTATTTAACTTATATGCAGAGTACATCATGAGAAACGCTGGGCTGGAGGAAGCACAAGGTGGAATCAGGATTGCTAGAAGAAATATCAATAACCTCAGATATGCAGATGACACCACCCTTATGGCAGAAAGTGAAGAGGAACTAAAGAACCTCTTGATGAAAGTGAGAGAAGAGAGTGAAAAAGTTGGCTTAAAGCTCAACATTAAGAAAACTAAGATCATGACATCCGTTCCCATCGGTTCATGGCAAATTGATGGGGAAACAGTGGAAACAGTGGCTGACTTTATTTTTCTGGACTCCAAAATCACTGCAGATGGTGATTGCAGCCATGAAATTAAAAGACGCTTGCTCCTTGGAAAGAAAGTTATCACCAACCTAGACAGCATATTAAAAAGCAGAGACATTACTTTGCCAACAAATGTCCATCTAGTCAAGGCTATGGTTTTTCCAGTGGTCATGTATGGATGTGAGAGTTAGACTATAAAGAAAGCTGAGCGCAGACGAATAGATACGTTTGAACTGTGGTATTGGAGAAGACTCTTGAGAGTCCCTTGGACTGCAAGGAGATCCAACTAGTCCATCCTAAAGGAGATCAGTCCTGAGTGTTCATTGGAGGGACTAATGTTGAAGCTGAAACTCCAATACTTTGGCCACCTGATGTAGAGAGCTGACTCATTGGACAAGACCCTGATGCTGGGAAAGATTGAGGGCAGGAGGAGAAGGTGACCACAGAGGATGAGATGGTTGGATGGCATCACTCACACAACGAACATGGGTTTGGGTAGACTCCGGTAGTTGGTGATGGACAAGGAGGCCTGGTGTGCTGCGGTTCATGGTGTCGCAGAGTCGGACATGACTGAAGCAACTGAACTGAACTGAATCCCAAACTCCCAGTCCTTTCCTACCTTGCCTCCCTTGGCAGCTACAAGTCTATTAGTCCATTTCTATTTCATAGACAAGTTTGTGTCCTGTTTTAGATTCCACATGTAAGTGATATGATAAAGTATTTCTTTTTCTCTTTCTGACTTACTTCACTTAGTATTATAATCTCTAGGCCCATCCCGGTTGATGCAAATGGCATTATTCCATTTTTTAAAATAACTTAAAAATTTTTATTTTTAATTGTAATAAAATACACATAACATAAAGTTTAACATCTTGACCATTTAAAATTGTACAGTGCAACATTAAGTATATTCACATTGCTGTGGAAAGTTTATTTATTTGCTTAACTTTATATATTGGAGTATATATGCTGGGAAAGATTGAGGGCAGGAGGAGAAGGTGACCACAGAGGATGAGATGGTTGGATGGCATCACCCACACAACGAACATGGGTTTGGGTAGACTCCGGCAGTTGGTGATGGACAAGGAGGCCTGGTGTGCTGCGGTTCATGGTGTTGCAGAGTCGGACATGACTGAAGCAACTGAACTGAACTGAACTGAATCCCAAACTCCCAGTCTTTTCCTACCTTGCCTCCCTTGGCAGCTACAAGTCTATTAGTCCATTTCTATTTCATAGACAAGTTTGTGTCCTGTTTTAGATTCCACATGTAAGTGATATGATATGGTATTTCTTTTTCTCTTTCTGACTTACTTCACTTAGTATTATAATCTCTAGGCCCATCCCGGTTGCTGCAAATGGCATTATTCCATTTTTTAAAAATAACTTAAAATTTTTTGTTTTTAATTGTAATAAAATACACATAACATAAAGTTTAACATCTTGACCNTAGATTCCACATGTAAGTGATATGATATGGTATTTCTTTTTCTCTTTCTGACTTACTTCACTTAGTATTATAATCTCTAGGCCCATCCCGGTTGCTGCAAATGGCATTATTCCATTTTTTAAAAATAACTTAAAATTTTTTGTTTTTAATTGTAATAAAATACACATAACATAAAGTTTAACATCTTGACCATTTAAAATTGTACAGTTCAACATTAAGTATATTCACATTGCTGTGGAAAGTTTATTTATTTGCTTAACTTTATATATTGGAGTATAGCCAATGAACAGTATTGTGATGGTTTCAGGGCTTCNTTTAATTGTAATAAAATACACATAACATAAAGTTTAACATCTTGACCATTTAAAATTGTACAGTGCAACATTAAGTATATTCACATTGCTGTGGAAAGTTTATTTATTTGCTTAACTTTATATATTGGAGTATAGCCAATGAACAGTATTGTGATGGTTTCAGGGCTTCCCAGGTGGAGCCAGTGGTAAAGAACCCACCTGCCAATGCCGGAGACAAAAGAGATGTGAGTTTGATCCCTGGGTTGGAAAGATCACCTGGAGAAGAGCATGGCAACCCACTCTAGTATTTTTTGCCTGGAGAATTCCATGGACAGAGGAGCCTGGCGATCTATAGTCTATGGGGTTGCCAAGGGTCAGACAAGAATGAAGCGACTTAGCACGTGACGGTTTCAGGTGCACACACGAGTGACTCAGTCATACGTATACGTGTTTCCATTCTTCCCCAAACTCCCCTCGCATTCAGTCTGCCACATAACATTGAGCAGATTTCTCTGTGCTATACACTAGGGCCTTGTTGGATATCCATTTTAAATATAAGAGTGTGTTCATATTGATCTCAAACTCCCTAACTATTCCTTCTCCCCACTTTTCCCCCTGGTAACCAGAATTTCATAATCAAAGTCTGTGCATCTGTTTCTCTTTGGTAAACAAGTTCATTTGTATCATATATCATATGATATTTCTCATTCTCTGCCTGACTTACTTCAATCATTATGACAGTCTCTAGATCCATTCATGTTGCTGCAAATGGCATTATTTTATTATTTTTTAGTGGCTGAGTAATATTCCATTGTATATATGTATGACATCTTCCTTAAACATTCATCTGTCAATGGACATATAGGTTGCTTCCATGTCTTGGCTATTGTAAATGGTTCAGCCAGACGATTTTTAAATCTATACCTTTGGTCACAAAGGGAGTTGGGAGAAATATTTCAAATGTGTTCACATATGAGAACAGATTGCTCACTCTTCCTTGCTCACTTTATACAACTGTAGGCTGCCCATGGGAGCCCTTGTTGGGCATGTGTGAAAGGCAGTGTGTGTGTGTGTGTGTGTCTGTGTTTATAGTTGTTAGGAACTCTTCTAGATCATCTGTGATTTATTTGTTTTAAAGTTTCTCACCTTGGACTTCTCACTTTTTGATTCCTCAGTCCCAAGGGACTCTCAAGAATCTTCTCAACACTACATTTCAAAAGCATCCATTCTTTGGCACTTAGCCTTCTTTGTGGTCAACTCTCACATCCATACACGACTACTGGAAAAAAATCATAACTTTGACTAGATGAACCTTTATCAGCAAAATAATGTCTCTGCTTTTTAATATGCTGTCTAGGTTGGTTATAGCTTTTCTTCCAAGGAGCAAGCGTCTGTTAATTTCATGGCTGCAGTTGCCATCTGCAGTGATTTTGGAGCCCCTCAAAATAAACTCTGTCACTGTTTCCATTGTCTCCCCATCTATTTGCTATGAAATGATGGAACTGGATGCCATGATCTTTGTTTCCTGAATATTGAGTTTTAAGCCAATTTTTTTGCTCTCTTCTTTCACTTTCATCAAGAAGCTCTTTAGTTCTTCACTTTCTGCCATAAGGGTGGTGTCATCTGCATATCTGAGGTTATTGATATTTCTCCTGGCAATCTTGATTTCAGCATGTGCTTCATCCAGGCTGTCATTTCACATAATATACTCTGCATAGAAATGAAATAAGCAGGGTGACAATATATATCCTTGACATACTCCTTTGCCAATTTGGAACCAGTCTGTTATTCCATGTCCAGTTCTAACTGTTGCTTCTTGACCTGCATGTAGATTCTCAGGAGGCAGGGAAGGTGGTCTGGTATCCCCATCTCTTTAAGAATTTAATCTCTTAATATCTTAAGCCAAAAGGTAGAAGCAACACAGGTGTCCATCGATGGATGCATGGTTAAATAAATGTGGTATATATACAATGGAATATTATTCATCTTTAAAAAGGAAGGAAATTTTGATGCAGGATACATCATGGATGAACCTTGAGAACATTATGCTAAGTGAAATAAGCCAGACACCAAGTACAAATATTGTATGATTCTACTTTTATGAGGTACCCAGAATAGTCAAACTCATCCAGACAGAAAGCTGAATGGTGGTTTCCAGGGGCTGGGGGAGGAGTTGGAATGAGGAGTTAGTGTTCAATGGATACACTCCCTAAACTTAAAGGTTTGGGAAGATGAAAAAGTTCTGATGATTGGTGGTGATTGTTGCACAACACTGTGAATGTATGCACTGCCAGTGAGCCATGCACTTAAAAATGGTTAAAATGGCAGATTTTATGTTATATATATTTTAGCACAATAAAAATCCACTCACCTCTATCCATTTTGGTTCTGTGGTTCAGCTCATGACCTTCCCCTGGTTTTGGGTCCTTTTTTGGTTAAACCAGGCATGAATCTCAATCTATGATCAGCTTGTCTCAGGTGTGGATGGCAATCTCAAGGAGTGCTAAGCTGTCACATAAGAATCCCAGTGACCCTGAATCCATCATACTGGACAGTCTGTGTGCTGGGGGTTCAATGCAGAGTCCCAGGTAAACTTTCTAACCACTGTCACCAAAGCACTGGACAGATGATGGAAGCCATCTCAGATCAGGCCACCTGCCAACTGAGGACCTCCAAGAGGCCTTAGTCATTGCCAGGTGGAACAGGAGACTGTCTGACAGCGCCCTGCTGGAATTCCTGGCCCACAGACTGTGAGGTGTAAATTACATGGTTGTTTTTTAATTGAGCTGCTAGGTTTTGGGTTCCTTTGCTATCTTTGTGCTTGGTTTGTTCTTGTTAGTCTAGTTCTTTGAATTGTTGGAGTTTTTATTTTTTCTTAGTATAGGCATTTATCATTACACAACTCCTTCTTAGCACTGCTTTTGCTGTATCCCATCAGTTTTGGTATGTTCAGTTCAGTTCAGTTCACTCGCTCAGTCGTGTCCGACTCTTTGCGACCCCATGAATCGCAGCACGCCAGGCCTCCCTGTCCATCACCAACTCCTGGAGTTCACCCAGACTCGCATCCATTGAGTCAGTGATGCCAT
>SJYX01024298.1:0-33447 GCA_006410675.1 Oreotragus oreotragus | reverse complement strand
TGTTGTTTAATCTCCAAATATTTGAAAAATTTCCAAGTTTCCTTCTATGATTGATTTCCAGTTTCATACAATTGTGTTTGGTTGGAAATGATACTTGTGATTTCAGTCTTCTTAAATTTGCCAAATCTTGTCTTGTGACCTATCATATGCTCTATCCTAGAGAATGGTCTGTGGGTACCTGGGATGGATATGTCTTCTGCTGCTGTTAGATGGAATGACCTGTATGTGTGTTAGGTTCATTTCATCTAAAGTGTAGTTCACATCCAATGTTTTCATATTGATATCCTGTCTGTGAATGCTGGTTCTTATCATGGGTGTTCAGCAGTGCAGGCTAGTGTCAGGAGTCAAGTTGGGAGCATGCAGGTATACAGCCTGAGGGACTGTCTGCAGGTAACTCCAGTGACAGGACACAGGCCTGGATCTGGGCCTATGGAAGTTGCAGGCCCCTGGCTATCATTGTGCCCTCCTCTGGCCACACAATCTCCCCACCAGCATGTACCTATTAGTGAAGGCCAGAAATGGGCAGAGTGGGCTTGACGTGTGTAAGGGTGCAGATGGGGTAGCTAGTTATAGATGAGCCCAGTGGTATAGGCAAATGATAGGAAAAGGGGTCAAATCCTGGCCCACGCATGCTTTGTAGGCCTTGGCTATCAGAGGACATTTCTGTGGTAAAATCTTGGCATCAGCACACACATGGCCTTGGAGATTGTGCCAAGTGTCAGGTGTGCTAGCGTGCAGTGGGGGAAGTGGGACTGCAGGGGCTCTCGGCTGGCATCTTGCCCTTCCACAGGCCCGAGCTGGCTGCTGGTGCACATGGTCTTCGTGGAGGCTGGGGCGGGTTTAGGGGTGGGCACAGAGGGACTCAGGCAGCTGACATTAGTGGGTATGAATACCTATGGTCCCAAACCAGTGAGACCTGCAGCTGGTTGCTGGTTTCACTGGAGGCAGAAGCTGCTGGGGTCCTGTGCAGAGCAGATAACCGGGAACTCTGGTCGCTTTTTCTCTGGAATTGATCCTGGTACTGCTCTACTTCCTTGTTCCTAGCCATCTCTCTGCATCTCAGCTGGGCCAGTCTGGGTGGGGTGAACTCAAAGTGAGACGTGTGGGCTGTGCCCCTAAAGGCTGGGGAAGCTAGTCACTCACCCTACTCTCCCTTTGTCAGTTAGGGGAACTCTTTGTAACTGGGAGCTTCCTCTTGGCACAAGCAATGCTGGCTTGGCGGATGAGATGGTGCAGTAAAAGGTAGCTTCTTCCTTCTCTTCCTGTGTGGTTACTCTCAGGCTTTTTGTTCCTTTGTGTTGCTTGCTGAGGTTCCTTAAGTGGACTCCAGCGCTCTCTCAGAGGTGCTTTCGTTTGTGGATGGCTGTCTAATTGTTGATCTTTTGGGGGGGACAGTGACTGGAATCTCCTACTCCACCATCTAGGAAGTGTCACCCCTGCCCCATCAACTCTTAGTTTTGGAAACTTGATGGAGCTGTCTGCCTGGCATCCATGTCAGTCTTCTTTAATGCAAGTTCCAGACTGTAGCTTCCTCTCCTCTCTCTCTCCCTCTTTTTTTCTGTTCAAATATTCCATATTCCAGAATTTGTCAACAGTTCTACTTCACTGATAGCTAACTCTCCCCATTTGTTGCACTGTTTTGTTTTTCTTCCATTTTTGTCTCTTTCTTTTGCTCTCCAGAGAGTGGGGTTTGGAAGCGAAGGACAGTAGTTATTCCATTCCATTTGTTTTCCATCCTGAAACTAAAACCACAAATTCACGTTTGAATGTTGTCTTGGTTTAATTCAAGGGCCAGCATATAACAGCTATTTTTCTGATTTGGTTGATGTTTTCAGCATTTTATTCAGGTACCCACCTAGGAGAGGTTGAAAGATTCACAGAAGCAGAAAACAATTAGGAACATGGATTATAATGATTGTACTATTAAGATATTGCTGTAGATAGGAATAAATATCTTATTAGAATATGTATGTCAATGTACACATATAGCTTTGAGTCTACATAAATAATTAGGTGACTTGTACATTTGCTTATGTATAGTCCTCTAGCATGTAAATATTACGAAAGAAGGGATTTTTGTCTTTTTTATTCATTATCCTATCCCCAGTGCCTGTTAGAAACTAGGTGCTCAATCAACATTAGTTAAGTGAATGAATGAGTAAATTTTACACACACACACACACACACACACATATTCTCTGCTTCTGGCTTATTGCTAAAAAGTGGTCTGTGTAGAGAAACCCAAATCTATTAGAACATGTGGCCTTGGACAGGCTTTTCATCTCCTAGTCAAGCCATAATTACGTACTGTTGTAAAGGGCATTGTTGCTCCATTCTTGGGAAGGTTGTCTTCATTTTTACCTGGTTTATAGTTCAAGTTAATTCTCCTTTTCCATACCATGTGCTGGCTTTCAATTTTATGAAAAGGTTGGAAAATGAATTTTAAGAATGCTAGTGAATTTTTGAAATTTAGAAAAATGCACTGAATTTTTCTTTGTACAGTTCTTAATGCTTTAGGATCCTCACGGCAATTTAACAATCACTATTTAAGCTGATATAAAATGTTATGTAGATTTTTTGAATGTATTTAAGACATATGTAATACAATAATTGCTGGTGTTAGTAATACCAGTTTGTGTGCAGCACCCAATATTGGTTAAGCATGATATAATTAATTTTTTGTTAGTTCACTGCAGGTCATTCCTCTCAGGAAAACATGTGACCTTGTATTGTTAATCTGCATAGCATTCTTGGGAACTAAACACTGTAGCCTGATGGCAATAAATGTCTCAGATAGTAAATGATTTGCCATAAAAGTAGAGGACTAAAAATTTGGGAAAATGGAAGGTTGTAGTGCAAATATTATGAACTGCTATGACAGTCCTGGTATTTCTAGCCCATCCCTTTTGTCAAGCAACTATGTTTGTCTTTTCTTTGACTTTAGTTCTTTTTTCAAGGCAAGGTTGAGCTAGACTTTTTTTTTTAACCCCTCAAGCAGTGAGTCTCAGCTTCTTTGAGACCACAGCACACATACTGGGTTTTAAACTCCACAGTGGTCTGGGACTCCTTTAATGCTAAGAAAACAGAGGAAAAGGTGAAAGTGACTTTAGTTTTTGAATCCCCTCCTGAACTCCACAGCACTGAAGGAGTTAGAGAAATCACCTTCTAAGGGCTTAAGCTGCTGAGCAAAAGATGAAACTTAACTGGAAATGATACAGGGAAAGAGCAAAAGCAGGATGAGCAGGAAGGTGCTAGGGGCGTGCCACTGCTCTCCTTAGTTTCCCTGAAGCCGCTGAGCACGGTACCTTTATATCTTTGCATTCCCGCCCTCCACTGCCTCCCTCTTTCCAGGCTTCATGTCGATAACAGGAAAGGGAAATTGAGACAGAAGAACTCCTGAGGGTTGAGATACCAAAAGACAGGAGGCAGCAGGGAAGGCTTGGTTCTTATTTTTCTCTATTTTTTAAAATTGGAGTATAATTGCTTTACAATATTGTGTTAGTTTCTGGATGTATGACAAAATGAGTCAGCTATGCTGCTGCTAAGTCGCTTCAGTCGTGTCCAACTCTGTGCGACCCCATAGACGGCAGCCCACCAGGCTCCCCCATCTCTGGGATTCTCCAGGCAAGAACACTGGAGTGGCTTGCCATTGCCCTCTCCAATGCATGAAGGTGAAAAGGGAAAGTGAAGTCCCTCAGTCGTGTCTGACTCTTCGCGACCCCATGGACCACAGTCTACCAGGCTCCTCTGCCCATGGGATTTTCCAGGCAAGAGTCCTGGAGTGGGGTGCCATGCATACATATATCTCCTCCCTCCTACTGGTCCCACCCCCCATCCCACCCGTCTAGGTCATCACAGAGCACTGAGCTGAGCTCTGTGCGTCATACCACAGGTTCCCACTAGCTGTTTCACATGTAGCAGCACACATGTCAGTTCTGATCTCCCAACTCATCCCCCCTACCCCATACACACACAGTGTCCACATGTCTGTGTCTCTGTGTCTGGGTCTCTATTCCTGCCCTGGAGCTAGGTTCATCTGTACTGTTTTTTTCTCACTCCAATTATTCACTACTGTCTCTCTCTACTCTCTTTATGTGTCTTTTTCTTTTCCCCACACTGCCAGCTTCTGCAAGTACAAGCCCAGAGCCTCGTTAACATAGCATTAACAATCTAGTGGCTGGAAGTCAGTTTGTCTGTGCAAAATAGGTCTGTGAGGTAAACAGGATGCTCACTCTCTAGCCACCTGAGGACTATAGTCAGGGAAGGGAGAAATGCCACAAATGGCAATCAGCATCCGTTGACTGGCTGTCTTTATCCTGTGGGTAAGTAGCAGAATTAGATTGAGCAACTTGACTTTGTCCATAGGGGGCTGGAGAAGGCCTTGTTGAGATTAGGAATCCACAGGCAAAGTGATAAGGCTGCAAATAGAAAGGGCTTCACACGTAGTTATTGTTGCCACTGCCCAGAGAAGAGTCTCAGCACATTAGCAGTGGGGCTGTGGCTGAAGTGTTGGCATATATTGTTCGTGTTCCCCAAAATGGTGTCATCTAGAGTCAGAAAAAAAAAAATGTGTGTCTGAAATGAAGCATAGAGAAATGAAGTTACAACCAAAAGGACAGCAGCCTGTTCATCAGCATACCAAATAAAACATTGTCTGATTCTATGTCAGATGTGTTTTAACTTCCCATTATTACTTTTAAAATATTTATTTATTTGGCTGCACTGGGTCTTAGCTGTGGCATGGTGGGGGGGTGGTGGTTTCAGCTGTGAACTCTTAGTTGCAGCATGTGGGATCGAGTTCTGGGACCAGGGATCGAACCCTGGCCCGCTGCATTGGGAGCACAGAGTCTTAGCTGCTGGACCACCAGGGAAGTCCCTAAAATTGTTTTTGAAACAATTTCTCACATCATCTGACAACAGTCCGATAAAGCAGGAGGGAAATTATTCCCCACCCTCATTTGTCCAGTAGATCTCTGTGAAAGGCCCTGCCCAGGTCACCTGACAACTATCTCCATCTTTGGGACCAAGGACCACCTGCTCACCCAGGCTGGGAACCTACTCATTTAAATTTCATGCCTGCCATTTCTCCAAATCATCTATCAGCGTGGACCCTCATCACAATCGGTCTTACTGGGCGCCTCTGGACCTTTGGTTTTAATTTTGTGACACCGACTAGATGCTAAGTCACTTGAAGCAAAGAACCAACCTCCTCTTCTGCCCTGTTTGCCCTGAATTGTGCTGTGGTGAAGGCTTAACACCTCTGGCCTCCAGTTCTCTTTCCACAAAGCCACTGTTCTAGAAGTGATAGCATGCATACCCCCATCCTATGATATTTTCTGTGTTTAACCAGACAATGTGACAGTTCTATTAGTCAAGGAGAATCATTCGACACTCAAGGAAAGTAGTTTGACTTTAGCTGTTCTTATAACCAATTTGACTACACTTGGAAAGAGATTATTTGTATTCAAAATTACTTCTTACATTAATACTTACAAAATATCTGAGGCTTTTTTTTCTTTTTTGAAAAAGAGATTGACAAATGGAAACTTTTTCTCTGGTTCTGACTGTGATTAAAAGTCATCTAAATGTTAATATTGTCTGCTTTCTAGATAGAATCATCTGAAAGTTGAGGGAATCTGGTCTGGTTTCATTTATCAATCATGCTTTCGTTTTAGTCTCTGTGGAATAATGTTGAATATTTGTGGAGTCATAGAGGTCCACACTTAGCTGTTGGGCATATAAATAGAACATTATCTTAAAAATCCTTTGAACTGAGTGACTACTTCAACAGAGAGGTGAAACAACTTCAGCCTAAGTGGATTCCGCTGCTTTACAGAGGCAGCGACAGGCTTCCTCATCTCCTTACCGGTCCCCCTGCTTTCCTTCTGCCCCGTCTCCTACAGCGGGGCCCTGGACCATTCTCTTGAAGGCCCACCACAGCTTCTATTTCTCAACTAATCCCCACCCGAGGCGGGAAGGTGTGACTAGTTCTGTGCCTCTTGAGCCACAGCACAATTCAGAATGAAGGTGGTGAGGGGAGGTCCTGAGTGACAGCAGGGCCCCTAGGGGAAACCAGGCAGCTTCCTTCAATAGCAGCTACTCCCTGGACTCACCGCTTTTCCTCCCAATATTGGGAAATTCTCTGGAGTAGATTTTGGCTCACTCTACTCAGGCCATGTTCTCTGCCCTCTGGGTGAGGTATTTGTTATAGTTGTTGGGACCTAGATAATTGGTTAGGGCCAGGCATCCCATTGAATTGTTCCCAACCGATGACTGAAGAAACTCATAAGGTAAGAACGTCCCTCTCCTTTTTACATTTGCAAAATCAAGGTCAGTAAGTATAGGTACTCGGCAAGGATCTATAACAAAGTAAGTAAAAGTTGAAATTCAAATCCAGGGCCACATGGAGCCAAGCCAATACTGTGAACTATTGGGTTGGCCAAAAAGTTCATTCAGGTTTGTCCATAAGATGTTATGGAAAAATTCAAACGGCTTTTATGGTCAAGCCAATGTTAAGATGTGTTGACTTCCATCAGGAGTTTTGGGTTTTCTTTCCTTCCTAACACTACTTTTTTATTTTTATTTTTTCAAGATTCAGGAGTTAAAATGTGTGGGTCATATAAACATGAGTTTATTTGCCTTATTTGCATTGTATCTTGGCCAGGGTAGGGTAGAGGTTTTGTTTGTTTGATTGCTTTTTTTTTTTTTTTTTAATATTTCCAAAGCCTTTGGTTCAGTGCTGTGCACAGTTGGTCCACAGTAGTGGCTGATGAAATACTGATGGAGCCATGTTACATAAACAAAGAGGTAGCAGAGATAATGGAACCCAGTTCAGACTCTGCCCCAGACCCTGGTCCCACTGGCAAAATCACGTCCTTGACAGCACATCAGTATTTGTGGATGTGGCCATGCCTGTACCTATTGTATACAAACAGTGGTTCAGCCAACAACTGCCCTTCCTAGGCTGACTTTAGCCCTATGTAAACACTTCTTTTTTAGAACTGGCTCTTAATTCCAAATCCCTTGGTTTATTGCTAGTTTCTTGAGAAAATAGTCTGTCACCATCTCTCCCATCACGGGGTGATGACTCAGGCCAGGGATCCGGGCCATTTTCTGGGCAGGAGCTGGATTTCCGGCCCCATCCTGTTAGGATCCGAGCCAGCACGCCACAGCGAGATGCTTCTGCGACCTCCCCGCCCCCCATGGCAGCCCTTCTCCTCCTTTCTTCCCGCCCACCCTTGCCTCTGTGGTTGCCGGAGTAACTATGAAAATATTACTCCACGTGCTCTAGGAACAAAATGTCAGGGCACTTTACTATTGTTTTAATTTAAAAACTTAAGTGTTTAATATAACTCCAGCCTGGAAGAAATTCTCTTACTGGCAAAGAGGAGAGCTACAAATGCAATATGAAGAGCTCAGGAGTAGCAAAGGGATTCAGGCTTGTTAAGAGAGCCTAAACCTCTGTCTAGCAATGACATCCGGGGAAGGCAATGGCACCCCACCCCAGTACTCTTGCCTGGAAAATCCAATGGACGGAGTAGCCTGGTGGGCTGCAGTCCATGGGGTCACTAACAGTTGGACGACTGAGCGACTTCACTTTCACTTTTCTCTTTCATGCACTGGAGAAGGAAATGGCAACCCACTCCAGTATTCTTGCCGGGAGAATCCCAGGGATGGGGGAGCCTGGTGGGCTGCCGTCTATGGGGTCACACAGAGTCGGACACGACTGAAGTGACTTAGGAGGAGGAGGAGCAATGACATTGTCTCAGCTTCTCCTTTGTTTCTCTTTCCTCTTTTATTCCTTCCTTCAAAACGATTTTTTGCTTATTGTATTGTTTCTCACTCTCCCCTCTCCCCTACATTTTTTGCTCATTAGTTATACCTCCATTTTATTATTATTACTTTTTATATACTTATTAATTTTTGCTCTAGGATCGAAACGATACATCTTTAATTTATCACAGTTCAAACCTTCAAACGCCTGTCTGCTAAGTTGCTTCAGTCGTGTCTGACTCTTTGCAACCCATGGACTGTAGCTTGCCAGGCTCCCCTGTCCTTGGGATTCTCCAGCCAAGAGTACTGGTGTGGGTTGCTGTGCCCTCTTCCAGGGGATCTTCCTGACCCAGGGATTGAACGCACATCTTTCATGTCTCCTGTATTGGCAGGCAGGTTCTTTACCACTAGCACCACCTGGGAAGCCCAAACCTTCAAATAGTATCCTAGCATTTGGTGCTTAGGATAAGAACCATGTAGCAGTAACTTCCATCCTTCCCTCCCCCACCCTGCCTCTAGTCATCCTTTATTTTTGTTGAACATTTTACATCACACTGTAATATATTATAGACTCCACAATAGCTTGTGCTTAGTTTTGCTTTAAACGGCCAACTATCAAAGCAATTTAAAAAGGAGAAAAACAAGAAAAGATGTTTCTTATTACACAGAAAATCAGA
Organism: Oreotragus oreotragus; assembly: GCA_006410675.1. NCBI lineage: Eukaryota > Metazoa > Chordata > Mammalia > Artiodactyla > Bovidae > Oreotragus > Oreotragus oreotragus. The sequence continues at coordinate 24,997 of SJYX01024298.1, read as the reverse complement.
TCAGATTACTTCCTCGCTTGAGACCTTTCAACTGTTTCCTATTGCCCTTGGAATGAAGTCCAAATGCAACATGTCTCACAACTTAAATCTAATTAGGGGAAGGGAACACGTTTCAGTATCTAGTTCCAGGCCCATTTCACGTGGTTCTCAAGACATGCTAGCTAGTTTCATTATTAACTTAATTTCTCTCTGTGTAATTTATATGCCCCAAAGAGGAGTAATTAACCTAAATGAGTACCTAGCAAAAAAACAAAAACCAAAAAACTCCCTTCCTTCCTTCTTCTCTTTTATTATTCTTTTCTGTTTCCTCACCCGACCCCTTTTCTATTATCTTCCAGAAAAAGACAAACAAATAAAAAAAACCCACTCTGCCACCTATTCATGTCGGATTTTTGTTGAAAAAAATATGATCTTTTGGACTTTGATGTATCTCATTTGTCTTGTGTTTTTAATAAGGTGCTTTGGAAAAGGTAGAGATTTTCTGCAAGTCATTTGCTCTTTTTTTTCCCCAAGGCTGCTTTCCTCACTGTCAGTGCTGTGTTTTCGGGTGGGAGGGATTGGCTTGTTCCTGTCTTCAGAACACTGCATTTAATTGTCTTGTGATTGCTGTTGTGCAGAGCTACTCAGTACCTGTTTCTCTTACCCGTTCAGTGAACAGCCCAGTATCTCTCCTTTCCTTGTGGGCTCTGAAATGACTGCTTCTTATCCCAAACCTCACCCACCCCTGCTCTAGAGGAGGCGGTCCGCCAGTCCACGTGTGGGCTACTGAAGTTCCCCACTGATGCTTACTGACCTGGTTTGCCATTTCCCCAGGGTTTTCCCTGTTCAGTCTGGAGGTTGCCCTCCTGGGCTTGGGTTTTCCCCTCACGGTGCTCTGACTCTGCCCCCGTCCTCCGTCTGTCCAGCCTTTCCACCTAACCACTGAATTGTAAGAGCACAAACATCTTTAACATGCGTGACCTGATCCTCCTTCCAAACAGCAACCGCCCCCCACCCGGCCCCTGGCCCCCGGCCCCATAATACCCATTCCAGGAGAGTTCTTTGTTTCCTTAGTCACTCATTCATTCCTTCTTTCAGTCGATGTCCGTTGACTTCCTCCTATGTGCCAGGTCTTGGGGGAACTGGGATGCTTCGAGTACAAAGAAGTAGATACCTCTCAACAACCTGCTGGCCTTTCAGGGGTTATCACCGATGTTCTAACTTGATTCTGCCTCTTCTAACTATGAGAACAGGGCTAGGTCCCCACCTCTCCCATTACTGATGGTGCTGCGTGGTAAGGATCTACTCCTCAATGGTTTTGCAGCTCTCACGTCAGTCTGTGTATTGGTCCTGCTTGGTCTGTTTGGACTGCTGGTTTCCCCCAGTAGTTTCTGCCCACTGGGACCTAGGCTGCTTAATCAGCACATTTTATTAATAGCAAACACTTTGTTCTCCCAGAAGCTCAGCTAGAGATTACATATATAAGAGTAAAGGTTCCTCACGCCATTTCAGAATTTCTACTTAAAGGCTTCAATTATGTATTATTGTTTGATAATTTGTCCCCTTTATCTCCTCTGTTCTCTCTCTCTCTCGACTCAATATTTTCTTTGTTGAAGTATAGATGACTTACGATGCTGTGTTAATTTCTGCTGTATGGCAAAGCGATTCAATTATACATTGCATGCATATGCGTTCAGTCACTCAGTCCTAGCCAACTCTTTGCGACCCTATGGACTGTAGCCCGCCAGGCTCCTCTGTCCATGGGATTCTCCAGACAAGAATATTGGAATGGGTTGCCATTTTCTCCTCCAAGGGTCTTCCCAATCCAGGGATCAAACCCGTGTCTCCTGCATCTTCTGCATTGGCAGGTGGATTCTCTACCACTGAACCATGAGGGAAGCTATACATACATATATATTATATAATATATATGTACATATATATTGTATGTATATATATAATACATATGTATATATGTATTATATATATATATACATATTCTTTTTTAGAATATTTTCCATTATTGTTTATCACAGGATATTGGATACAGTTCTTTGTGTCATTCAGTAGGACCTTGTTGTTTATCTCTCTCTTTGTAAAACTATTTTGAACAAGATGCCTAATCTTTTGAGTCGAAATTTCATTTTTCCTATTTTCTTTTTTAAAATTTATTTTATTAATTTAATTTTATTTATTTTTTATTTATTTTTTTGTATTTATTTATTTTTTTACACTAACTCCCAAACAAATTTTATTTTTGTTCTTTTATTTTGCTTTTGTTTTCTTTTTAAATTTTTATTTTTAAATGAAGGATAGTTGCTTTATAATATTGTGTTGATTTCTGCCATACATCAATATGAATCAGCCATAGGTATACCTATGCCTCCTCTCTCTTGAATCTCCCTCTCATTTCCCACCCCATCCCACTCCTTTCTGTTGTCACAGAGCACCAAATTTGATCTTCCTCCATCAAAGAGCAAATTCCCACTGGCTATCTATTTTACATACAGTAATGTATGTTTTTCAGTTGTATTCTCTCAAATCATCCCACAATTTCTCTATTTTCTATCTTTGTATTTATTCTGCTGCTGCTGCTAAGTCACTTAAGTTGTGTCCGACTCTGTGAGACCCCATAGACAGTAGCCCACCAGGCTCTGCCATCCCTGGAATTCTCCAGGCAAGAACACTGGAGTGGGTTGCCATTTCCTTCTCCAATGCATGAAAGTGAAAAGTGAAAGTGAAGTCGCTCAGTCGTGTCCGACTCTTTGAGACCCCGTGGACTGCAGCCTACCAGGCTCCTCTGTCCATGAGATTTTCCAGGCAAGAGTACTGGAGTGGGTTGCCGTTGCCTTCTCCACTTGTATTTGTTCTACTTCTAGGAAATCTCATTTTCACTTGCAACATTTCTATTGAAATTTTTATTTTGGTTAACATTTTTAATTTCTAAGAACTGTTTTTTTGTTGTTGTTATTCTCCTCCTTTATTCTTTTCTTTGTCAAGTGTGGATAATGATACTGGAGCTAGAATTTCTAAGAACTCTTACTTGTTTTCTCTTTTGTTTGTTTTTTGCAGAGGTGCCTGTTCTTGTTTTAGGGGTGCAACATTTTATTTCTGCTGTGATGCTTATTGTTGCTGCTATTGTCATTATTTAGCTTAATTTTGCACCCTGTATTTTCTTTCATTTTTGAAGTCCTTTTTTTGCTGTTTATTCCAGTTGTGGCTTTGCTAAAATATCTACTTATCCATAGCTTTGAATTCTTATTTAGGATCAAGAGATTGGGTAATTTAGGGGCCATGCTCAAGTTTCTGTGACACAGAGGCCCCAAAACTTCAATTGCCTAAATAAAATAGAAATTGTCTCTCTCATAGGCAGACCGGAAGTGAGTGGTTCCAGCTGACTGATGGCTCTTCTCTTCTTTGGCATTTGAGTCCAGCCAAAGGTGATGGTGACGGTTATTGCCAAGGACTGGGGGTGGTGCAGTGGAGAGAGGAGACAGAGAATGGAGAGGATCAACACATAAACAGAAGTTCTAACAGAAGAGAGAGGAGAGAATGAGTGGGGTTGGTAGCAACTGGAAGCATCGGTAGCGAGATCACCAGCCACAACCAGCCAGCTGGAGTCTCAGGCAGAGCTCCCATGCTGGAGTAGAGCCTGAAAAACATGAGGCACAGTATCTGTCTAGAAAGAGACAAGGAAGGGGTCAGAATAGAATTCAGAAGCAGGCCCCAAGCTGCTGAGCCCAGAATGACCTAGAACCTTAGTGACTGGAGGTTGGCTCCAGACTGCAAAGCCATAGCTGCCAAGTGCGTCTTGTCTTAGGCTCGTGATGGACAGAATGTTTGCTTTCCTCCCCGAGTTCACATGCTGAAATCCTAAGCCTCAATGTGATGGCATTAAGAGGAGGGTCCTTTAAGAGATGATTAAGTCATGAGGGTGGGGCCCTCTTGGATGGGATTAGTGCCCTTTATAGAGACCCCAGAGAGCTTCCTCTTTCTTTCCACCATTTGAAGACAAGAATGAGAAGCCAGCCATCTGCAAACCAGGAAGAGGGCACTCAGAGATATGGGATCTGCTGGTACCTTGGCCTTGAACTTCCAGCATCCATAACTGTGAGAAACAAGTGTTTGTTGTTTAACCACCCCATCTATGGTGTTTTTGTGATAGCAGCCCGAACCAATTAAGACAGATTGATTTAGGGAAGAAATGAAGGGACCAGCATCCATTTGGGGTTCAATGATTCCTACTGGCTGTAGTTCCCTAAATAATAAGCTGTTTTTGCTGCTGCTGATTGTTGGAAACAGGGTTTTTTTTTTTTTTTTCCTATCTAAACATATTTTATACTAAACAGATTAAGATTGATGAGCAAATAATTAAAATGCATTTTTAGGATATGCAAATTGGATTACTATAGACTGAAAAATAAATAAAAATTGAAGCCAGAGCAAGAAGACTGGACATTTTTGCATATGCTTTATTAAGAACAAAAGAGTAATTTCCATACTTGGAAATAGAAGAATGGAAAATGAAAACAAATTGACTAAGCAAAATACTTTCTAGTACATGGAATATAAATGAGAATCTTACAGGAATGAAAGGAGGCAGTTTACCAGCAGAAACATGCAGAATGATGGAAGTTAGTAGGTAAATGGAGAAAACTAAAGCAAAATTCCTACAGGAAAACTGGAAGACTAAATGTCTTAGTAATGAGATATATAAACAAGAGTATTTTTACTTATTAGGTAAATTGCATGGAATTCTCCAGGCCAGAATACTGGAGTGGGCAGTCATTCCCTTCTCTAAGGGATCTTCCCAACCCAGGTATTGAACCCAGGTCTCCCACATTGCAGGCAGATTCTTTACCAGCTGAGCCATGAGGAAAGTACTGGAATGGGTAGCCTATCCCTTCTCCAGCAGATCTTCCCGACCTAGGAATTGAACCAGCGTCTCCTTGCAGGTGGTTTCTTTACCAACTGAGCTATCAGGGAAGTCCCTTCACAATTATTTAATTTCTATTTATTTCTTAATTTTTGGCCATGTGGCATGTGGGATCTTAGCTCCCCAACCAGTGATCAAACCCAGGCACCTTGCATCAGAAAGCAGAGTCTTAACCACTGGACCATCAAGAAAGTCCCAATTTTCTACCAAAAATTTCAAGAAGAGCTAACACATATCCTACTCAAACTCTTCCAGAAAATTGCAGAGGAAGGTAAACTTCCAAACTCATTCTATGAGGCCACCATCACCCTAATACCAAAACCTGACAAAGATGTCACAAAAAAAGAAAACTACAGGCCAATATCACTAATGAACATAGATGCAAAAATCCTCAACAAAATTCTAGCAATCAGAATCCAACAACACATTAAAAAGATCATACACCATGACCAAGTGGGCTTTATCCCAGGGATGCAAGGATTCTTCAATATTCGCAAATCAATCAATGTAATTCACCACATTAACAAATTGAAAAATAAATGCCATATGATTATCTCAATAGATGCAGAGAAGGCCTTTGATAAAATTCAACATCCATTTATGATAAAAACTCTCCAGAAAGCAGGAATAGAAGGAACATACCTCAACATAATAAAAGCTATATATGACAAACCCACAGCAAACATTATCCTCAATGGTGAAAAATTGAAAGCATTTCCCCTAAAGTCAGGAACAAGACAAGGATGTCCACTTTCACCGCTACTATTCAACATAGTTCTGGAAGTTTTGGCCACAGCAATCAGAGCAGAAAAAGAAATAAAAGGAATCCAAATTGGAAAAGAAGAAGTAAAACTCTCACTGTTTGCAGATGACATGATCCTCTACATAGAAAACCCTAAAGACTCCACCAGAAAATTACTAGAGCTAATCAATGAATATAGTAAAGTTGCAGGATATAAAATCAACACACAGAAATCCCTTGCATTCCTATACACTAATAATGAGAAAGTAGAAAACGAAATTAAGGAAACAATTCCATTCACCATTGCAACGAAAAGAATAAAATACTTAGGAATATATCTACCTAAAGAAACTAAAGACTTATATATAGAAAACTATAAAACACTGATGAAAGAAATCAAAGAGGACACTAATAGATGGAGAAATATACCATGTTCATGGATTGGAAGAATCAATATAGTGAAAATGAATATATTACCCAAAGCAATCTACAGATTCAATGCAATCCCTATCAAGCTACCAGCGGTATTTTTCACAGAACTAGAACAAATAATTTCAAGATTTGTATGGAAATACAAAAAACCTCGAATAGCCAAAGCAATTTTGAGAAAGAAGAATGGAACTGGAGGAATCAACTTACCTGACTTCAGGCTCTACTACAAAGCCACAGTCATCAAGACAGTGTGGTACTGGCACAAAGACAGAAATATAGATCAATGGAACAAAATAGAAAGCCCAGAGATAAATCCACACACATATGGACACCTTATCTTTGACAAAGGAGGCAAGAATATACAATGGAGTAAAGACAATCTCTTTAACAAGTGGTGCTGGGAAAACTGGTCAACCACTTGTAAAAGAATGAAACTAGATCACTTTCTAACACCACACACAAAAATAAACTCAAAATGGATTAAAGATCTAAATGTAAGACCAGAAACTATAAAACTCCTAGAGGAGAACATAGGCAAAACACTCTCCGACATAAATCACAGCAGGATCCTCAATGATCCGCCTCCCAGAATACTGGAAATAAAAGCAAATATAAACAAATGGGATCTAATTAAAATTAAAAGCTTCTGCACAACAAAGGAAACTATAAGCAAGGTGAAAAGACAACCCTCTGAATGGGAGAAAATAATAGCAAATGAAGCAACTGACAAACAACTAATCTCAAAAATATACAAGCAACTTATACAGCTCAATTCCAGAAAAATAAACGACCCAATCAAAAAATGGGCCAAAGAACTAAATAGACATTTCTCCAAAGAAGACATACGGATGGCTAACAAACACATGAAAAGATGCTCAACGTCACTCATTATCAGAGAAATGCAAATCAAGACCACAATGAGATACCACTTCACACCAGTCAGAATGGCTGCGATCCAAAAGTCTGCAAGCAATAAATGCTGGAGAGGGTGTGGAGAAAAGGGAACCCTTTTACACTGTTGGTGGGAATGCAAACTAGTACAGCCACTATGGAGAACAGTGTGGAGATTCCTTAAGAAATTGCAAATAGAACTGCCTTATGACCCAGCAATCCCACTGCTGGGCATACACACCGAGGAAACCAGAATAGAAAGAGACACATGTACCCCAATGTTCATTGCAGCACTGTTTATAATAGCCAGGACATGGAAACAACCTAGATGTCCATCAGCGGATGAATGGATAAGAAAGCTGTGGTACATATACACAATGGAGTATTACTCAGCCATTAAAAAGAATACATTTGAATCAGTTCTAATAAGATGGATGAAACTGGAACCAATTATACAGAGTGAAGTAAGCCAGAAAGAAAAACACCAATACAGTATACTAACACATATATATGGAATTTAGAAAGATGGTAATGAGGACCCTGTATGCAAGACAGCAAAAGAGATACAGATGTGTAGAGTGGACATATGGACTCTGAGGGAGAAGGAGAGGGAGAGGGAGAGGGTGGGATGATTTGGGAGAATAGCATTGAAATATGTATACTATCATGTAAGAAATGAATTGCCAGTCTATGTTCAAGGCAGGATGCAGGATGCTTGGGGCTGGTGTATGGGGATGATTTGGAGGGATGATGTGGGGTGGGAGGTGGGAGTGGGGGTTCATGTTTGGGAGTTCGTGTAAAAAAATAAATAAATACAAAAAAAAAAAGAAAGTCCCAATTTATTAGGTAAATTTTTAAATTATACCTATAGGACAGAATATTAAAAAAGAACCCTATCAACTTATCTATCCATCTATGTTTCTGTATTGGAATAGTACTGTGTGGTTTTACTTTGGAGGTATAAGCTGAATCTAAAGTAAGGAAAAAATGAGTCATATGTGTTCACAAGTTTGGTTATTTACAGTTTAAAGTACTGAGTAAGCATTGGTTCCATGTTAAAGATTCTGCAGAGGAGAAGTTTGGACATTAACAAAAATAATGTCACACGTTTATGAAAAGAATAATCTAGATGTCTTTAGACTAATAAACATAACCTCCCTAGCTGGAAAGAGGGTTGAAGAAAATAATTGTGAAACTCTTTTATAAATATTTTAATAAGAGCAATAGTAAACAGCATGGCTTTGTAAAGAACAAATCCTGCCAAACTAAAATTATCTTCCCCTATGACAGAATGACAAGTCTGTTGGGTTGAGGGGGAGGGAATAGATATTAGTTATCAAGACTTCAGCAAGGATTCTGACTTCTGCTTGGGAAGAAAATACATAAGATAATTCCAGGTAGTGATAACCAGCTGCAAAGGAAATAAAGGAGAAGAATGAGGAAAGATGTGATAAGGGTGATGGCTGGTGCCTTAGAAGTGGTCATCAGGGGGATTCTTGAAGAAGATGCTTGAGCTGAGATCTGAATAGTGGTGAGTAGCCAGTCATGTATCAGTCCAGGAGAGAATGCCCCATAGGAGGGAGCAGCTAGTGGGTGACCTTGCCTCTCTGATGGGTAGAGAAGGCTAGTGGGGTTGAAAAGCACTGAATAAAGAGGAGGGTAAGTATGATGAGAGGAGCCAGAAAGGACAGAGAATGCTGGACCCTGAGGATATGTGACAAAGGGTATGGATTTTCTTTATGGGCAAAGGGAAGAGGGCTGGGGGGTTTGGGGGCCAGGGAATGACATAGTCCAATTTTTGTTTGTAAAAGATTCCATGGCTGTGATACAGGGTGGAGTAGAGTGAGCAAGAGGGGAAGAAGAGAGGCTGTTGACATGAAGGAGAGGGGGGAGATGCCTCCAAAGATGCCTCCAGTGGGCATTGTTGGGAGCACCAAATCTGGAATATCTTTAGAAGTAGGACTTGGCAATGGATAAGATGTGGAGAATAAGGAAAAAGAGTTGATCCAAGGATGATGCCTGGGTCTTTGGACTGATCAGCTGAGAACCATGAAATGAAATGGGAGAAGTCTTAAGAAGGACAAGTTTGGGAAAGAACTTTGGGAGTTGCCATCTCCGTGTGGGAGGCACTGAATTTGACAGCCTGCTATCCATTCACACACATGGAGGGACTGAGTGGTTGTGTGTGCTTAGTTGCTCAATAGCGTCTGACTCTTTGTGACCCCATGGACTGTAGACTGCCAGGCTCCTCTGTCTATGGGATTTTCCAGGCAAGAATGTTAGAGCAGGTTGCCATTTCCTATTCCAGGGGATCTTCCCAACCCAGGGATCGAACCTGCAGTCCCTTGCCTCTCCTGCCTTGGCAGGCAGATTCTTTACCACCGTGTCACCTAATTGATTAGGTCGTTGGATTATAATTTCAGAATTTAGGCAGAGAGGTTGGCATTGGAGAGAAACCACTGAGAAATCACAGCACAGAGACGATATTGAGATGACTTCCTTGGAATCCTCACACTTTCTCAATGAAGTGGTTATAAATATAACAGTCGATAAGTGGCAGATCTGTTGTGGTCCAGGTGTGACAGGCATGTGTATAGAACCCAGAGTCCAGGATGGACAAGAGCAATGAGGAGAACAGATTGCATCAATTAAGAGGGATCCCAGGGCCAATCTCTGTCCCTTTAGCATGACCTTACCAGATTTAGCAAGTAAAAATATTGCATGGGACATAAGTTACACTAATAAATTTACTCTTTGTTTATCTAAAATTCACATTTCATGAGAGGGCCTGTATTTTGTCTGGTAACCCTACTTCAACATCCGCAAAAAATCGAAAACTTCCATTAATTTTTCTTTTTTCTCTATTCCATATGCCCCACAATTGTAGTTCTAAATTTAGCATGTTGGCTTATAATTGATTTAAATCCCTTTTTCCTTTTACACTTTGTGTGCTTCCTGAAGGCAAGGCTGTGTATCATATATCTTTGTGCAACTGTTATGTTGAAAGGCCAGAGATGACTAGAGACTCATGGAAAGAAGCTTTATTCTTTTTTCTCTGTCTCTTTAAAACTATTTAAAGGCTTGCTTTGGACCTGTTTCCATGAATGAAGTCTTGACCCTGTAATTTAGAGGACTCTCCTGTCCCTTTCAGTTGCAGGAGAGAGTTGGTTCAGTGCTAGAATGCGTAGTCCGGTGTGACAGTCATGACTTTGAACATCGTTGAAAGTTTCCTCTCTCCAGGAGCATGGGGGCAGCTGGCTGAGAAGCCTCAAGCTGATGGACCATGAGGTTAGCTTCTCATTTCTCTACTTCAGTCCTCTCCTTCTCTCCCCTTCTCCCCACAGGCAGCCTCTCCCCCTCCAGGTTGGAGGGGGTTGCTGAGGAAGAAGAGTAGGAAGGATGGAGCTGAGTTACTTGCACTTGGCAGTTCCTTAAAGGACACTCTCTCCTCCCCTCCCCACTCTCCCCCAATCTCTGGCCTCTTTGTGCTGGGCAGGAAGCCCTGTTGGTCAGGCTCCTTTATTTTATTTTATTTTTATCTTTTTGTTGAAGTATAGTTAATTTCAACAACAAAAAAAAAAAAAAAAAGAAAAACTTTTTGTTGAAGTATAGTTAATTTTGAACTTTCCTGGTGGCTCAGATGTGGGAGACCAGAATTCGATTCCTGGGTCAGGAAGATCCCTGGAGAAGGGCATGGCAACCCACTCCAGTGTTCTTGCCTGGAGAATCCCCATGGACAGTGGAGCCTGGCGGGCTACAGTTCACGGGGTCGCAAAGAGCTGCACACAACTGAGCCAGGAAGCACACACATAGTTAATTCACAGTTTCGTGTTCGTTTCAGGTGTACAGCACCGTGACTGAGTTACATCCACTACAATCTATTTTTTCAGGTTCTTTTCCTTACAGGTTATTATAAAATGCTGAGTATAGTTCCCTGTTTTACATAGTAGGTCCTTATTATCTAGTTTATACATGCTGCTGCTGCTGCTAAGTCACTTCAGTTGTGTCTGACTCTGTGTGACCCCACAGATGGCAGCCCACCAGGCTACCCCGTCCCTGGGATTCTCCAGGCAAGAACACTGGAGTGGGTTGCCATCCCCACTCTTCGTGACCCCCTGGACTGCAGCCCACCAGGCTCCCCCGTCCCTGGGATTCTCTGGGCAAGAACACTGGAGTGGGTTGCCATTTCCTTCTCCAATGCATGAAAGTGAAAAGTGAAAAGTGAAAAGTGAAAGTGAAGTCGCTCAGTCGTGTCTGACTCATAGTGACCCCATGGACTGCAGCCCACCAGGCTCCTCTGTCCATGGGATTTTCCAGGCAAGAGTACTGGAGTGGGGTGCCATTGCCTTCCCCGAGTTTATACATACTAGTGTGTATATGTTAATCCCAAACTCCTCATTTATCCTTTCCCTGCTTCTTCCCCTTTGTAACCATAGGCTTGTTGTTTTCTATGTCTGTGAGTCTACTTCTGTTTTGTAAATAAGTTCATTTGTATCCTTTTTTTAAAAAATAGATCTTACATATAAGTGATATAATACAATATTTCTCCATCTGGCTTACTTCGTTTTGTGTGATAATATCTAGATCTAGCCATGTTGCTGCAAATGGCATAATTTCATTCTTTCTGTGGCTGAGTAATACTCAGCTGTGTATACAACAACAGCTATGTGTATATTTATATATTTATATGGTGGTGGCGGCTTAGTCACCAAGTTGTTTCTGACTCTTGTGACCTCATGGACCATAGCCTTCAAGGCTCCTCTGTCCATACGATTATCCAGGAAAGAATACTGGAGTGGGTTGCCATTTCCTTCTCCAGGGGATCTTCCTGACCCAGGAATTGAACCAGGGTCTCCTGCATCACAGGCAGATTCTTTACCAACTGAGCTATGAGAGAAACCCATAGTTTCTGAGCTTAGTTGTTAAGTAGTCTCTGACTCTGCAACCCCATGGACTGTAGCCCTCCAGGCATTTCTGTCTATTGGGATTCTCCAGGCAAGAATATTGGAGTTGGTTGCCATGCCCTCCTCCTCCAGGGGATCTTCCTAACCCAAGGATCGAACTCTGGTCTCCCACATTGTGGGCAGATTCTTTACGGTCTGAACCACCAAGGAAGCCTATTTTCTCCAAATATATGCCCTGGAGTGCAATTGCAGGATCGTATGGTAACTCTATTTTTAGTTTTTTAAGGAACCTCCATACAGTTTTCCACAGTGGCTATGCTAACTTACATTCCCACCAGCAGAGTAGAAAGATTCCTTTTTTTACATACCCTCCCCCGCATTTACTATTTGTAGCCTTTTTAATGATGACCACTGTGACTGGGGAGAGGTGATGCCTCATTGTAGTGTGATTTGCATTTCTCCAGGCTCCATTAAGGGGAAGGCAATGGCACCCCACCCCAGTACTCTTGCCTGGAAAATCCAATGGACGGAGTAGCCTGGTGGGCTGCAGTCCATAGGGTCGCTAACAGTCGGACAGACTGAGCGACTTCACTTTCACTTTTCTCTTTCATGCGTTGGAGAAGGAAATGGCCACCCACTCCAGTATTCTTGCCTGGAGAATCCCAGGGATGGGGGAGCCTGGTGGGCTGCCATCTATGGGGTCACACAGAGTCGGACACGACTGAAGTGACTTAGCAGCAGCAGCAGCAGCAGGCTCCTTTAATACAGGATATTAAGTTGCAGGAAAATAGACCTGTGGTCTGTAGGTAGGCAGTTACCTGCTTGTGTGGCTGGGTTTCCCCCAGGGAAAGTCTCTCACTATTTGCCTTTCTCAGGCAGGAATCAGACATGAATCTCCAGGGAACCTATTTCACACTTTCTGAGCAGTACCTTCTAGCCTCTGGCTTGAGATGAGAGGAATGCCCTTGTCTTTCCTCCCTGCCTCTCTTCCTCCAGACTGGGTGGGTAGGTTCAGAAATAGGACAGCCCTCCAGTTTTCTCCAAAGAGATTTTCTCTCTTAGCTCCTTAAACCTCTGTCCTTTTATATCCCTTAGGACTAAGGGCTTCAAAATCAGTTTCCAGCACCTTCCTCTGCAATTCCCATGTAGATGTTCTAGAATTTCTCTTGAAATGTGGGAGTCTTTGCCACTTCTTTTGTTGGTTTTGGCTCTGGTGCCTTAGCGGAAGCTGAGACAAAAAAGTATCATCTTCCCATGTTTTGTTTTACTTGTGTTTTTAGCACCTAGCTCAGTGCCTGGTATATGGTAGACACTTGATAACAGGTTTTTGAGCAAATTAATTATAAACAAGAAACTACAGTAAGGTTTTTCCTATGCTCCTTAATCATGAGGATCACTGTTCTTCCTATACCTACCCCCTCTACAAACCTGGATGATACCTCTTCATTATTCAGTTTACAAGTCATTTCTTACTTATTGCCCTTGTTGGTTTATCTCCTCAGTACCCTCCATCCGAAGTACCTGACGCAGCATGGAGTAAGCTCCAGGAAGGCTGGCTCTGCCTGGTTCACTCTGTGTTCTGAGGAGAGAGCCCAGTGCCAGGCAGTATGGAATAATGAGTGAATGCATGAGTGAGTGAATGAATGGATGGATTGGCACCAGAGTACCAGTTGTAAAGGGATTCCCTGATAGCTCAGTTGGTGAAGAATCTGCCTGCAATGCAGCAGACCAGGGTTTGATCCCTGGGTTGGGAAGATCCCCTGGAGAAGGGAAAGGCTACCCACTCCAGTATTTTGGCCTGGAGAATTCCATGGACTGGATGGTCCACGGGGTCGCAAAGAGTCAGACATGACTGAGCAACTTTCACTAACCATTTGTAAAACCTCCTAGGTTGGGCTTCAGGGGTGGGTCTGAATGGCCTTCAGCCCTCATTAGAGCACACCTATATCAAGGGAGGTGCCTTATCTGGCAACTTCATCCTTCATGGCTGAATTAAGCTCCCGTTAGGAACTTCCCTGGCGGTCCAGTGATTGAAACTCTGTGCTCCCAATGCAGAGTTTGATCTGTGGTTGGGAAACTAAGATTTCACGTGCTACAAGGTGCAGAAAGAAAAAAGCTCCTTTTACTGGCTCAGTATAGCTGCTACCTGAAGTGTAAGTATAGAATTGTGCCCAAGTATCCCCACACAGAGGTTGAGAAATCATTTTGGTCATGATGTACCTAGCTCCTTTTCTTGAGCTCACATTCTTTAGTTCATCAACTTTAGAAATTTCACTGTGTTCATGATATCCAGTGACAAAATAAAAAATATCTGCTTGTATCCTAACACCATATTTAATATGTATCCAGTTAAGCACTGTAGAAGAAGTCAGTATTAAAATGCTCCTGAATTTTACACTCTTCCAAAAATATTATGATGTTGGATGTGTGTGTAATCTACTCTTTTCTCACCAACACTTCCACCCCAGATAAGCGGATCTCTTATGTTCAGATCAAATTGAAGCTAGAATATGGTATTGCTGCTGCTGCTGGTGCTAAGTCGCTTCAGTCATGTCCGACTCTGTGCGACCCCAGCAGGCTCCCCCGTCCCTGGGATTCTCCAGGCAAGAACATGGGAGTGGGTTGCCATTTCCTTCTCCAATGCATGAAAGTGAAAAGTGAAAGTGAAGTCGCTCAGTTGTGTCCGACTCTTCCCGACCCCATGGACTGCAGCCCACCAGGCTCCTCTGTCCATGGGATTTTCCAGGCAAGAGTGCTGGAGTGGGGTGCAACTTGTGGTAAAAAAAAAAAAATCCAATACATTGTATGTAAAATACATTCAGTAGGTGTGACAGGGAAAATATAAATAAACTGGTGATGAAAACAGGGAAAAGTCTATTTTAGTAAATTCCAGAAGTTTTTTTAGGCTTTTGAGAAATACCTAAAGTAATTTCTATTTGAGGGATTAAGCAAATGATGACCTGATTTGATGACATAAAATGTATTTCTTTTCTAAAGGAATTGTAGACATTCTTGAGACCACCCTCTTAACCATAAAATTGTAACATTGTGTACATATATCATATGAAAAGACAATTGTATGGAAAAGTGAAAGTCACTCAGTGGTGTCCAACTCTTTGTGACCCCATGGACCATCCAGTCCATGGAATCCTTCAGGCCAGAATACTGGAGTGGGTAGCCTTTCCCCTCTCCAGCGGATCGAACCCTGGTCTCCCACATTGTGGGCAGATTCTTTACCAGCTGAGCTACAAGGGAAGCCCAAGAAACTAGAGTGGATAGCCTATCCCTTTTCTAGCAGATCTTCCCGACCTAGTAATTAAACCAGGGTCTCCTGCATTGCAGGAGGATTCTTTGTATGGAGGTTGAGGCCAAATCTGCTGGTTGCCTGCTCAATATTCACTTTCTTTTTTTTTCTTACCAACAGAACCCTGATTGTCTTGAGGACTGCAATGTAACCAGCTAAAACATGTATTTCATAGCATCTCTTATAAAGAGAGGTAAGTAAAATCTGGCCAATGAGATAGAAGTCAAGATTTTTGGTGTGAATCCCAGGAAAGCTTCTTAAATGATAGATTGATTCATATGGCTTTTGGCCTATTGTACCCTCATTCCCATCTTGAACTTGGACCTGATGGCTGGTACTAAATAGCCATTTTGCAGCCATGAGACTTTATTTCATGAACTAAGGATTACGGAGTTAAGGCTAGAAGAAGGATGGCACATTAATAAAATTGTAGAGTTGCTGTACCAGTTTTGGACTGCCTGATTTTAGACAGTGTTACACAAGAGAAATTCATATGTGGTTTAAGGTCTTTCTTTTTAGGCCTTTATTACTTGTAGCGAAAAAAAAATTTAAAAGATAATGGACTGTTTGGGGAAAGTTAGTGCATTTGTGTCATAGATGAAAACTTTCCAGAGAAACTCTTTATACTACAAATAAAAATTCTTATTTTTGAAGTTGTTTCACTAAGCGTACCATCTGATTGATTTTTGAGAACACAGATAATTTAAGTTTTAAATTTAACAATTCTAAATGTAAATTACATACACAGGCACTCACAATTTAATGAGTGAGTCCATATTCTAGGTACTGTGCCTGCAATTTATATGCATTATCTCCTTTAATGTTCATAGCAATCTTATGAGGTATTGCCCTCATCTAATATACAGAGAAATAGATGTTTAGACAGTCAGGTAACTTCATAGTAAATGGTAAAGAAGGGATTGGAACTGAGTTTATTTAGCTTCAAAGCACACATTTATGCCCTATTTCCTGGGACAGGAACAATGCATAGGTCTGTCTGTTTTGGCCGTTTACCAAGGGCAGTATAACAAGGAATAAATATAATCCATCCAGTTGGACTTCCTAGAAAAGCTCAGCAGATGAAGAGAATTGATACTCAGATGGAAGATTCCAATAGCCAGAAATTTGAGATGTATAGAGCAGAGACATTCAGGGTAAATGTTAAAATGGATACCCACCTGATCTTGTTCAAAGCAGACACTAAACCCTTTTCCTGAAAAGAAGTGATTGATGGCTCTTCCCACTTGGAATGAGGCAGGATATGTATTGTGTTCACTGCCTCCCTGACTTCCTTGCCCACCGTCTTCCTGCTCTCTTCCTCTGCCCATAATATTGCCCTTCTTGCTGTTCTTTGAACATGCCATCTGACCTCACAGATCTTTCATATACTTCCTCTGTGTGGAATGCACTTCCTCTAGATCCCATGAGGCTCATTCCCTCACTTGATTCAAGTCTCTACTGACATGAGGCAAAGCTTCATCAGAGATGCCTTCCTTGACTATTATATCTATAAAATGCTCCCTTTCACTACTTCTGATTCCCTTACCCTGCTTTACATTTCTTCAGAGTACCAAGTGCACTTGATGTATATATTTATTTTTATGTATCTACCTCCTCCCTTAGAACAAGCCCAGTGAGCATGGGGCCTGTGCTTTATTCACTAGGACATAGTAGGTGCTATGTAGGTGCCTGGTACATAGTAGGTGCTCAATAAATATTTGCTGATGGACTGAATGAATGAATGAAGAGTGAGTTCAAAGAACCTGCTATTGTCCTGTGTTATTACACGAAAACCTAGAAGGCACTAGAAGGATGAGTTGTACTCTAGAATAGACTCTGTATTCATAAAGGCTTTGGATTTACTTTTGTTTTGTGAGCAGTTAATAAATGATGTCCATGCAGAGGAAGTGATAGATGGAAGAATGAACGATGTTCTAAGATAGACTTTTCTTAAAAGGAAAGAGAAACTGGAAAGTCGTGAGCAAACGGTTGCAGTGGGACTTCCCTGGTGGGCTAGTGGTTAAGGATTCACCTTCCAATACAGGAGATGCGGGTTTGATTCCTTGTCAGGGAACTAAGTCCGCATGTTGCGACCACTGAGCCCCATGCTCTAGGACCTGTGCCGCAACTAGAGAAGCCCACGTGCTCTATCAAAGAGCCCACCTGCCACAGCTAAGACCTGACACAGCCAAATAAATAAGGACTTTAAAAAATGGTAGCACTAACTAGTAGCCACTTTGCATCTAAGAAGAAATTGATTCTTAATTACTACCTAGGAAGGATGAGCATGATAAGCAGATACACTATGTCTGCCTCCAGGTGCTTGTTAGTGCATTTGGGAGGATACTAGTCTTAGACACATAACTATAATCCTGGGCGATGTAGGATGAAGGGCTGTGTTTCACCAGAGAGAGTTACAGTCTCTGGCCAGAGTAATCCAAAGCCCAGAAGTAGGTTTTGAATTACTCCTTGAAGGATGGACGGAGAAGGCAATGGCACCCCACTCCAGTTCTCTTGCCTGGAAAATCCCATGGATGGAGGGGCCTGGTAGGCTGCAGTCCATGGGATCTCGAAGAGTCTGACACGACTGAGCGACTTCACTTTCACTTTTCACTTTCATACATTGGAGAAGGAAATGGCAACCCAGTCCACTGTTCTTGCCTGGAGAATCCCAGGGATGGGGGAGCCTGGTGGGCTGCCGTCTATGGGGCTGCACAGAGTCGGACATGACTGAAGCGACTTAGCAGTAGCAGCAGTTGGAGGATGGAACAGATATTGACAGGATTTTCTGGCCCCAGTGGCAGAAGAAACAGCATAAGAAAAAGCATGGTTGATTAATGCGCACATTTTATCTGAGAATCAGTAGTTTGGTTTAGAGACAAAAAGAGGGGGATACTTGGAAATAAATATTGAAAAGGTTTGTAGGAGGCTGTATCTCAGTGGGTCTCAAATGCCAAACTGAGGGGTTTGACTGTAATATGGTAGGTGTCTGGGAGCCATTCTTCAGTGATTCCAATTCCAAGCCAGGAAGTGACAAGATGGAAACATTGTGATAGGAGGTTATCTCCATGGGAGTCTGGAAGATGACTCAGCAGTAAAAGACAAAACCCAGGAAGATTGGTTGCAAAGTTGGTGAAATAATTTGGGATATAAAGACAAGAATCAGCAAGAGATCTTTTTACCCATAAGAGATGTTGGGTGGTGAATGTGAGGAAGTACCTTAGTTTGCTTGAATGGCCTTAATAAAAACCCCATAGACTGCATAGTTTAAACAATAGAAAATTATTTCTCTCAGTTCTAGAGGCTGAGAAGTCCAAGATTAAGGTGCTTGAAAGTAGTTCATTCTGAGTCCTCTTCTTTTGGCTTGTAGACAGTTGCCATCTCACTGTATAATTGTATAAACTTTTATTTATTTATTATTTCTCTCTCTTTTATTATAAGAGCACTGATCCCATTATGGGGGCCCCACCCTGATGACCTGTCTAAACTTAATACTTCCCAAAGATTCCACCTCCAAATAGCATCACTTGGCGGGGGGGAGGGGGGAGGTAGGCTTAAATGTATGGATTTAATGTATGGTTTAAATGTATGGACACACACACATTTAGCCCATACTAGGTGGGGGCATTAAAGAGGATGATTAGGTTTTGGATCCGAGTTATGGTACAAGACAAATAGTCAAACCAGGAGGAAGATTGACCTACTTGTGAAGCCACTGAGGTGATTTGGGTTAGGAATATCTTTAGGGTGTCCACACCTCCTCAGGAGCACTTCTTTCAATAGAGAAGGTGATTGATTAGTAAACTTTCTGTCATGTAGGGTCAGCCTTGACTTTTGTCATCCATATTCAGTTCAATCCTGACCCTGGATATCAGAATACTGATTACGGTTTGGAAGTTCATAATCTTTAGATCATAATCTTAAATTCAATCTAGGGAGCTGATGAGATGGTGATGAATAACTTCCAAATCTTCAAAGACAGATTTCCCCTAAATATCTGAACTATGGAGAAGGTCATGAGTTGGATTTTATTTCTGAGCATATAGTAATCCTTGTCTCCTCCAGAATTTACTTGGCACTCCAAGAGCTAGCAGGACCCTTAACATTGGCTGGAAACCAGCAATAAATCTCCTGGGACTGCTGGAGCCTTTTTTAGTTCCTGCTAGTCTAGACTTATGATTATCTGGGTCGTGAAGATCTTTTCTGTATAGTTCTTCTGTGTACTCTTGCCACCTCTTCTTAATATCTTCTGCTTCTGTTAGGTCCATACCATTTCTATCCTTTATCGAGCCCATCTTTGCATGAAATGTTCCCTTGGTATCTCCAATTCTCTTGAAGAGATCTCTAGTCTTTCCCATTCTGTNCTCCAGTACTTTGGCCACCTCATGTGAAGAGCTGACTCATTGGAAAAGACTCTGATGCTGGGAGGGATTGGGGGCAGAAGGAGAAGGGGACGACCGAGGATGAGATGGCTGGATGGCATCATGGACTCAATGGACGTGAGTCTGAGTGAACTCCGGGAGTTGGTGATGGACAGGGAGGCCTGGCGTGCTGCGACTCATGGGTCGCAAAGAGTCGGACACGACTGAGCAACTGAACTGAACTGAACTGCATGGAAAAGAGTCCAGTGCACCACAATTTTGTGCTATTTGTTTTGTCATATTAAAAATTCTGATACCTTCACTTCTGATATCTTATTAAAAATTCTGATATGTGAATCTAAAGTATAGCACAAATGACTCTATCTGCAAAACAGAATAGACTCACAGAGAATAGACTTGTGGTTGCCAAAGGGGAGGCGGGACGGAGAGGAATGGACTGGGAGCTTGGCGGCTAGTCGATGCAACGTACTACATTTAGAATGGAAAAACAACAAGGTCCTAATGTATAGCACAGGAAACTATACTGAATGTTCTGTGGTAAATCATAATGGAAAATAATTTTTAAAAGAATATATATACCTGTATATATGAGTCACTTTGCTGTACAGCAGAAATTGGTACAACATTGTAAATCAACTATACTTCAATAAATTTTTTTTTGATTCTGATATCTTTTTTCTCTTTTAAATTAATTTTTATTGGAATGTAGTTGCTTCACAATGTGTTAGTTTCTACTGTCTGAAATTTTATTTTCTATATATTTCAGTCCTAAAACATCAGGTTCAGGCTTTTCAAGAAACATACCTATATTGTACCAATCATTTAAAATCAAAAAAATATTTTAAAATTAATCCTATTCTTTACTGAGACAGTTTTGACTCCTATAGATTGCTTGTATTTCCATGTACATCTTTGAATCAGCTTGTCAGTTACAGTCTTAACCCTCTTACCCCTTAATCTAATACTCTTGACCCACTGATCCATTTTGTTGAACTTGAGTTCTAAAGCAAAAAACAAAATGCAAATATACCGAATGTAAACAGCATGCAAATAATGCAAATATGTGAATGATGTGCCAATGATGTGGAAAAATGCCAGCTTCTACAAGTAGAGCACACAGAGAAAACAGGTAGATGATGTCATGACTTTAGAGACAGACGGGCTTCCTGCCAGCTGCTGAGTATGGGGGAGAAAAATGGGGTCTAACTTGTCCAGCTCCTTTGGATTAGGTCTTTTAATTAATGAAAATGTGCAAATATGCAATTAATATGAAAATGAGTTAACAGAGAAGAATTTCATACTATTATTACCTGAAGCAAACTGACATGACCCTTTGAAAAACACAACAGTTTCTAGATAGTGATGGGATTTCTGTAAAAATCATTATTAAATCTATATTTCAAAGTGGGGAAATGTATGTGAACAAAACAGTTTCATTATTTTTCACATCTAAAATTGTGAAGATACTGGAACATAATTTAATAGACCCCTGGAGACCACCGGTTATCTATAAACCACGCTAAGAAACAGCAAAAGTCTAGATGACAGTGGAGTTCCAGACAAGGTGGAATTTAAGGTTGAGAAATACTGTGCTGGAAGAATAAAGATGTATAATTTTCAAGTAATTAGAGGAAATGAAATGATTAAAGAACACTATTTCATAAGCATTTTCTCATGTCATAAAAATTCCTTTAGACCCTACTCTTTAATTGGCTGTTTACTTTTCTATTGTGCTGTTGGGCCAGCAAACAGAATTCAACAGTATAGAAAAAGATTTTCACACCACAAGAAGGCAGCAATGATTTGTTATTAGAATTTTTATTAACACTATAAATCAAATCAATAGACTCAGAGAAAATAACATCAATGGATAGTGAAAAGGTACTTGATGCAATTCAACAAAAATTTCATGTTTTCCTATATTCTTAATAGTTTTCCGTGCACAGGAGACTTATATTTCCTTGAAAGTTGAAAAGAACTAGTAGGAGAAACCCTGAAAGTTTTCTATTTTTTGAAATAATGATTTGATAACCCTCCATTTCTTTGTTATAGATGATTATTCCTCTATGCAGATTTTGTTGATTTTCTTAAATTTATATTTTCACATAAAATTGTCTGTTTTTTAAGACTAAATTTTATAGGCAAAGAATTGGAAATGGACCTCTACCATCATTAATTACTCTTTTTCTAGCTATTATAATAGCTTTTTGCCCCCCTAGTTATGTTTTATTGTGGTTTTCAACTTTTCTTGATTAGATTTACTAGAAGTTTATCCATTATATTTTTTCACCAAGAGATTCTTCATTTAACTGTTCAACCTACTTTTCAAAATTCATTAATTACTGTTTATTTTTATTATTTTTCTCTTCTTTACTTGGATATTTTATTAGATAATTGAGTATAATTTATCTCTTTCAATGAGTTGGGATTATTTTCATTCATAGTTTTAATAATAATAATTAAAATTATGCATTTGCCTTCAGAGGAATTATTAATTCATTCAACAGTTTTATTGAAAGTCTATTGTGAGCCAAGCAATATTTCAAGTGTTGGGAATTTAATACTGAATAAAACAGACAAAAATCTCTGGCTTTGTGACATTTACATTTTAGTAGGAGAAGGTGGAAATTAAGTAAAAGATAGAGTAGATTATGTAGCATACGAGAAACTGATAAATTTTAAGGAAAAAAGAAAGCAGAAAGGGTAGGAAAAGAATTCTAGGGAATAGAATTGGTAATTTATTATATTTTGAGAATTCTCAATTTAGTACCTTAATTTTATTTTAGTCCCAGTATATATTTGCATACTTATTTCCTGCTTTGCCAGTCATCATTGAGAAGAATACTTTAAATTTTATAATTGATTTAAAAACTCTTATTTATTTCTAGTTTTCCTGAATTTAGTTAGAGACTGTGTACAGAAAGGTTTTGTATTGGTGTATTTGTTGATGTTTCCTTTGTAGCCATTTAAGTTAGTGTTATACCTAGCAGCAAGTACCAGAAAACACAAACAAGGAAGAGGTTGATTTATGTCCCAGAGCAAGGGGCTGACTTATGTCCTGGAACAGTAGGAGGTTCAGGACAACCATGAAAGAACAAAGCTCTCTCTCTTCCTGCTCTCCTGATCTGCAGAGATGGCGCGGCCATCTTGGGCATTCCATGTATGGGCTAGACAGTTAGGAGGAGTGGGGCAATGAGGCAGCCCTAGGAGATTCATGTTGCTGTGTCTTTGGCCAGAACAGAGCCACATGGGCATCCCCAGCTACAGGGAGAATACAGATAGCTTTCTGTTTAGTTTCTGGTCTCAAGTAATAAAATTCAGAATGACTTGTTTGGTAGGCCAACCTAGTGAATATAGTACACTATCAATTTTTATAAACATATTTAAAACAGAAAACTATATATATTTTCCAATTTTTTAAAAAAATGGAATATAGATAATTTACCATGTTGTGTTAGATTCAGGTATATAGGAAAGTGATTCATTTATATATATATATATACACTAAGGAACTGAACAACAACAATTATATCTATATATATGTTGTTTTCAGTCCCTTAGTCATGTCTGACTCTTTGCAATCCCAGGTACTGCAGCACGCAAGGCTTCCCTGTCCTTCACTATCTCCTGGATCATGCTCAGACTCAGGTCCACTGAGTCAGTGATGCATCCAACTCTCTCATCCTCTGTTGTCCTCATCTTCTCCTGCTTTCAATCTTTTCCAGCAACAGGGTTATTTTCAGTAAGTCAGCTTTTTGCATTAGGTGGCCAAAGTATTGGAGCTTCAGCTTCAGCATCAGTCTTTCCAGTGAATGTTCAGGACTGATTTCCTTTAAGATTGACTTATTGGATCTCCTTGCAGTCTGAGGGACTCTCAAGAATCTTCTCCAACACCACAGTTCAAAAGCATCAGTTCTTCAGCACTCAGCTTTCTTTATGGTCCAACTCTCACATCCATACATGAGTACTGGAAAAGCCAGTACTCATGTATGGATGGACCTTTGTTGACAAAGTAATGTCTCTACTTTTTAATATGCTGTCTAGGTTGGTCATAGCTTTTCTTCCAAGGAGCAAGTGTCTTTTAATTTCATGGCTGCAGTTACTATCTGCAGTGATTTTGGAGCACAAGAAAATCAAGTCTGCCACTGTTTCCATTGTTTCCCCATTTATTTGCCATGAAGTGATGGGACCAGATGCCATGATCTTCGTTTTCTGAATGTTGAATTTTAAGTCAGCTTTTTCAGTCTCCTCTTTCATCTTCATCAAGAGGCTCTTTAGTTCTTCTTCACTTTCTACCATAAGGGTGGTGTCATTTGCATATCTGAGGTTATTGATATTTCTCCTGGTAATCTTGATTCCAGCTTGTGCTTCATCCATCCCAGGATTTCACATGATGTAGTCTGCATATAAATTAAATAAGCAGGGTGATGATATACAGCCTTGATGTCCTCCTCTCCCAGTTTTGAACCAGTCAGTTGTTCCATGTGTTGTTCTAACTGTTGCATCTTGACCTGCATACAGGTTTCTTAGGAGGCAGGTGAGGTGGTCTGATATTACAATATCTTTAAGAACTTTTCATGGTTTGTTGTGATCCACAGAATCAAAGGCTTTAATATAATCAATGAAGCAGAATAGATGTTTTTCTGGAATTCTCTTGCTTTTTCTATGATCCAACAGATGTTGACAATTTGATCTCTGGTTTCTCTGCCTTTTCTTTTCTTTTTCAGTTTTTCAGCATCTTTATTGAGGTATAATTACACAACATAAAAGTCATCTGTGTTAAATTCACAATTTCATGAATTTTAGCTTGTTAATGGAATTGCACAAATGTCACTATAGTCAACTTTTAAAATATTTCCATCACCTCCAAAAGATCCCTTGTGTCCATTTACACTCAAACTCAAGAAAAACACCATTTTCTCTCCCTCTAAATTTGCCTTTTATGGGGAGTAGTCCTCTGCATTTTCTAAATCCAGCTGGAACATCTGGAAGTTCTCAGTTTAAGAACTGGTGAAGCTAAGTGCAGTCAGCTGTGACTCGGTGCACTAAGCGTGACCGAGAGGAGTTACCTCACGTCTGAGGACAGGGACAGCGGCCGAGAGTGCCAGGCTGCGACAGCGCAGGAACAGCTGAGAGGAGCTACCCAAGTCTGAGGTCAAGGGTGGGGGCAGGGAGTCAGTCAGCTGTGACTCGGTGCACTAAGCGTGACCGAGAGGAGTTACCTCACGTCTGAGGACAGGGACAGCGGCCGAGAGTGCCAGGCTGCGACAGCGCAGGAACAGCTGAGAGGAGCTACCCAAGTCTGAGGTCAAGGGTGGGGGCAGGGAGGAGCTACCCCGTGTCTGAGGTCAGTGGCGCCTGGGAGGAGACACCCTGCGCCTAAGGCCAGGGGTGGCAGCCAGGAGGAGCAACCCAAGGAGGGGTGGC
>SJYX01024294.1:252851-273396 GCA_006410675.1 Oreotragus oreotragus | reverse complement strand
CTGTCGTTCCCTGCTCCTCCTGACTTCAATCTTTCCCAGCATCAGGGTCTTTTCAAATGAGTTGGCTCTTCATGTCAGGTGACCAAAGAATTGGAGTTTTAGCTTCGGCATCAGTGCTTCCAATAAATATTCAGGACTGATTTCCTTTAGGACTGACTGGCTTGATCTCTCTGCAGTCCGAGGTACTCTCAAGAGTCTTGTCCAACACCACAGTTCAAAAGCATCAGTTCTTTGGAGCTCAGCTTTCTTTATGGTCCAACTGTCACATATGTACATGCTGCTGCTGCTGCTAAGTCTGGAAAAATCATAGCTTTGACTAGATGGACCTTTGTTGGCAAAGTAATGTCTCTGTTTTTTAATATACTGTCTAGGTTGGTCATAACTTTTCTTCCAAGGAGCAAGTGTCTTTTAATTTCATGGCTGAAGTCACCATCTACAGTGATTTTTTGAGCCCCCCAAAATAAAGTCTGTCACTGTTTCCCCATCAATTTGCCATGAAGTGATGGGACCAGATGTCATGATCTTCATTTTTTGAATGTTGCATTTTAAGCCAGCTTTTTCACTCTCCTCTTTCACTTTCATCAAGAGACTCTTTAGTTCCTCTTTGCTTTCTTCCTTATGGGCAGTGTCATCTGCATATCTGAGGTTATTCATATTTCTTAATCTTGATTCCGGCTTGTGCTTCATCCAGTCTGGCATTTCACATGATGTACTCTGCATATAAGTTAAATAAACAGGGTGACAATATACAGCCTTGATGAATTCCTTTCCCAATTTTGAACCAGTCAGTTTTTCCATGTCTGCTTCTAACTGTTGCTTCTTGACTTGCATACAATTTTCTCACGAGGCAGGTAAGGTGATTCCCATCTCTTTAATAATTTTCCAGTTTGTAGTGATCCAGTTATCTAGTTATCTATGACTTCTTTTAAAAAAAGCTATTTAAATAAATGTGCATTCATGAGTTCAACAAAGTAGTTTTTCAACTATAAGACTTCTCAGAACCTTAAAATGCTAAAATATTTTAAGTATTCAAAGGCAGTTTTAAAATTAGCATCAGTTCAGTTCAGTCGCTCAGTCATGTCTGAGTCTTTGTGACCCCATGGACTGCAGCACCCAGGCCTCCCTGTCCATCATCACCTCCTGGAGTTTACTCAAACTCATGTCCATCGAGTCAGTGATGCCGTCCAACAATCTCATCCTCTGTCATCCCCTTCTCCTCCCGCCTTCAGTCTTTCCCAGCCCCAGCGTCTTTTCAAATGAGTCAGTTATTCGCATCAGGTGGCCAAAGTATTGGAGTTTCAGCTTGAACATCAGTCCTTCCAATGAACACTTAGGACTGATCCCCTTTAGGATGGACTGGCATATCCTAAGCTTAACTGAGCTTGCCTGATGGATCAGATGGTAAAGAATCTGCCTGCCATGCAGGAGACCCAGGTTCAATCCCTGGTCAGGAATATCCCTCTGGAGGAGGGAGTGGCAACCCACTCTATCATTCTTTCCTCGCAAATCCCGTGGACAGAGGAGCTGGGCAGGCTGCACTCCATAGAGTCACAAAGAGTCAGACACTACTGAAGCAACTGAGCATGCACTCATGCAAGCCTAATTGACCACTACAATTTCCCACCTCTATGCTATATTTTTTAAGATCAGTTTTTCAAGGAACACACTTTAGGAAAACGTTCTTTTTATTCATGATGATATGCAAGTTATAGGTTTATTAAGAATAATTCCAGGGACACAATCACTTTGTTTTTGTGTGAATCTAATATTGGTGAATTATTTTAGTGGGTGGAGAGGAGCATTATTTAACTGTAGGCTCACATATTCTCAAGTGTACCTAGTCTCTCCTAGACTGTTGGCTTAGAAGTGAAAAAAGCATCAGTGTATTTGCTATTGGAAAACACACTGTATTTGCACACGTTGGATCTGGGATTCCTACTTTTATGGACTTGGCAGAAGTAGAAAGGACCTTCAACGTTGACTATAGCCAGGCAACGTCAGAGCATTCACATTGTTTATCATCTGTCATGGTTTTTTTACTGCTGGAGAAGGGATCTGGGTTTTGCAGCTTTGAGGTATCATCCCTCTTGTCCTCCATTATCTCTGTCTCTGATGCACATCTAGATGTGTATAAGAGAAGGGTGTTTGCTATGATCAATGCGTTCTCTTGGCAGAACTCTATTAGCCTTTGCCCTGCTTCATTCCGTACTCCAAAGCCAAATTTGCCTGTTACTCCAGGTGTTTCTTGACTTCCTACTTTTGCATTCCAGTCCCCTATAATGAAAAGGACATCGTTTTTGGGTGTTAGTTCTAGAAGGTCTTGCAGGTCTTCATAGAACTGTTCAGCTTCTTCAGCATTACTGGTTGGGGCATAGACTTGGATAACTGTGATATTGAATGGTTTGCCTTGGAAACGAACAGAGATCATTCTGTCGTTTTTGAGACTGCATCCAAGTACTGCATTTCGGACTCTTCTGTTGACCATGATGGCTACTCCATTTCTTCTAATGGTCATCTGAGTTAAATTCCCCCATTCCAGTTCATCTTAGTTCGCTGATTCCTAGAATGTCGACATTCACCCTTGCCATCTCTTGTTTGACCACTTCCAATTTGCCTTGATTCATGGACCTAACATTCCAGGTTCCAATGCAATATTGCTCTTTCCAGCATTGGACCTTGCTTCTATCACCAGTCACATGCACAACTGGGTGTTGTTTTTGCTTTGGCTCCATCCCTTCATTCTTTCTGGAGTTATTTCTCCACTGATCTCCAGTAGCATATTGGGCACCTACCGACCTGGGGGTTCATCTTTCAGTGTCCTATCTTTTTGCCTTTTCATGCTGTTCATGGGGCTCTCAAGGCAAGAATACTGAAGTGGCTTGCCATTCCCTTCTCCAGTGGACCACGTTCCGTCAGCCCTCTCCACCATGCCCCGCCCGCCTTGGGTGGCCCCACAGGGCATGGCTTGGTTTCACTGAGTTAGACAAGGCTGTGGTCCGTGTGATCAGATTGGCCTGCTTTCTGTGATTGTGGTTTCCGCCTGTCTGCCCTCTGAGGCCCTCTCTCCGTGCCTGCCAAGAGTTATGTTTATAACGCCACCAAATATTTAGGATAGGTAAGTACTCTTGCCTGGAAAATCCCATGGACAGAGGAGCCTGGTAGGCTGCAGTCCATGGGGTCGCTAAGAGTCGGGCATGACTGAGCAACTTCACTTTCACTTTTCACTTCCATGCATTGGAGAAGGAAATGGCAACCCACTCCAGTATTCTTGCCTGGAGAATCCCAGGGACAGAGGAGCCTAGTGGGCTGCCGTCCATGGGGTCACACAGAGTCGGACAGGACTGAAGCGACTTAGCAGCAGCAGCAGCAGCAGAAAGATGTACCAGAGCGCAAGTAAGTTACTACCTTGTAATGCCCCCCAAAACCAGGGGTGTCCTTGGGAGGATGGCACCCCACCTCGCCCGACACCGACTGCTTTCTGTACAGAGAGGTGGGACCACAATCCTTCCCCACAACCCCCAAGACTGCACAAAGGGCAGCCTAGCTCCCCGCCGCAAGGTCCCCCCAAACACCAGTCTCCCTAGGAGCCTGCCCAGGGACAGCTGAGTGGGGACAAGTCAGTCACGGACTCCCCCACACCAGTCACCCTTGTGCAGTTTCCCAGCCGAGCCAACGATACTCAGAGATGCATATCCTGGGTATCCTCGAGCTCTGCACCCACTGCGCACACCAAGAGTAGCTTCCAAGCTTTTTATGAGACAGAAAGATTGCCTTTTGGTTTCAGGACAGTACAAACTCAGCACGGAGGTCATTCTGTGTACATCACAGGTGTCAGCTCTGGCTTCTGCGGGACATCCACAGGGCAGACGCCCGGGTCCACGGAGGAGCAGAGAGCCCGGAGGTGGCCCACGGTGTTCTGGTTTGTGGAGGAAGGCCATTGGCCACTTGCTGGGATTTGGGATCTGAAACAAACGAAGAATTCTGACTCAGCCGCCGACCTGCCGCTCTGGTCTGCAGTGTCAGTGGGGATGACGGTCTGAGGTCTGCAGGGTGGCCCAGCCCAAGTCCACCGCCTCCTCAGGTCCCCCATCCCCGTACTGGGCTGACATCACCATCCCAGGCCTCCAAACCTGTGGCCCTCCCAGCCACCTGGACACCTCCCAGTGGACATGCACAGGCCCGGAGGAGCCCATCGGTCACCCCCACGCACACCAGCTCACCCGCCTGGGTGGCCCTCTGCAGCCAGCCACACCGCCATTCCCCCCGCCCCCTGCTCCTGCCTGCCGACCAGCCTGGAGCTCAGCAGTGCCTCGCAGCTGCTATCTTCCTTCTGACTTGGAGCCTGTGAACAGCATTCAGTCCTCCAGTTTCTCTGGAGAGCAAGCCCTTCCCCTCGCTGGGCCAGTTCTGCCCTCTCTGGGGATCCGGCCTCTGCAAGGCCACTACTGTCATTTTCCCAGCACAAGCCAGACCCCTCCATCCCTACTTTAAACCTTCCACGTCTGTTAATAGAAAAACTGGAGGGCTTGTCTCCCAAGCACCTGCCATGTGTCAGGACTGAGCTGGGGGCTCCCAAAAGCCTCGCAGACACCTAATGGGATGAGGAGGATCACCCGGGGAACAGGGGAGGAAGCCAAGGTCCATGACTTTCAGGACAAAAATCCCAGACTAATGACTGGAACCAGGCCCTTCTTGCTCTTCATTAGTTTTCAGAATTCAGGAAGTGGTAGCAGCAGTACCCGGGCCATGTTAACAATGCAGATGGCCGGGTTCCAGCCCAAGAGACCAGGATTCAGGGAGTCTAAGGTCAGACGGGAATTTGCATTAACAGATGCGCACACATTCACACACAGACACACACACAGAGGGGCCCTGCCCCTCTCTCCCTGCCTCACCCCCTCCCCATGCTACCGGTACCCAGAGCCACTCCCTTTAGGCAAACCAATGCTCCCTGTCCACTGGCCCTGCCCTTGCTCCATCAGCCAGCTCTTCCCTCCTCTGCCATCAAAATGGGCTCAGTGGGGGACTTCCGTGGCTGTCCAGTGGCTAAGACTCCGTGATCGCAATGCAGGGGGCCGGAGTTCAATCCCTGGTCAGGGAACTAGACCCCACATGCCACAACTCAAGATCCCACGTGCTGAAACTAGGACCTGGCAGCTAAATAAATAACTTTTTTTAAAACTACGCTCCATAGACATACCTCCCTGGGCTTCAGCACACCCTCTGCAGGTAAGTCTTGGTCACTAGCTTCCAGGAGGCACACTGGGACCTCTGACGGGCTCAGCTGCCTCCTGTAAGGCAGGGCCTCTGGCACCAGGGGACACGGTCCCTGCCTCCTCTCTGGGGCCTGATGACGTTCCTAGGATGGCGCGTGAGGCCTGAGCAGATAAGAGGGTGCCTGGTGGACCCCCAGACCCACAAGCAAATCACTTACCTGGAAGCGGGGAGCAGACGCACCATGGCTTGAGAACACACATGGGAGGTGGCCCACCAGAGCCACTGGATGTCGCTGGGCATGTCTGGAAGCCACGTCACCAGTCTGCAGGAAGGAAACGCAGAGACGCACACCTCGTACGTGGGGGAAGACAAGCCACAGCAAAAAGGACAAGAGGAAACCCCACCGGAGGCAGACATCTGACGGCAGAACCGTTGTGCAGGTACTGCCAGGGTCACTTCTAACCCCAAGCTGATAAATTCCGCAAGGCAAGCCCACCTAAAAGCCCTAAAGAAGATGAGGCCACTTTGGATTCAGGAACGCTCAAGGGACTTGCATGGAGATAAAAGGCCTGGCTCTTCCAAGACCCCGCTCCTCCAGGGCAACATGGACCCTGACACACAGCATCTTCTGGTTGAAACACCAGCCCCTGCACCCACATCAGGCGCTCGGCCACATGCGTGCCTGCAGAGGAAGCTGCCGAGGAGGCCCGACCTCTGCTCTCCAGGCTTCCAAGACCCCGGACACTAAAAGGACCCCACGTCTCGGGCTTCAAGAAATGTCAGCGGAGGACTTCCCTGGAGGCTCAGTGGCAGAGCCCGCCTGCCAATGCAGGAAGTGTGCGTTCGAGCTCTGCTCCGGGAAGATCCCATACACCGAGGAGCACCCAAGCCTGTGCCCCAGAGCCCGGGAACTGCACCCGCTGAAGCCGACGTGCCCGAGAGCCTGTGCTCAGCAACCAGAGGAGTCGCTGCTGTGAGAAGCCAGGCACTGCGACCGCAGAGCAGCCCTCACTCACCGCAACGAGAGCAAAGCCCGTGCGGCAGTGAAGACCCGGCACAGCCAGAACTGAGGGGATGCGTTTTTAAAGTGAAGCTGTCAGTTGCTCAGTTGTGTCCGACCCTTTGCAACCCCATGGACTGGAGCCCCTGTCCCTGGGATTCTCCAAGCAAGAATACTGGAGTGGGTTTCCATCCCCTCCTCCAGGGGGTCTTCCCAACCCAGGAATCAAATCTGGGTCTCCTGCATTAGAAACAGAAAGAAAGCAAGAAAACCCTACTGTATACCACACGGAACTCTACTCAGTGTTACGTGCCAGGCTGCTTGGGAGGGGTTAAGGGGGAGAATGGATATGCGTATATGTATGGCTGAGTTCCTTCACTGTTCACCCAAAACTATCACAAAATTGTTAATCAACTATACTCCCATAAAAATGTTTTTGGTGTTAAAAAAATCAAAATTAAAAAAAAAAAAAAAAGAAATGTCAAGGGGCTTCCCTGGTGGCCCAGTGGTAAAGAATCTGCCCTCCGTTGCAGGGGACGAGGGTTCGATTCCTGGTCAGGGAACTAAGAAGCCCGCCCGCCACAACCTGAGAAAACCACGTGCATCCTGGCCTGAAAACCAAGCACAACCACAATGCGCAAATAAAAGACGTTATCAGACTACTTTTTTAAAACAAAAGAAGAGGAAGGAAAAAATATGCCAGAGCAGCCAGCCCTCCCCCAGGGCAGGGCAGGTGGCTGACTGGCAGGGCTAGGGAGTGACCTGGGAGGTCCAGCAGAGCCCGAGAACTGAGCCGGATTTTGAAGGACAGCTGGGACTTTTAAGGGCTTCCCTCATAGCTCAGTTGGTAAAGAATCTGCCTGCAATGCAGGAGACCTCAGTTCAATCCCTGGGTGGGGAAGATCCGCTGGAGAAGGGAAAGGCTACCCACTCCAGGATTACAGGGCTTCCCCCATGGTTCAGCTGGTAAAGAATCTGCCTGCAATGCAGGAGACCCCAGTTTGATTCCTGGGTTAGGAAGATCCCCTGGAGAAGGGAAAGGCTACTTACGCCAGTATTCTTGGCCTGGAGAATTCCATGGACTGTAGTCCATGGGGTCGCAAAGAATCAGACATGACTGAGCGGCCTTCACTTTCACTTTGGGACTTTTGAAAAGACAGACTGAAAGACATGCTAAGTTGCTGAAAAGAAAATAAACACTAAAGAAAATCTGAAGAAAACAGAGGGAAAACAAATGCCCAGGAATCCAGCAGCCACACAGTGTAAGCCTCAGGATCCTTCCAACACACCAGGAATAAATCCCCCTCCCTCCCAAAAACATAGACCTACAGGAAGGGACAAACCTGCAGGAACAATGAAAAAGGAGCTGGGTGGCCGGGGGCTCGCCAACCAGGCACCTTTCCAGGGTGTTCCACGCAGACCGTGAGCTCCACCCAGATGTATGTGTAAGGACCCAGGCTCCGGGCTGAGCACCCAGCATAACTCCTCTCACTGAATCCTTACCCTAACCCCAGCCCCGAGAGGAAGCCAGAAAGCCACGGAAAGTGTTCACCTCTGGACCACAGCGATGGCAGACTCCACGGGCAGCGTACAGGGCAGCATCACATAGGACATGATCTTAACTGGTAAGAAGTTGCAAATCTTGTTTATGTACCCATCTTGGTTTCTGATTGCCTTCCTCAGTGCTGAAAAACACAAGTTGGAGGTCTGTTTCCCACCAGTGTAAAAACCAAGCCACCTTCCCCAGCTGGTGCCTGGAATTTCTATGAATCCTACCAATCCTGGCAGCTAAGCAATCAGAAGGTGAAAAAGTGAAAGTGAAAGCTTCTCAGTCGTGTCCCACTCTTTGTGACCCCATGGACTGTAGCCTGCCGGGCCCCTCTGTGGGATTCTCCATGCCAGAATACTGGAGTGGGTAGCTGTTCCCTTCTCCAGGGGATCTTCCCAACCCAGGGATCGAACCCAGAGCAATAAAAAAGGATCCCTTTTAAAGTGAAGTGAAGTGAAGTTTCTTAGTCGTGTCTGACTCTGCGACCCCATGGACTGTAACTTATCAGGCTACTCTGAACATGGGATTTTCCAGGCAAGAATGCTGGAGTGGGGTGCCATTTCCTTCTCCAGAGGGTCTTCCTGACCCAGGGATTGAACCCAGGTCTCCTGCATTGCAGGCAGACGCTTTACCCTCTGAGCCACCAGGGAAGCCCTTTTAAAGAGTCTCCTTTAAACCGACTCCCTGGAGAAGGGAATGGCAACCCACTCCAGTATTCTTGCCTGGAGAATTTCATGGACAGAGGTGTCTGCTGGGCTACAGTCCATGGGGTCGCAAAGAGTCGGACACAACTGAGCAGCTCTCACTACTACATTACTACTTTATTTTTTTATTTATTAAATTTATTTGGCTGTGTTGAGTCTTAGCTGTGGCATGTGGTATCCAGTTCCTGGACCAGGGATTGAACCTGGGCCCCCTGCTTTGAGAGCTGCATTGAGTCTTAGCCACTGCACTGAGTCTTCCAGAATGGAAATCCCACTTCACTACTACTTTTAATTACTTTTGGAGGAGGACACAAACATCTCAGATCTCCCCAGCCCAGGCTTCACGAGCTTTTCTTTGCATCTGCAATTGGATTCCACTCTTCCACCTGGAACCCCTAGCCTTCTATTGACCCCTTTGTGATGACCTCACAATGCCTCAGATCACAATAACCTGAGCAGCTGCTGGTTAGTGTGATTCCTAGGACATTAGTACCTGAGGCAAGAAACAGCATCCCTTTCATCTTTGTTTTATTCAGCTGCTCAGCTGCGTCCGACTCTTTGTGAGCCCGTGGACTGCAGCACGCCAGGCTTCCCTGTCCTTCACCATCTCCCCGAGTTTGCTCAAACTCATTTGCATCGAGTCAGGGATGCCATCCAACCGTCTCATCCTCTGTCACCCCCTACTCCTCCTGCCCTCAGTCTTTCCCAGCATCAGGGGCTTTTCCAGTGAGCCAGCTTTGAGCTTTCCCCAAATGCCCGACTGGAAACTGGATGGTGCACTCATCTGCCCATCAGATAGTCTGTGATGACATGATAAAATACATCACCTTCAGTGAAGGCTCAAAACTGTGGTTTGGGGAGGAGGAAAAAGTTAGGAGGGGCTCCTCTAGAGAGAGAAGGCTTTGAGATGGGAGGACAGACAGCAAACAGCATCCTCAACAAACAGGCCACCCCTAGGAGTCCCCCTCGAAATCCAGTGTGTTTGGACTTTTGAGCAGAGAGCGCAGCAGGTTAACTCAAAAGTCAGCTAGAGGACTTCCCTGGTGGTCCAGTGGATAAGGAGCCTCCTGCCAGTGCAGGGGACATGGGTTCTATCCCTGGTCCAGGAGACTTCCATACGCTGGGGAGCAGCTAAGCCTGTGTGCCACACCCTCTAGGCCCTCGCGATGCAATGACGGAGCCCACGCCCTGGGGCCTGTGCTCCCAAGCCACCGAAACCAGGAGCCTGGGCACCACAACCAAGAGCAGCCCCTGCTCACTCAGGGGCAGCAATGAAGACCCAGTTCAGTCCAGTCGCTCAGTCGTGTCCGACTCTGTGGCCCCAGGGACTGCAGCGCGCCAGGCCTCCCTGTCCATCACCAACTCCCGGAGTTTATCCAAACTCAGGTCCATCGAGTCGGTGATGCCATCCAATCATCTCATCCTCTGTCATCCCCTTCTCCTCCTGGCCTCAATCTTTCCCAGCATCAGGGTCTTTTCCAGTGAGTCAGCTCTTCACATCAGGTGGCCAAAGTATTGGAGTTTCAGCTTCAGCATCAGTCCTTCCAATGAGTATTCAGGACTGATCTCCTTTGGGATGGACTGGTTGGATCTCCTTGCTGTCCAAGGAGACTCTCAAGAGTCTCAAGTTCAAAAGCATCAATTTTTCTGCACTCAGCTTTCTTAACAGTCTCAACTCTCATATCCATACATGACTCCTGGAAAAACCATAGCTTTGACTGGACGGAACGAAGACCCAGTGCAACCAAAAATGAAATTAAAAAAAACCCAGCTGCAATGTTATGTGCCAGGCTGGATGGCAGGAGGGTTTGAGAGAGAACGGATGCCTGTGTGGCCGAGTTCCTCCCCTGTTCACCTGAAACTATCATGACACTGTTAATCAGCTCCACCCCAATGTAAAATGTTTCTGGTGTTAAAAATAAATAAATAAAAACTCAGCTGGAGTTTGTTTTCCTCTGGCCATGACCACATGGGAAGGGAGACCAAGCAAGGACCCGGGGGATGGGAGGTCCATGTGGGGAGGTGGGGGTCCCGACCGACCTGCGCTGGTCGCTCTGCCCTGTGTCTTCCCGAGCAGCGGCTCGACCCTCACAGCTCACGGGGAAGCCGCCCTTCCTCCTCTGAAAGGGTCACCGACCACCGCCGCCTCTGCACCCCGCTTCCCCGCCCCCAGAGCCAGTACCCATGATGAGCTTGGGCGACAGGGTCTCCAGGACGCTCTCATCCCAGGACAGCACGCTGAGGCGCACGTGGTCCAGCAGCTCCACTGGCTCAGGCCCCGCCTCCCAGGTGGCCACACCCGGAAAAGGCTCCAGGCTCCTGGGCTCCGATTCTGCGGGGGACGCGCTCAGGCACGGATGGGGCCCGTCACGGATGCCTGCGAAGGGCACAGAAACAAAACCCATCAGGCGATTTCAGGCAGCAGGGCCACTACTCGCCCAGCCCCCTGCCCACCCAGTTAGAGGAAGATAACAGGCCTGTTATTAGTATGCAGCAGGGATCCACCTGGATCCCCCCTGCTCCACCTCTAACAGGGACCACCACTCCTAACAGGGAGAGTGCGGTGTGGGCCTTTGAAGCTGGATGGATGAGGCGGGCAGCTGGCTCCGTCATGCACCAGCCATGTGGGCTCTGCAGCCACATGTGGATTCATGAGGTTCAGAGGAAAGGACGATTTATAACAACTGAACCACTGGTGAAGCCCAGTGTTCCAGGCCCTGCAGCAGCCATGCAGCTGGTCCCCGCTGAATGCTGAGGAATCAGAAGCCCAGAGAAGTGAAGCGATTTGCCTAAAGTCACACAGCCGGCAGGCGGCAGAGCGATATTCAAACCCAGGTCTGACGTCAAAGATGGCCCCCTTCCATCACACGACCGCGAAAAGAAGCCACAGTTTGGGGAGTCTGTGCTGGCCCTGCCCTAGGTGCCAGGGCTCCGGGGCTGATCCCAGTGGGTGATTCCTGCTCTCACGCTGGGTGGGGATGGTGGGACGGGCAGACTGGGACGCCCACACCTCCCCCGGCTCACCTCTGGCTTCCAACCTCAGGTTAAAAGCCCAGGGGCTGGCCCTGCATGCCCCCCCACCCCCACTCTCAAGCTACACCTCCCACTTCGACTCCCTTGCATCTTTCCAGCCTCTGACAGACACACAGCTCAGCCTCTGGGGACTTATTCTCTCTTAGGAATGTGTCAGAGAATCTGTTTCCAGGGAACACCTGTCCCGCCCCCATGCATCCTCTGCTGAACCCCAAGGAAGCCAGGTTGACCGAGGCAGAACCTGGCTTAGATCCTTAAACTCAAACCCAGCACCCATGCTGCAAGCGCCCAGTCCCACGCCAGGATTTAGAATTACTAAGAATCAGTCAGCATCATTTACTCCAAACTCCTCTTGCTACAGATGTGGAAACAGAGGCCCAGAGAGAGAAGGGGCTTGCCCAAAGTCACCTAGCGACTTCTATAGGGTCCTTTGTTGTCTTTTATTCCCAGGTGGCCCCCAAATTTCAACCCCAGTCCAGACCTGCTTTCTAGAACCTCGAACGCTGACATCACTATGCCTCCTGCATACATGCGTGCTAAGTCACTTCATTCGTGTCCAACTCTGAGACCCTGTGGACTGTAGCCCGCCAGGCTCCTATGTCCATGGAGATTCTCCAGGCAAGAATACTGGAGTGGGTTGCCAGGCCCTCCTCCAGAGGGTCTTTCCGACCCAGGGAACAAACCTGCGTCTCTCGCAACTCTCGCATTGGCGAGGGGGTTCTTTACCACGAGCGTGACCTGGGAAGGCCCAGTGCCTCCTGCCCAACCACCCTAATCTGTCCCAGGGCACCACACACGGGGTTCTTGAGCTTTCCTGCAGGACCCGCGCCCTCCCAAGGGCCCAAACCGTGAGCACCGCCCTCTGCTCCGGTCCCAGCCACAGAAGCCAGGGGCAGGACTTCATCCCCGAGTCCTCCTCCTTGGGAATCTCTGGTTGGTTGTCTCCAAGGCCTGTCCCCTCGGGCCCCGTCCACCACCCTTGCTGCCGTGACCCTGGCCGAGCCCATGGTGGCCACCTTGACAGAGGATGTTGGCCTCACCCTCTCTGTACTGCAGCCAGGGGCCCTGGCAAAGCTCCCTCTGCCTGCCCTTACTCCTGCGTCAGTAGCCCTCCCTGGCTCCCTATGGCTGTGAGATGCAAGCCCCTCTCCACCTCCACAAGGCCCAGCCTTGCCTTCTTTCCATTCACCCCCATTCCTGCACCCCTCTCATCTGTTCCTCTGTCCCCCGCCCCCACCACTCCAGTGACACATGCCTCTTTCCACCTCGAACAGACTACCTGTCTGCAGCATTCATGCTCACACCCCCCCCCATGCCTAGAACATGCCTGTGCACCCTCAAAGCATCACTGCGGATTCCCATCCTCCCAGGAGCCCTGCTTTCCCCTGCCTTGCAGAACCCCACCCCGCTTCCCCTAACTGAACCCCAGCTGAATCTACAGCATCCTGTACGTTCCTGCCAGAGCACTGAGCCCTCTGTCAGCCTCCTATTTATGTACCTGGCCCCCTCCCCGATCTCAAGACTAAGCTCCAGGAAGGCAGAGGCTACATCTGTCTATCCACTGTGGAGTCCCAAGCACACAGCCAACTGCTTAGCGCCCAGAAGGTATGCAGTAAGCACTTTCTGAGCAGATAAATACATGTGTGTCCCATGAACCACACCAGCTCCTCGGTCTAGGACAAAGACTAATTCAGAGAATCAGTGACTGTAGCAACCATTAGTATCGGGGAAAAATAGCTCGAAACATAACTAAGGCTTGGCTCCACACTAACATTTGAAGAACCCAAGTTCCCCCGCCCAGACCAGCCAGGACCTTTTCCCAGAACGCAACTGGGCTGGTGGGCATGGCCCACACCTGGCTGGAGGCAGCTCTCCTGATGGCTTGACCTGAGACCCAGAAACTGTTTCTCTTCCTTCCTCATCAAACTAAAGTTCCCAATTGTTCAAGCAGAAATGAAAAACAAAGGAGCTGCCTTCGGCTGGCAGACAGGGACACTGCAGAGGGAAAGGAGCCCTGGGGCTGTGACCTCTGCAGTGTCAGCAGGGCTGACCCCAGCTCTGATCCCCAGAGTGCAGGCAGTGGCTGCCTCCATTTCTCCATCTGTAAAATGAAGGTGAAGGTGAAGTCGCTCAGTCGTGTCCGACTCTTTGCGACCCCGTGGACTGTAACCTACTAGGCTTCTCCGTCCATGGGATTCTCCAGGCAAGAGTACTGGAGTGGATTGCCATTTCCTTCCCCAGGGGATCTTCCCAACCCAGGGATTGAACCCGGGTCTCCCGCATTGGAGGCAGACGCTTTAACCTCTGAGCCACCAGGGACTCTCTGTAAAATGGGGGCAATGATTTCCTATCTCCCAGGGCCGAGCCAGATGGCAGGTGAATGTGCTGAGCATTGAGCAATGGCGCCAGCACGGCTCCCCTGGTGACCAAGACTGAACAGAAAACTGGCTCAAAGGGCATGGCTGCCGCCCTCACCATACGCACCGTTCCTCTCCAAGAACCTGAGCGCGTCTACATATCCTTGAAGGCACAGCTCTCCAAGCACCTGTGGACAAACCATGTGACGTGAACCGCAGGTGGAATCACTAAGCGCCATTCCGTTCAGCAGCACCCAAAGATGGCAGGTGCAGAGCCAGGAACCCTCTGAGCTCCGAGTTGATGCCGCGTGCGGACAGGGCTCTGCGCTCCCGGGAGAAGGCAGCCCTGTTCCCAGCAGGACTCCACTCAAACGACACCCGCTCCGAGCGCAGCCTGGGCTGGCGCCCCAGCATGACGGGAACTGGTTCCTCTGGTCTCCTTTGGTCCCTGGATGAGCCTCCATCCTCACAAATACCAGGGCCTGATCTGCTTGTCGTGGGACATTGGGCTGCCTCCTCTGCACCCAAACCACACGGGCACCCGATGCTGAGGTCCAGCCTTATCCCTACCCGTGAGGACATGCCGTCACGTACGCTGTATGGCATGGCCTTCTTTCTCCCCAGAGAGCTGTCACTGTGCAGATTCTACCAACTTTCTTACTATAATAGGGTGGTGAGGTCCACCACACTATAGCGACAATCAAAAAAACAAATTAAACGGGGAATTTCCCGGTGGTCCAGCGGTTAAGACTCCACACTTTCACTGCCAAGGACTCAAGTTCAATCCCTCAAGATCCTACAAGTCTCAAGGCACAGCTGGGGGGAAAAAAAAAAGATTAAGCCACCAAACGCAGTGTAATTCTTGACCACGGCTGCCAATAATCACTGGGGGACTTACCTGCTGGCCTGGTGGCTCAGGCTCTGTACGCCCAAGGCAGGGGGTTCCAACCTCTGCTCAGGGAACTAGATCTTTTGTGCCACAACTAAGACCCAGTGGAGCCAAATTCACTAATTTAAAAAGAGAATCATTGGGATAATTAAAAAAATAAAACACAAAAATCCCCTACTGCCCAGGCTGTGATATGCTATGATCAGTCATGTCCAACGCATTTGCTCACTTGCCTTGGGATTTCCTAGGCAGGAGTACTGGAGTGGGTTGCCATTTCCTTCTCCAGGGGATCTTACCAACCCAGGGACCAAACCCAAGTCTCTCGCATCTCCTGCATTGGCAGATGGATTCAGGCTGTGGATACTTAAGCCGTAGCCCCTGGAAGTGGGATCTCAGTGGCGACCCCCACCCCTCTGGTTCAATGGCCCCAGGGGATTCTGGTGGCCAGCGGGAGGCAGCCTGAGCTGAGTTCCTTTCCAAGGATGGGGTTTGTTGCTGTTGGTCCGCCAGTGTGGAGAACAGCTGGTGCTCTGCTCACTCAGGCGTGTCCGACTCTTTGTGACCCTTTGGACTGTAGCCCGCCAGGCTCCTCTGCCCATGGGATCTTTCAGGGAAGAATACTGGAGTGGCTTGCCATTTCCTTCCCCCGACTCAGGGGATCTTCCCCACTCAGGGACTGAACCCACAGCTCCCGTGTCTCCTGCACTGCAGGCAGATTCTTTACTCAGTGAGCCGTCAGGGAAGCCTGAACAGCTGCTGGGTCCCCTGGCAGAGAGGGACGCAGCGGGGAGGGCAGCACCCCCGGAACTCAGACCCCTTCACCTTGACATCCGGCGGGAACAGCGACCGGAACATCAGGTAGAGGTTCTCTGTGCAGAGGTGCAGGTTGAGCTTGGTGAAGTCTTCGTGAAGAAAGAACATGGACTTGACTTTGGGGCAGATGTCGCTCTCCCCATAGAAGGGGGACACAGTGATGGTCGTTTTGGTATCAATGAAGGGTAGGATATCACTTATTCCTCCATCCACATATCGCTTTTAAGGGAGAAGAAAAAAAAAAAAGGACACACTGTCAGAAGCTCTGGGCTGGAGTTTTCTGCGAGTTTCAGACGAGGGATAGAGACTTCTCAGGGCCACAGGCAGATCTACTGAGAGAACAGGGCGTTGGGAACAACTCTTGCAGCAAACCCCCAGTGAGTATTTCTGTGCCAGGCCAGGCTGCAGGCTGGCACTCAGGACTGCCACAGGCTATTGCGTAGTGTGGGCACTGCACCAGAACAGTGCCGGGTCAAGAGGCACACGGAGGCGGGCGCCTGGCCGCGAGGCTGGGCCCCGTCAGGAGCGCCCCCAGGAGAGTCCACGTAACTCGCATCCACTAGGGGCGCTGTGTGCACTCAGGGCAGAGTGTGATGTAGATCGGGCCGAAAGGAGCCAGATGGTCGTGGGTTCGATTCCAGAGGCCCACTGCTGCTTGAGCAATCTTGGACGAGACACTTAACCTGTGGTCCTGACTCTCTGTCCACACCTGGGCAATGAGACAGCGCTGGAGACTTAAATGACATGGTGAACCTGGCACTTCCGCTCTTAGGAAAAAGCATCTTATCCTACAGGAAAGGTGCATTTGGGGTAAGTGCTGTGAGAATCATTTTCCTATATTCCATGGTAAGCGCTCAGGCACTCTGCTGTGTCCAGTCCTTTACGACCCCATGGACTGTGGGTCGCCAGGCTCCTCTCTGCCCATGGGATTCTCCAGGCAAGAATACCCGGAATGGGGGTACTCCAGGGGATCTTCCCGACCCAGGAGTCAAACCCAAACTCTTGCGTCTCCTGCATTGGCAGGCAGGTTCTTTATCACTGAGCCACCTGGGAAGTCCTCCTATTGATGTATTCATAGCCTTGAACAACCCTAGTGCCCAAAGCCAGGCTGGGGCAGGGACCTTCTGCTACAGTTTGGATCAGGTCTGGACCTATGAAACCAACATCTTGAATGATTCCCGAAGCTCAAACCATCATAGCCCAGCTGTCGGTGCCCACGGTGGGGGCGGCGGGCCTTCAAATATCACAACTGGGAGGCTTTCCCCGCCAGTCCTTCCGAAGGGAGAAATGCCAGGGCACACTTTGGCCTAAAATGAGTCCCGGAGAGCCTCGGGCATGTTCAGGCATGCCTTAGGTATCAGGAGAGTGCCCCTCGAGGCCAGAAGCGATTAGGTGTGCACACACAGGACTAGTTTCTATATTCTTGCTGTTTGTCAGCGTCAAAACCCTCACTGGCAGAAAGGGACTCGGAACCCAACGTCAGGAAAGTTAAGGTTGAGATGAGAGGAAGCAAGCGACTGTTTTTTCAATTATTTTTTATTTTTTTGAATTCATGTTTACTGGAGTCTAGGTGCCTCACAATGCTGACTTAGTTCTGCTGTACAACAGAGTCCATCTGTTACACACACACACATCCCCTCCTCTGCCCCTAGAGGCCTATTGTGAAGTCCAATGACTCCTCTGTCGTGTGGGATTTTTCCTCCAGCCTGAACTTTCCTGGAGGAATGTTCTGAGTTTGCTCAGGGGAATCTCAAGAACACTCTGCTCTGATTTTCAGCAGGTTTTGTCTGAGGACGCTGAGGGTGTGACTGTGTGTGCACCACGGCGGGGGCAGCCAAGGGGAAGGGCAAAGATGACAATAAAACAACAACGGCAAAACAACCCATATTTACCTAATACTTAAGGGTGCCAGGCTCTGTGCTGGGCGCTTCGCTGCATTATTGCAGGTAATTTCCACGGCAGTGCTGCAACCGCACACTATTATTGACTCCCAGTTTGCAATTCAATCTAAGAGTTAAGAGATGTGTGCAGAGGCTTCCCTGGAGGCTCAGTGGCTAAGATCCCACACTCCCAACACAGGGCGGCCGGGTTCAATAGCTGGCCAGGGACCTAGACCGGGGACACCACAGCTAAGAGCGTGCATGCTCCAACCGAAGAGCCAGAATTCCGCAACTATGACCCGGCACAGCCAGATCAGCACGTGAGTGACAGAGAGAAGGAAAGGAACGTATCAGCGTGGCCCAGCTAACCTG
This sequence comes from Oreotragus oreotragus, assembly GCA_006410675.1. NCBI lineage: Eukaryota > Metazoa > Chordata > Mammalia > Artiodactyla > Bovidae > Oreotragus > Oreotragus oreotragus. The sequence goes on along the minus strand of SJYX01024294.1, from coordinate 255,582 downwards.
GGCTACAGCAGACACTCGATTCTAGATTTGTTTGCCAGGCAGGGGCTGTGAGAACCGCAGGTGACCACTTCATGGCTCCAGGCCTCAGTTTTCTCATCTGTAAATAGGGCCAGCTGTGTGTCTGTCTGGTGGAAGCTCCGGGGCATGAGTGAGGCTATTCACAACCTGCCTTTGCAAGTTGCTTTGCAATGTGAGGCCCATACTGCTGTTAAAGCATGAACCGAAAGGGCTTCTGAAGTGCCTTCCTGCTGAGACATGGGGGTGTCTTGTCTTCTCTCCCACAGCTGTGACAACCTAACCGTCGCCAGATGTCCTGGGATGGGGGGACAGAATTATCTGACAACCACTGCCCTCGAAGGAGGCTGCCAGGTGGTCCAGCATCCAGCCCGGAGTCTGCAGGACCAACACCCAAGTTCCGCTCTTCCTCCTGAGCCAGAGCTCAGGAATAGCCGCATGTGTCTACACAGGTGTTGAATCGAAGCCCTGTCGGCAGCCTCTGCCCAAAGCCATGGACTGTAAACGACAGAGTCAGAGGCAGAGAGGATTGCAACTCTCAGCTCCTCAGAGTAAAACCTTAAGTGAGCAAATTGACTCTCGAGCATCCTATACTCTAAGTAGGCCACCGGGCACCTATTTCAGTGCTCATGTGGAGATTATGTGAACAGCTTATGTTACAGGTAAGCAGTTAATTATCCCACATGAAGTCAGTTTTGCTTCAAGAAAGCTTGGAAGGGGTTCAGCTATGGAATCTCTGTCTGAAGGCTGAGAGGCAAAAGGCTTTCTTCATTTAGGGGACAGGTCTCAGGGGTCCAGGGTGCCTGAGCCCAGTGCCTTGTCTTGCTTTTTTTTTTTTTTTTTTAAGGTGCTTATGGGATCTTAGTTCCTGGACCAGGGATGGACCCCGGCCCTTGGCAGTGAAAGTGCAGAGTCTTAACCACTGGACCACCAGGGAATTCCCAGAAACAGTTTAAAAGTGGACTTACCACGCCTCTGAAGGAAGGGGGGATCAAGCCAAAGACGACAGGGATGTAGCAGGAACAATACAAGGCCTGCGAAGACAAGAGAGAGTGAAACCACAGCACAGCCCAGAGCAGGCAGCCTTTTACTCCCTCCACCTTTACAAGCCTTCTACAAGCAAGGACAGCAATAAGCCTGAAAGCGCTGCTGGCAGAGCAGGTGCTTTACTAACTGGCTGGCTGAAGATGAGCCTGCCCACACACTTATTATTTCAGCGTGCTTGCGTGCTAGGTCACATCTGACTCTTTGTGACCCCCATAGACGGCAGCCCACCAGGCTCCCCCATCCCTGGATTCTCCAGGCAAGAACACTGGAGTGAGTTGCCATTTCCTTCTCCAATGCATGAAAGTGAAGTCATGTCCAACCCTCAGCGACCCCATGGACTGCAGCCTTCCAGGCTCCTTCATCCATGGGATTTTCCAGGCAAGAGTACTGGACTGGGATGCCATTGCCTTCTCAGGGAGATTAGATCAGGGCTTTGCAATTACTGACACTCATCAGAATCACCTGGAAAGCTTGGCCAATCACAGACTCGGGGCCCCACCCCTAAGATTCTGATCGGCAGGTTGGAGGCGGGGCCTGAGAGCCTGCAGTTCTAAAACACCCCCGGNACTGGGATGCCATTGCCTTCTCAGGGAGATTAGATCAGGGCTTTGCAATTACTGACACTCATCAGAATCACCTGGAAAGCTTGGCCAATCACAGACTCGGGGCCCCACCCCTAAGATTCTGATCGGCAGGTTGGAGGCGGGGCCTGAGAGCCTGCAGTTCTAAAACACCCCCGGAGATACTGCTGCGGCGGGTCCCCAGGGGACCACGCTCTGCGTCTCACCATGCTAGCTAGCATTAAGCATGATGTAACACTGGTGCAATGAGAGAAAAGGGCTCCTGTGGGAATGCACAGGTGCTGGATATCTAGAAAATGCTTCTGGAAACAAGGTTAAGCGGAAGACGACACCGGCTGGTTATATACGCCAGGCAGCTTGCTCATATGGACCTGTGTTAAGTGAAATGATGCCCAAGGCATTCTCACAAAAGACATCAGCCAAACCAAGTGGTATTTTGATCTTGCCAATGGTCTTCTCAGTGCTAGAGCCAGGGAACAGGGGTAACCAAGATAGGCTCCCACCCTTGTGGGGCTTCACTGGGCGGGTCCTCATTAAGCAACAGGCATCGTTGGGAGGACGGCCACATGCATAATGTCCCTGGAGCAGGAGGTTATGAACCAAGTCGTGATGGAGGGGGAGACACTGTTCGAACCTGACACTGTCTGGGACACCCCAGGTTTGCACATGCTCTGGACCAGCCTGCTGGAGGCACACAGTTTTCATCACTCTGGTATAGGAAGCCAACCAGCATCACGGGCAGCTAGGTTCTCCTGCATCTTTAGTAAAAAATGGGGCAGATCGGCTTACAACAGCCCCTCTCTGTGTTGCTTCCAAAACGAAGTGGCCCTTGGGACTCGACAGTGCCCAGGTAAGCCACTTACGTCCACGACTTCGTCTTTGGAATGAAACTCCGATACCAGCACGTTTCCCCCATCGGACACTCTGGTCAGCGAGACGACCATCTTGCCGGAGACGAGCTGGTGGACGTTGTCAGGGAGGTGTCTCTGGAGACCGTCTCGGATGTGCTTGCTCAAACTGAAGCTGGGGTGGAGGACCCCGATGTTCCGGCTCCTGGCACTCCGGGCAAGGTCCATGAGGATCTGCAA
>SJYX01024294.1:99387-221962 GCA_006410675.1 Oreotragus oreotragus | reverse complement strand
TGTGTGTGTGTGTGTGTGTGTGTGTGTGTGTGTGTGTGTGTGTGTGTGTGTCGTTGTGGGTGGTCCTGGGCTTTGATGTCGTTGGATTCAATCAGCTGGGGCCTCTGACTAACCTCCAGCTGGGGCCCGTTCTAGAGACAGCCTTGGGTTATTTGCCACCAGGCCGGGTAAGTTAGTTCAGGAGAGACAGAGTGAACACTCAGCCCACAGTCTCTAAATCGAGGATGCTGCTAATGCAGGTTTCCCAAAGCAGCTCAGTTCCCGAGCCAGACAGAAGGACAAAAAAGACCAAGAAATTCAGAGTCCAACCCCAGAGAGCCTACAGAGGGTGTCACTGGGTTAAACAATAGGATATTTGTTCACGCACAAGACGTGTCTGGATGGAACTCTTCTCATGGCCATTTTCAAATACAGACCCAAGAGGAGTCTACGGCCATACCAGCCTGAGTGCGCTTGATCGTGTCTGATCTTGGAAGCTAAGTGAGGTCAGGCCCGGTTAGTACTTAGACGGGAGACCGAAGGGGAGAGGTTGGTACCCCAGACCTCACATGCTGTCACCTAGATGTGTCTGTGAACCAGCCGTGTGCCCTGATAGAGCTGCGTCTGGGGGCAGTTTAGGAGAGCTGGGCTCCGCTTAGAGAAGCCAGGCTTTCTTCTGGCCCTGAGACAGTTTAAACAATAGTGAGGAAGTGAGGTACGACATCCCTGCCAGGGCCAGCGCCTTGCTGTGTGGGGGCTGGGGCATGTCACTCTCTGGGTCTCACCTGCCTCAGCCGGAGTTGGGGGGCCTGACCTAGATGTTTTCCAGACCTCAGATCCTGGAGCTGAATTCACCGCCTGCCCCCAAACCTGCTCTGTCCCCCAGATCCCTAGCTCAGTCCTGCTGTTCCCCTGGGCACCCAGAGCAGAAACCTGGGTGTTCCGGACTGCTCCCCCTCTTTCACCTCCAGTCTCTCCAGCCATGGGCCCTGCCCCTTCTCCCTCCAGAGTGGCCTCTGCTATGGCCATCTTAATCCCAGCCCCACCATCGTCGTCATCCCTGCTGCCTACTGCACCAGTCCCAGCCATCGACAAAACAAAAAGACAACCTACTGAATGGGAGAAAATATTTGCAAATGATACAACTGATAAGGGACTAATACCCAACATATATAAACAGCTCATCCAACTCAATACCAAAACAAATTCTCAAGTGGGCAGGAGACCTGAATAGACATTTTTCCAAAGAAGATATATAGAGGGCCAACAGGTGCGTGTAAAGATGCTCAACGGTGTTAGTCATCGGAGAAATGCTAAGCAAAACCACACTGAGATATCACTTTACACCTGTCAGAAAGATCATCATCAAAAAGACAACGGCAACAACAGCACGCAAATAACAAATGTTGGTGAGGATGTGAAGAAAAGGGAACCCTCGAACACTGTTGGTGAGAAAGCATATTGGTGCAGGATGGAGGTTTCACATGCCAAAAAGAACTACCATATGACCCAATAATTCCATTCTTTGATATGTATCCCCCCAACCCAAAAACTCTACTAGGAAAAGATACATACACCCCAATGTTCATAGCAGCATTATTTATAATTGCCTAGATTCGGAAGCAAGGGAAGTGTCCATCAACAGACGAATGGGTAAAGAAGACGTGGGACGTATGTTTCTCAGCCCTGAAAAGGAACGAAATTTTGCCATTTGTGGTCACATGGATGGACTTGGAGGGCATTATGCTAAGTGAAATAAGTCAGACAGGGAAAGACACATATTGGACGATATCACTTATATGTGGTGTCTAAAAACTACAATAAGCTAAAGAATGTAACAACGAATAAGCCGACACGGATGTAGAGAGCAAACTGGTGGTTACCAATGGGAAGAAGGGAAGGGGGAGGGGCAGGACAGAGGTGGGGATTAAGAGGCACAAAGTGCTATGCATGAGACAGGTAAGCTAGAAGCATATATTGTGTAGCACAGGGAGAAGAGCCAATATTTCATAACTGTAAGTGGAGTATCATGCTCGTGCTCACTCGCTAACCTTGAAAACTTGTGAATCACCCCACTGCACGCCTATGGTTTATGTGGTACTGAAAAGTGACTATGTCTCAATGAAAGCACAGAAAAATTAAAAGCCGCTTTTGAGAGCTGGGAGGGCAAGTGGAAGGCACATGGTAAGGACAGGAGAGGGGCTGGGAGCCTCCCGCTGCTCGGGGCCAGCTCACAGGTCAGCGGCAGCCACGTCTTTTCCAAGGCTTCCTCCAGCATCTGTCTGGCCAGTGGCTCCCTCGGGGGCGCCTCTGCAGTGTCCCCACCGCTCTCACATCCCTGTGGGACCATGTCGGCTGCTGAGAGCGCAAGCAGGCTCCCCATGCCCCCCTGGCCCCCAGGGCCAAACTGCCTTCTGCAAAGGATACATTCCTTTAAGGCATTAAGGGATACATTCCTTTAATCCCCCCCACCCCATCCTTTCCAGGGCTGCCTGCTGCCACTCAGGCCTGGGTGCCAGGTCCGCTCAGAGGACTTGCTGCAGAGGATTTTTCGGGGGCCCCCATTTTTTTTACCTTCCATGTGGCTTATATTAGGGGGCCCCCATCTGTCTGTCTACATGGGCCAAACGTGCATGCCTGGCCCTCTGTCCATTGGGGTGGGAGGGCCGGGGTCAGGTAGGGCAGGCAAGGGCTGTGTCTTGCTGCCAGCTTGCCCTCTTCCCATGCTCCCAAGGGGGCTCCTCCAGAATTGAGGGTAAGCCAGCCGCATTTCCGTGAGCTGACACCTGGCCTGGGACAGCAGCAGTGAGCCCCTACCGTTGCCAGAACTACTCCCTGGAGGAGGCGGGCGGGCTCCCCGTCAGGCTGGGCTCAGCACCAGGAAGGAGGGGTTCGGCTCCGGATGTGGTGCCTGACGTGGGATCAACAAAGTGGGGACCACCTAGCTCTGCCGAGGTGGGGAGGAGGGGTTGAGGCCCAGCTGGTACCTGCTGTGCCCAGCACCTGCAGGGCAGCTTCACTGCCCCAGGAATCCTAACCTCCCTCCTCTTCCTGTGAACATGATCCATCCAGGCGGCCGATCAGGCATCCTGTCCACCTTCTCTGAGCCCCACTTCCTCCAGGCACCAGTGGCGGCGTGGCCCCTTCCTCAGGGGACTCACGGTCCCTGACAGCGTGCGGCTCATGTCACATGATTAAAATAATAACACGACGTCAACGGTGGATTACATGCTGACCACGTGTGAGGAGTGACCCCCCCGCTCTGACTCATTCAGTCCCCACCGTGGTCCTACAGCATTGGCGGGGGTTTAGGCGACTCATTGGAAAAGCCCCGGATGCTGGAAAAGATTCAGGGCAGGAGGAGAAGAGGACGACAGAGGAGGAGCTGGTTGGATGGCCTCACCGACTCGATGGACATGAGTCTGAGCAAACTCGGGGAGATGGTGAAGGACAGGGAGGCCCGGTGTGCTGTAGTCCACAGGGTCACAGTCGGAGACAACTGATCAAGCGAAAAACAACGGTGAGTGAGGAGATATGGATCAGCTAAACTACCCAAGGTCACCAGCCAAGAAGCACTCGGGGCAGAACTGGAATCCAGGCAGCGTGAATCGTCGTAAAGCCAGCCAGGGTGGACTGGCTGAACAGTTCATAAAGCACTTTGTGGTGTATTTATTGGTCTCTCCATTCTCTCCGCAGATCTGTATGAATCTCAGGTAACCCATACTTCTAGGGAAAGGGGGCCATTCTCCTATGTTCTAATTCTTTAAAGATGATTAATGCATACACAGGATAAAAGGGGATAGCAGGAACGTGTGTCTCCCCTGATAAATCCCTCCATCTCTGCTCCCCAGGGGCATCAGCGTTATAGTTCCTTGTGGATCTCCCCAGAGATAGTTTACCCTTATATTCTCATGTGTTTATATTCTGTGTAAAGTGAAAGTGAAGTCGCTCAGTCATGTCCGACTCTTTGCGACTCCATGGACTGTAGCCTACCAGGCTCCTCCATCCATGGGATATTCCAGGCAAGAGTACTGCAGCGGGGTACCATTGCCTTCTCTATATTCTATGCTGCTGCTGCTAAGTCACTTCAGTCGTGTCCGACTCTGTGTGACCCCATAGACGGCAGCCCACCAGGCTCCCCCATCCCTGGGATTCTCCAGGCAAGAATACTGGAGTGGGTTGTCATTTCCTTCTCCAGTGCATGAAAGAGAAAAGTGAAAGTGAAGTCGCTCAGTCTGACTGTTAGCGACCCCATGGACTGCAGCCCACCAGGCTACTCCGTCCATTGGATTTTCCAGGCAAGAGTACTGGGGTGGGGTGCCATTGCCTTCCCCGCTCTATATTCTATAACTCTCCTTAAAAAAAAAAATCACTCGGATTTCCCTGGTGGTCCAGTAGTTCAGAGGAAATGGTTTCGATCCCTGGTCCGGGAAGATTCCATATGCCAGAGCAACTAAGCTTGTACCACAGCTCCTGAAGCCTGCATGCTCTAGAGCCCGAATGTCACGACTGCTGAGCCCTCAATCCAAAGTGCTGGGCAATGAGAGAAGCCTCCGCTCACTGCAACTAGAGAAAGCCTGCGGGCAGCAACCAACCCAGTGTAAAAAAGGAACAAAGGAAAAAGAGCAAGACCCAGGTGGGGGACCCGACGCACGCTGCCGCCCCCCGCTGGCCCTTCTTCCCCTCGGGTGCGCCTTTGTGGCTTCACGTACCCCTGCTCCTCTCTCAAGGCGGAAACTCACTGATGACGCTGGAGTTTGCCTCTGGACGAGTTCAGTTCTTTCTCGGGCCCCCTTTTCGGATGTGGTGCATCTTTTGAAATCTTTCCCTCTATGGTGTGAGTTGTTCTCTGCTCTGTGTACATGCGTTTTCCTCCTGATCATTCTGAAGGCCCATTGTCAGCCAGCAGTGAGGCAGATAGGTGCTATCAACCCCGAACAGACTCAGAGAGGGACAGTGACCTGCCTGCGATGGCCCAGCCTGGGAAGTGTGAGCCAGGACCCAGCTCAGGTGTGCGGGCCCTGGCCCCAGCCAGAGCCTTCTCTGTAAGGCTCTATATGGAGACAGCAGCAAGACCTGCCTGCCAGGAGTGGGGTGGGGGTGGGGGTTCAGCCATCATGGCAGGATCCGGAGGCACATGGGGGTGCTCTGTCTTGGAAGGGCTGGGCTGACACCTGAGCGAATAGGTCAGCGAGGGGTCGGGGGAGGTTTGTGAGCCACGCTGGAGACTGTGGGAGGCAGTGGGAGGCAGCTGCAGGTGATGGGGTGAGAGACAATGAAGCATGGCCCTGCCGGGCACTGGGAAGGAGGGAAGAGGTGAGATGCTTAGGGAATCCAGGGAGCTGGCGGGGGTGGGGGTGAGAGGGGAGGCCCGGCGATGCTTGATGCTTGATTTCCAGCCCTGGGAGAGGACGAGAGGGAGTGGAGAGATAGGGGGAGATTGTTCTAGGGGTGGGAAATTCGAGGCTGGAGGAGCATCTCCAAAAGAGATGGGGTGGGGATTTTCCTGTCGTCAAGGGGTTAAGACAATGTGCTTCCACTGCAGGGGCTGCAGATTCAAATCCTGGCCGGGAATGAAGATCCCACAAGCCATGTGGCACATCCAGAAATAGAAAGAGAGAGATGGGGGTGGGCTGAGCGAGGGCCGCCGCCTGCAGGGAGACAGATGGGGAGAGGACCTGGGTGATGACCCGGGGCCAGGAGAAGCGCACGCCTGCCGGGAGGTGGGAAACAGGCACGTGTTCCCTGCAGCCCCACCCGGCAGCCTGTTCATCGGGAGCTGGCTGGGCACCTGGCGGCCCTGGACCGGGCACCCGGCAGCCACAAGGACAGGGGTTTTCAGTCACCCGCTCTCAGGGAGGGCTGCCTTTCCCAGTGGTCTGTGCTGCCCCTCAGTGGGCACTGCCCGCCCCGCCCCCTGTCGCATTGCCCCAGCCCACAAAGGTGGTCTGGCCACAGCCACCCTTCTTCTCGCCAGCAGGCCGCCCTTGGCCTCGGTGGCCGGTGAGTTTGCAGTACTCTGTCCTGGCCCTTCTTCCTCCCGCACCCTGAAGGCCTCCTAAGCCCAGCTCCCAGACCACAGGGAGGGGGCGGCGGTGGTGGAGGCCCCAGCCCAATCACCATCTTTCAAACACGTGCATCAGACACTTGCCAGTCAGAGGCAACATGGCTCTTCCCGTTTCACAGGGGCAGAGATAAGCTCACAGAGGGCAGGGGACGCACTTCAGCCCTGCTGGGCCCAGTGTCCCGCCCCCCCAGTGCCCCCACCCCTACAAGGGAGGCTGGAGCCATGGGGAGGCCGAAGATGCCAGGCCCAGCTGCCCAGACACCTCCCTGCTTCCCTTCCTGGAGGCCTGGGCCCTTGGATCCCAGAGGGGAGGCCCAACTCGCATCTGTTCCCACACAGCCTGGGCCCAGCTGCTAACAGGGTACTTCCTGCCCGGACCCCTGCCCAGCCTTGCCCACCCACTAGAGCCCCATCTGCCTCACCTGCCTCATCTGGAATCTCTTCCTTCCAGTCCATTCTAAGGGCCCCTCATCGAGTCCCAGGCACACCCCACGCTCTCCTGCCCATGTGTTTTTGCTCTAGAATGCCCTGCTTAAACCGCCCTGCCTGCCTCCTTCCCCACTCCTCCTCCCTTCCAGGCTCTGCCCAAACCCCTCCTCCAAGCAGCCTTCCCTGATCCGCCCCTTTCAGGGGTGAGGAGCTCAGACAGGGAGAGCAGCTTGTAGGGAAAAGGGCACTGGCTGGGGCTCAGTGTTCACACCTCTGTTCTGTTTTTGCCTCTCTGTGTGGCTTTGCCGGGTCTCAGTTCCCGGGCCGGGAATTGAACCTGGGCCCTCAGCAGTGAGAGTGCAGGGTCCTCAACACTGGACCTCCAGGGAAGTCCTCCATAAGTCTTTGTGGATGGAGGTGGACTAAAGAGATGAGAAAAGGAAGGAAGACCGGCTTGGTGTTTAGATCTGTAAGACGCATGGTTCCGTCCCCTCAGAGCTCCAGCAGTCATCTTGGAGGGTGTCCCGGGCTGAGGGGCCCCTCTGTCCCATCTTGGGTGGGGGCAGGGGCAGGTAGAGGCCCCTGGCCTCTCCCCAGGGCTGGGGCTGGGGCATGGAAGTCAGGTCACTGCCCTGCACCTGGCGCCCTAGGAGTGGGCCGGGAGCGAAGGCTGAAGCTCTGAGTCACCTCACTCAGAAGTCCTCCCCATCCCAGGGCCGTCCAGTGGAAATCCACTAACCTGGACGGTCCCAGGCCCCCCGCGGGCACCTCGCTACACTGAGGCCGTCCGGTTCGCAGGTCAGCCCCAGGGCTGCATGCTCCCCTTTTCGGGGCCAGGCCTTGGTGACCTTGTGAAGAGTTGGCCCCTCTTCCGTGGCAGAACTGAGGCAGCATTTCGGGAGTAGTCGGGTCTGGAGGCCCAGCAACCTGGTCCTGGCAGGACCCTAACCTGCTGTGTGACTCAGGCAAGTCCCTTAGTGTCTCTGGGCTCCAGTCCCTTCATCTGTGAAAAGGGGATAGTTAACCCCGCTTCATGACATCAGAGGGGGGCTGCCGAGGAAGGACTGCGCCTGGCCCTGGAAAGGGGCATCTCCATCCTCGGTCTCCTGTTGGACACTGCGTCCTGAAGGAGGCCTGGGGCGCCATCCCAGCCCCTCCCCATCCTCTATGGACCTCTGCTGGGTCTCTGTCAGTCCCTCTGCCCTGAACACTCAGAGAGCAGGACCTGGGACAGCCCTGCCAGCCTCTCAAGTCCCATCTGTCCAGAATAGATCCAACTCCCAATATCTCACAGGCAAAGCCTCCGCGCCGATGGCCTGAAGTCTTTTGATAAATGTTCCGTGGAAATCATTCTCCTGGATTTCTTCAAGTGGGACTTGAATGGACTCTCTGATCCCAACACCCACCTCCCCTGGAGCTGGACTCAGCCGTGTTGCCTCTGGACTTAGCCAGGACCTACTGTGTCCAGCCTCCTTGCTGGGCAGAAGGGCACTGGCGGAGGCCCCGGACCTGGCTCCACACCATGTGAGCCTGGTTTGGAGGTAAATAGATGACTTTGCACACACAGGGACACGCGTTTTCCAGTACTTGTCTGGAAAGTACTGGACAGAGTATCAGTGCAGGTGATACTCTGCTCACCTTTCCCAAGTGTTGCTGAATTCAGGGCAGCTCTCGGTGGATTTTCTCCATCACTGGATGCTAAAAAGTCAGTTGACTCAGATGACTAAAAGGTCAGGTGCATGTGCGTGAAGTGACAGTCTCCTTCTGGAAAAGGTTGGAGGCTATGATGTAATTATTTTCCCAATTCACAGGTGGGGAGAGAGAGGCAGAGAGAGGCACTTACTTGTCTCAATCCCCAGTGACAGTCCACTTCAGAACGCACGTAGGCGGGGAGCTGCTTCTTACATCTGGGTCTTGGGTCCTGGGTGAAATGCTCTTGGAAGATCCCGGTGCAACCCCAGGGACCAGATGCAACGGTCAGGATGGAGGCAGGCCTGAGGGTGGGTGGGAAACAGGTTCTGCCCGTGGCCGAGCAACCTTTCCTGCCTCCTTCTCTCCTTTTGCCAGTGGCCTGGACCATGTGACTTACTGGCGCCGTGTGTTCACAGCCTTCCACAGCCTTCACCACTCTGCTCTCTGTGCCCCGACGTGGTCCTTCATGCCGCCAGCCAAGCAGCCCATCTTCTCCTATTTTAAGAATATGGGCAGTGAAGGAGGCAGATTTAATGCCTCCGACTCTTGTGCCAGTTTATGTCAGAAAGCCTGGCCTTCCCACCCAGCACTGCCCAGCCGCCGTCCACGGGCCATTTCAACACCTTCGTCCTCCCTTGGCTTGCCCCCCAACAAAACCGCACCCCCAGTTTTCAAAGCTTGTAGAAATGCAGTCTGCTCTGTGAAACAGCAGCCACCCAATCGCAGTGCTCGGCAGACATCCTCCCCATTGGGTGCAGACCTGTCAAGGACTCCTGGTGCCCACCGTGCCCTGCAGCCTGGCAGCCCCTTTCCACTTCCAACAGCTTGTGCCAGCCGCCTCCATCGCCTAAGTCCATCTGGAGGCTTGTGGTCCAGCCAGAGGTCAGACCATTCTGCAGCTCAGGCGACCTTCACCTACTTTTAAAGGATGAGATCATTCACGGCTGGGAGAAGAATACAGTAACTTATTATAGTTTACTTGTTCCCCTTGTAATGTTACAAAGAGAAAAGAGAGTGCAGGTCTGAGTCTCAGGAACGCCTGACCGATCAATATCAACCCTTATAAAAAAAGACAGCGAGGGACTTCATGGTAGTTCAGTGGCCAAGACACTGAGCTCCCAATACAGGGGTCCTAGGACCAATCCCTGGGCAGGGAACTAGATCCCACACACTGCAACAAAAGATCAAAGATTCCGAGTACCGCAACCAAGATGCTACACAGACAAACAAATACCTATACTTTTAATATTGTTTTAAAAAGAGATCCAGGGGTTGGAGGAGTCAGGGGAAGTCCTGAGGGTGTGGGGGCAAGGAAGAGGAACGCTGATGAATCCCAGGGTGGGGGAGGCGTGGGCAATGATCTTTAGATCCCTGTCCTGGACAGCAGGTAACATTACCTGAGGCTCAGGAAGTAGCCACCTGTGCCCTTCCCAGACCAGAGTCCCATCCCTTCGAGTAAAGGGCAAGTTACTGAGTCCCTGCTCACTCTGCTAGCCACACAACAGGCCCGTGAATCGGGTGACAAGGCGTTAAGGCAAGGAATAACCAGCAGGTGGAGAAGATGGAAGCCTAGCGTCTCAAAATAACCATCTGACCAGGGTCTTATCGGTCCGGTGTCTTTTATGGAACACAGAGGAGGAAGAGAGGCGAAGCAAAAAGGCCACTAATCTTGCAGATAATTGCTGTTACGGCCAGTCTCAGAGAGGGGATGAGCTAGTTTCTCCTTCCTTGCAATCATCCATGGGCAGACAGGGTCAGGATGACTTCCTGCGCAAACGCACTCTGGTTCAGCATTCAGGCAGAGGGGCAGGGCTCCCCAAGGCAGGCCGTTATGTATAGACACCATCCTCTTAGTGAGCAAAAGCCACGGGAAGAAAAGGCTAGAGAAATACAGATCCAACAAGGAGGTGTAAACCAGAAACCAGAAGATCCAGTCGTCCCCACAACATCATTCAGGGCTGTTTTCCCTCCAGGCCAGGATCAAGTCCAGAGCTGTGTTTTGCTCAGATGCCACATCTCTGGTGTCCTTTAATCTCCCCGACTCTTTGAGTCCCCATGGAGTCCATGGAATTCTCCAGGCCAGAATACTGGAGCGGGTAGCCTTTCCCTTCTCCAGGGGATCTTCCCAAGCCAGGGATCGAACCCAGGTCTCCTACTTTGCGGGCAGATTCTTTACCAGCTGAGCCACAAGGGAAGCCCAACAATATAGGAGTGGATAGCCTATCCCTTCTCCAGCGGATCTTCCCAACCCAGGGATCGAACACAGAAGGCTACAGGGGTGATGTGTGTTAGTATCTCATTGCTGCTATAACTTAGCAAGCTTAGAGGCTTACAAAAGCACAATTTTATTATTGGGTTGGCAAAAAAATCCATTCGGGTTTCTCCATAAGATGGTATGGAATATTTTAGTTTGGAAGTTTGGAAGTCCAAAAGGGGTTTCACCGGGTTAAAATCAAAGTGTTAGCAGACTCTGTTCCTTTTAGAGGTTCTAGAGGAAATTGGTTTCTTTGCCTTTTAGAGCCATGCAGTCTGTGGCTCATGATCCCTTCCTCCATCTTTAAAGCCAGCATCACAAGATCTTTAAATCTCTCTCTGACTCTTTCTCCACCCTCTTCTGTCTTTTAAGGACCCTTGTGATTACAATGGATCCACCCAGATAACCCAGAATAATCTCCCTGTTTTAAGATCCTTCCTTTGATCACATCTGCAAAGACCCTTTTGACATGTAAGACAACGTATTCACAGGTTCTGAGTATTGGGATGTGGACAACCACCATTCCGCCATTTTTTGAGCACTTGCTGGCTGGCTGGCATAAGAAGACGTCCTGGGCTCAGGTTTCCAGGGTTCCCTGAGAAGCACTGCTCTCCCCCGATTCCTGTAGAGAAGCTTCTGCTCCCTAAATTCTGAAGCCCTCCAGCCAGCCCCCGTGGAGTCCTCCAACCTGAAAGATACACTTTCCCATCTGCTTCCTGCCTTACCCTGGTTTCTGGTTTACACCTCAGCTCCTTCATTTGTAAAATGGGACTGATGCTATCTCACTGGGCAGTTGTGAAAATAAAATAGATGACCTCGGAAGAGGGCTTGACCCGGTGCCAGGTAGAAGGCAAACACCTGCAAAGGCGTCTTATCAGTCCTCTCCTAACTGTGTCTCATCCCTTCTTCTTAGGTCCTCAGATGCACGTTCTCTGTAATATTTCATTCCTTGCCTCCTCCTCCCCATTTCCGTTTCTCTTGTCATCCACTCCCCACAGTCACACCTGCTGATATACGTAATAGCTGACCTTCCAACCCATCTTCCAGGCAGTTAATACATTATGTTTTTTAACTTTTTTTTTTAATAAATGTATTTTAAATACAAAATGCTTTTCAGGAGTCCCCAGGTTTTACATCTTTAAAAAAGTGATGTAATTTTTAGGATTCAAAAGTTCTGTTCTTCAAAAGAAATGACTGTTTTCTTCTGCGGTTTCAAACTTTCTACACTCAACTATTTGACTGCTCTGTGCTAGCCTAGACTGACTGACAGGACTGAGCCTGCTGTATGTGTTACTGACTTTCCCAAAAGAAAGTTAAAAAAGGGGTTTGCAGTAAATGCAAATCTCTAATACAATATTTAATGCAATATCTAACACAAAAGAAGATTTAAAAAGATCATTTCTTTCCTCATTTGATTTGCCAGGAGTTAATTTTCTGTAAAAGCAAAAAAAAAAAAAATTCTTTTACAAACTGTAACACTGATGGTTCCTTTTTCACTCAAGATGTTTACTACTCGAAATGACAACAATTACATCTTTAAGAATGTAATAAAAGGGGTGGAAAACAGCAATACAATCGACAAAGTATAGATGTTAAATAAAGATTTTTAAAGGGTTCTCTTTAAGGAGTAGGAAGGATTAGAAGCTTGGGGAAATCCAGAATTTGAAAAAAAAAAAAAGGAAAGAGAAAAAGATGTCCTCAACTGTGACCCCTCTGTTTATCAATAGCGTCTTGGGCTGTAGGACGGAGCGCTTGACCATGATCTGTATCGACTACAGTAAAGAGAAAGGATCTTCTGTGCCGGTGATCACAGTCTTCACATCTGTCGTGCCCACGGTCACACCCTCCAGCAGAGTCACAAGCTCAGTTCCGCCTCCACCTCCGCCTCCACCGCCACGACTACAAGGCGGGCTGGCAGTGTGTATATACACCTGGTGTCGGGGTATGGGCCTTCTGGGGGACAGAACAATCCACACAAAGTCTCCTACCGTCCCGTTCCGGCCCATTTGCCCTTTCCTTAGCCTCCTTTGAGTCATCTACTCTCGAAATAAACGAAAGCACATCCTCGGGAGCGTCCAGTTTGCTGGTCGTGAACCACACTGCCGCCACTCAGTGGTCACGCCACTGAGTGTACACGCTGAGGGGTTCACCCTGCTGCCTGTGTGTCTCCTCCGGTTAGACGCTGGAGGGCGACGTCGGCTCCTTCAACGCCGGGATCCTGGTGCACCTGACCTACTTCGAGATCGCCTCTCTGGCCTCAAAGATGTTCTCCCCTACATCATTCATGCCGGCGAGGTGTTCCCCAGAACTGAATAAGAGACACGTCTTAGCTTGAGGACCGATGGCCTAATCAACCCAAAAAAAAAAAAAAAGGAAAGAGAAAAAGATGTCCTCAACTGTGACCCCTCTGTTTATCAATAGCGTCTTGGGCTGTAGGACGGAGCGCTTGACCATGATCTGTATCGACTACAGTAAAGAGAAAGGATCTTCTGTGCCGGTGATCACAGTCTTCACATCTGTCGTGCCCACGGTCACACCCTCCAGCAGAGTCACAAGCTCAGTTCCGCCTCCACCTCCGCCTCCACCGCCACGACTACAAGGCGGGCTGGCAGTGTGTATATACACCTGGTGTCGGGGTATGGGCCTTCTGGGGGACAGAACAATCCACACAAAGTCTCCTACCGTCCCGTTCCGGCCCATTTGCCCTTTCCTTAGCCTCCTTTGAGTCATCTACTCTCGAAATAAACGAAAGCACATCCTCGGGAGCGTCCAGTTTGCTGGTCGTGAACCACACTGCCGCCACTCAGTGGTCACGCCACTGAGTGTACACGCTGAGGGGTTCACCCTGCTGCCTGTGTGTCTCCTCCGGTTAGACGCTGGAGGGCGACGTCGGCTCCTTCAACGCCGGGATCCTGGTGCACCTGACCTACTTCGAGATCGCCTCTCTGGCCTCAAAGATGTTCTCCCCTACATCATTCATGCCGGCGAGGTGTTCCCCAGAACTGAATAAGAGACACGTCTTAGCTTGAGGACCGATGGCCTAATCAACCCACTAACCGGACGGTGGGGAAGAGGAAAGGGCCAGCAGCAACGGCCCCTCCACTCACACTCTGGCAAAAAGGCGCTGCCAGTGCATTATTTTAAAAATACACAGCAGAAAAGTATCTTGCCGTTGTTATTCAGTCACTAAGTTGGGTCTGACTCTTTGCGACCCCATGGACTGCAGCACACCAGGCTCCTCCGTCCTCTACTATCTCCCAAATTTGCTCAAACTCATGTCCATCGAGTCGGTGATGCCATCCAACCATCTCATCCTCTGTCGTCCCCTTCTCCTCCTGCCTTCAATCTTCCCCAGCATCAGGGTCTCTTCTAATGAGTCGGCTCTTTGCATCAAGTGACCAAAGTCCTGGAGCTTCAAGTTCAGTGTCCGTCCATCCAGTGAATATTAAGGATTGATTTTGTTTAGGGCTGACTAGTTTGATCTTCTCGCAGTCCAAGGAACACTCAAGAACATTCTCCAGCACAATTCAAAAACATCGACTCTTCAACATTCAGCCTTCTTTATGGCCCAACTCTCACATCTGTACATGACTACTGGAAAAACCATAGCTTTGACTATATGGATGCTTGTTGGCAAAGTGATGTCTCTCCTATTCAGTACGTAGTCTAGGTTGGTCATAGCTTTCCTTCCAAAGAACAAGCATCTTTTAATTTCACGGCTGCAGTCACCTCCTACAGTGATTTTGGAGCCTCCCCCCCCCAAAATAAAATCTGTCACTTTCCCCCCTTCTCTTTGCCATGAAGTGATGGGACTGGATGCCATGATCTTCGTTTTTTGAATGTTGAGTTTTAAGCCAGCTTTTCCACTCTCCTCTTTCACTTGCATCAAGAGACTCTTTAGTTCTTTGATTTCTGCCATAAGGGTGGTGACATCTGCACAAATCTGAGGTTGTTGTTTCTCTTCGCAATCTTGATTCCACCCTGTGATTCATCCAATCTGGAATTTTGTATGATGTACTCTGCATACAAGTTAAATAAGCAAGGTGTTGAGTTACAGACTCAATGTACTCCTTTCCCAATTTTGAACTAGTCTGTTTTTCCATGTCTGGTTCTAACTGTTGTTTCTTGACTAGCATACAGATTTCTCAGGAAGCAGGTAAGATGGTTGGATACTCCCATCTCTTTAAGAATTTTCCACAGTTTGTTGTGATCCACACAGTAGCCTTTGACTAGTCAATGAAGCAGAAGTAGATGTTTTTTCTGGAATTTTCTTTCTCCCATGCACCCCAACATAGCAGCACTATTTACAACAGTCAAGAAATGGAAGCAACCTAAACATCCATTAACAGATCTGTATTTGGGGGAGCAGCAACCAGAGCAGAAAAATCTCGGTAGGTCCTCATCCAAGCCTCATCCCTGTCAAGTGGAAAAAGATGCTTGCTCTTTGGAAGGAAAGCTACTGCCAACCTAGACTACGTACTCACATTATACTGAAAAACTGCAACCCAGTCAGAGGAACATCAGCAAAGTCCCAGGCACAGGTGGGGGTGGGGAAGGCAGCAGAGTTTAGAACCCAGACTCCCCCTCCCAGGGCTCCCCCAGGTCCTTGATCCAGCACAGATGCAGAATTAAGTCTGACTTGACCCCCAAGACCCGATGGATGTTGTGTGTCCAGCTCCCCCAGTTCCTGGCTACCAGGTTCCCTTGCACTCTCAGTTTCCTCATCTGCGAAATGGGGGCAGGAACAGCCTTTCCATCACGACTGCCAGAGACCCGGCAGAAGAGCTGGTCCCGCTCACCCAGGCCCCGTCACCCAGAAATCTGGGACTGCGCTCCGGACCGAGGGCGTGCGTGTGGGGGCGCGTTAAGGTGCCCACATCCCGCTGACGCTTCCAGGGCACACCTGGTACACACAGGGTGGGGGGGCTGGGGGCGGGTCTCGGCTCGAGGGGCCTCATTGGCTGGTGGGTGATGCAGCCCGGGGGCGGGGGTTGGGCTCCGGCCTGAGCTTCACCTCTTGGCCACAAGTCCGACTCGGCACTGAACCGGTGACACTTCCCGCTGGAGCACCCCCTGTCTGCCCCGTCCGCCAGCGATCCCCCGCTCCCGGCCCTGTTCCAGCCGCACCCCTGGGTCTGGCCCCGTTGCCATGAGCTGCTTCGAGGAAGGCAGCTGGAGCCTGTCCTTCGCGGGCGCGGGTTTCCTGGGTCTCTACCACGTAGGGGTGACCCACTGCCTGAGGCAGCGCGCCCCGCGCCTCCTCCGCGGCGCCAGCCGCTTGTACGGCTCCTCGTCCGGGGCGCTCGTCGCCGCCAGCGTCGTCAGCGGCATGTCTGTCGGTGAGTCCGGGGACTGACTGCGTGGACCAGCAGCGCAGGGAGCATCGGCGTACCCGCGCGAGTCGAGGCTGATTCTGATCTGAGAGGGTGTCTCAGGGAGCCTGGCGCGGTGCCCTGCGCTCCCTACAGCCAGCCCGTTTCCACTTAATCCTTATGAGAACCCTGAGGACCTGGGACCACAGGCATCCCCATTTTCCAGAGGATAAATCTGAGGCTTAGAGCCTGGAAGACTGTTCCCAAGGTCAAGAGGCTGCGCAGAGCGTTTATTTAGTAGTTATTTTACTATTTATTTATTTGGCTGCTCCTGGGCCTTAGTTGTGGCATACAGGATCTTTTAGTTGCAGTGTGTGGGATCTAGGGATCCCTGACCAGGGATGGAACCCAGGCTCCCAGCTTCGGAAACCCAGAGTTTTACCCACTGGACCACCAGGGAAGCCCCCTGCACAGAGTGTTTGAAGGCAGCGCTGGACACAGAAATTCTGAGCTGGAGTCGGAGCGGGGAGACCATTCATTCCCATGGCACCCGGGAGGGAAAGCAGGGGCTGAGGCCCCCCTCCCTCCCCCACCCTGCAGATTTGTGCTGCTCCCGCATCCTGGACATGGTCAAGCAAGTGGAGCAGCTGAGCCTGGGCATCTTCCAGCCCTCCTTCATGCCCATCGAGACCATCAGGCAGGACCTGCAAGACTCGCTGCCCGCCGACATTCACATCCTGGCCTCCCAGCGGCTGGGCATCTCGCTGACTCACTGGCCCAACGGCGAGAACTTCATCGTCACCGACTTTGCCACCCGCGATGAGGTCATTGAGGTGAGCAGGGGGCGGGACGCAGGGCCTGGCAGAAGGTGGGTGAGCACCATCTCCTACCTGAGTGGCCTGCAGGCGCTTTCCAGAGCAGACTCTTCTCTGGGGCCTTGGGGAAGGGGGCGGATCAAGAAGGAGATGGACCTCATTCTGTTTACTAACGAGGGAGCTGAGTTGCACAGAGGGGTGGCCACGTGAGTACGGCTCCTGAGCCTTCTGTTCGGAGGCCCCTCGGCTCTACGTGGAGGGATATGGCTGGGGGCGGGGGCGAAGTCAGGCTTCTTCAGTCTGCTCTTCCCGGAAGTGGGGGGTGCCTGTCGCCCCCCACCTGGTCCTCCAGGTGCTCTTGATGCAGCTGAGAAACACCAGTTCCCTGTCATGGGCCAGTCACCACCCCAAGTGGGGCGGCACAATGACAACAACCCTTGTCTTCCGGGGGCTCCTATTCAAACCTGTGAGGGCACAGATGGTGGCCACAAGCTCGTGTAGGG
Organism: Oreotragus oreotragus; assembly: GCA_006410675.1. Lineage (NCBI taxonomy): Eukaryota > Metazoa > Chordata > Mammalia > Artiodactyla > Bovidae > Oreotragus > Oreotragus oreotragus. Next base: position 204,911 of record SJYX01024294.1, on the reverse strand, counting down.
AAGTAAGAAGCAAGCCAGTATCAGAAGGGGACATGACAGGGAGCCCCATGGTCAGGGAGGGGTCATGGGGAGCTCAGAGAGGTGTCGGGCACAGCTCTGCTCAGCCTTGCCACCCGGGTCCCTGCAGCAGAACCCTCTTCACCATGGTGCCCCATTGCCCAGCATGGGGACCATCTCTGGGTGCTGACTGGTGTATAGGGTGCTGTGCTAAGTCGCTCCAGCCACGTCCAGCTCTTTGAGACCCTGTGGACTGTAGCTCACCAGGCTCCTCTGTCCATGGCATTCTCCAGGCGGGAATACTGGAGTGGGTTGCCGTGCCCTCCTCGATGGGATTTTCCCGACCCAGGGGTCAAACCTGCATCTCTCTGTCTCCCATATTATGTGTGCGAGAGCAGGGCCAGTCCTTTGCTGTGCATTCATGCCCACGGGCTCCTGGGACATTCATGCCCACGGGCTCCTGGGACTCCAGTGAATGCCCCAGCATCCTGGCCTGGATGACACATAGTACAGGGCCTGGCAGTCAGGAGGCGCTCAGGAAACATCCGCTGCTGTTGCTCTGATGACGAACCCATGGGAACAAAGCTCCCACCTGCACCTTTGTCCTGTCAGAGGTGGGATGGGTTCTGCATCTCTTAGAAAGGGCTGGAGGGATGTTTCCAGGAGTTGAGTCCCAAGAGACAGGGTTCTATGCTCAATGAGTCTGGTAAGCCCTAGGTCAGCAGTTTTCAACAAAGGGTGATATTTCTCCCTGGAGACATTTAGCAACACTGGAGACATTTTTGGCTGTGACAGCTCTATGTGAGTTTGTGTGTGTGTGTGTGTGTGTGTGTTTGCACACAGGTGCACGAAGTACTGGCAACTACAGGGTGCCAGCTGGGGATGTTGTTAAACACCCTGCAATGCATGGGACAGCAGCCTCCCCCCAACGGAGACTCCTCCAGCCCCCAAACGCCACCCATATCAGGGTCTCTGTTAAGCATCTTTCTCACTGCAGGACTTGTCAGAGCCTCTACTGGGAGGAGTAGACAGTGTTTTCCAAATGAAGAGAGAATCAGGATTTCTTGTCAGAGGTGCCCCTCGTAGGATGACCCCTGGTCCAGGGAACACACTTCAGGAGACATGCCTAGATTCTCGGTGGAGAATTCCTGGCAGCTGGATAAAGGAGAAATGGTACTTGGTGTCTACCCTTGAGGGAAAAGGCCCAGCAGCAGTCCTGAGCCCGCAAGGGGCCTAGCAGGAAGCGGAGGGCGGATGGACTCCTGTTCAAAGCCCCGCTCACGTGTTTGGCTGCACTCCACCGCTTGCAGGGTTTTAGTTCCCTGACCAGGGACTGAACCCTTGGCTTTGCAGTGGAAGCGCTGAGCCCTAAGCTCCGAACCGCAGTTCTCAAACCCCTTCTTAACTTTGAGAACTAGGCTGGGACGAGGCGGTACCTCCCTCCCTGGAAGCAGCTCTCCTGACACCAGTGTGGGCTGTTCTGGGTTAGACTCCACGCCCAGGGCAGGTTCCGAACGCCAGGAGCATAAACAGCTGTGTTCTCACCGGCTTGTCTTCCCAGGCCTTGGTCTGCACCATTTTCCTCCCTTTCTGCTGTGGGATGATTCCTCCCACGTTTAGAGGGAAGGTAAGTGCACTTCGGGGGCTCAGTGACCCAGTCCGCCCCATCCCTACCGAGAGGTGTGTGGGTGGAGGAAGCAGGGCTCCTGCAGCACTTACTGGGTGTGTCAGCCCCCCCCCACTCTGGTCCCGGGGTGCTCAGAGCGTCCTGGGCTAGGGGTCAGCCTAGTGGTTTGGGGCAGCTGGAGGTGATCTGCTGTGCCAGGTTCTGGGGGGTGTTTCGTGGCCGTTTGGGCAGAGAACACCCCGAGGGCAGCAAGGCCCCCTGAATTTCAGCGCTACATTGATGGCGCTCTAAGCAACAACATACCCTTCGCGGACTCGCCCTCCACCATCACCGTGTCGCCCTTCCACGGGACGGTGGACATCTGTCCCCAGAGCAGCTCGGCTAGCATACACGAGCTGAACGCCTTCAACGCCAACTTCCAGATCTCCACCAAGAACTTCTTCCTGGGCATCAGCTCCTTCATCCCCTCCAGCCCCGAGGTAGGTCTGGCCCCCACCCCATGACCAGCCTTGAAGGTGTTAGAGGCTTGGCCATGATCTAGTGCCCGGTGAGTCAGACTCTGTGCCCGGGAGCCCTCCCTACAAGCTCGGGGCAGTTAGGACGTGTGTCCTGAGTCTCACGGTCAAGCCCTTGAACTCAGCCGGGGCTCCCGATGTGTCTTGCCTCATGCTTCCCATCGGGGCAGCACCCCAAGGCCACCTCTGCTGAACTGGGGTTTAAGCCAGGCCTCTGTGGGTACTATTCAGGGTCAGGCTTGGTGACAAGGTACTGTGGCCATCTCCGCTCCTCAGGGAAGGACACTGAGGCTCAGAGAGGGTAAGCAAACTTCTTCAAAGTCACCCAGCCTGGAGACAATAAAGCCAGACTTCAGATCCTCAGATACTCCAAAGCCATCCTCAGTCTTAACGGCTGCCCTGGACTGTGGCCAGATTGACCCTCTGTGCGGCAGCAATGCACAGCACAGAAAAAGCTGGACAAGAGCCCCTCATTTCCTGCTTTTCGCTCTCTGGGATTTCTGGGATGCGGGTGATTCGACAGCTGTTTGTCATCCTAACGAGCTCCTCACACCCGTCACACCCGGCCCTCCCCTAGTCCTCCGCTTCTCTTATGGTCGTGTAGTATTTTGTGATTCGTGAAACAAAGTCCTGTTCATTTAAGCTGATCCTCCTTACACCCATGGAGTAGACAGGAAATCTCAGCCCGATTTTACAGCCAAGGAAGGCGAGGCTCTCAGAAAGGTGGTGCAGCCATCAAGAGGTCGCTCACAAGCCTTCCTGGGCCTGCAGGTGACTCCCTGCTCCTGGTAGGGCTCTGACTGAGAGCCTTGGCCATCTCAAGGTGGTCCTGGCCACGAACATCCAAGGGCAAAGGGCACTGCCGTGTATTGACCTGTAGGGGCCCAGACATCCCTGGCCAGGCCTTGTGATCCCATTTTCCAGAGGAGGAAACTGAGGCCAGAGAAAGGAGAGTTTGGAGCAAAAGCCCTCAGCCAGGGCATCTCAGAGTGGGAAGGTGAATGAAGGTGCGAGGGAGTTGCTGGAGAAGACCTGTCTCCCCGAGGTCCTGGGACTCTCCCCGTCCAGTGCTGGCCAGACACCCTCAGGGTCCTCTCACCCTGCTGAGAGGGGGTTTCAGGAAGCACAGGCTGCCCTGGGGTCCAGCTGAAGATGAGTCTCTGGCCTGTGGCTACTGGCTTGAGGGGTAGGTGCAGGCCTGCTGCCCCTCAGCCTGACCTGTGTGTTGGCAGGTAGTGGCCGACAGCTGCAGACAAGGCTACCTGGATGCCCTGAGGTTCCTGGAGAGACGCGGTAGGTGGCGGCCCCCCACAGGAGCTGGGCATCGCCCCCTGCCAGTGTGAGTGCCAGGTGGATGCGCCTCTCAGCTCTTTGAGTTCTCAAGGCCCTCGGCTCATTCACTCTCTTCCTGAGCATCCGCTCTGAGCCGGGTGCTGGGGACCCAGGGAGACATCGCACACGTGTCCTAGTCTCTAGCTGCCTGCTGCCTGCTGCCGGGGGGCAGGCCAAGAGAGAGACAGCCCCCAGGGCTGATGGAGGCGTGCTCAGGGCCACAGGAGGCCAGCGGGGGCACCTGACCCAGTCTGGTGGGTTGGTGGGCAACGAGGGCTTCCTGGAGGTGGTGACTGATAAGCTGGGTTTTAACTAGTCATGAAGCTGCAGAAATACTGACAATGGGAAGGAAGAGGGCACCCTAGGCAGGGAGAAGACGCGCAAGAGCAAAGGAACAGAACTTGGCACTTGGAGGGTGCATACCTCAGTGTCCGTGTGTGTGAGTGTGAGTGTGTGTGAGGCGGCGCACTGGGAGGGTCAGAGAGGTCTTCTTAGCTGGAGAGCTTGGCTGTCATCCCACAGGGCCATGCTCTTCAACATGGTAGGGCTGAGACTTGAACTCAGGTCTTCTGGCTCCAGGGTCCATGACCCTTGACCCCCACTCTGTGGCCCCAAACCCTCAGCAGCAGGAAGCACTCATGAGGCACATAATATGTGCTCAGACATAGAAAACTCAGACCTGGGCTCGAGGTTTGTGTGTTCATTGTATCTGACTAACTGCATCCAAACAACCATACACAGCAGGTCTTAATTTTCCCCCTGTTTTCTAGGGAGGGAAGCCACGTACGGAGCTGTTGGATCCCAGAGCTGGCGGGTGGGGACCCCAGGACCTGAGCCTTGGGCTGGGTCTTCTGGGTGGGCCTGGTCAACCACTAGAAAGTGCAGAGGAATCAGACGGCAGACAGAGCAGGGCCAGGGAGTTCAGGACAAAGTCATTCAGGACCAGCCAAGGGCCCACTCATCCTGTGGCCAACGGGTCCCCAGAGCTGGGTTCGAGCGTCGAGGCGTGTGGGTGGTGAGGGCAGCGTGGAGCGCTGGGTAGGGAGCCAGTGTCGCTGGGAGGCTCCAGCTGTGCTGACCCATTGAGTCCCTCCTCTCCCGCCACCCAGGACTCACCAAGGAGCCAGTGCTGTGGAGCTTGGTGTCCAAGGAGCCCCCAGCCCCAGCTGATGGGACCCCAGATGCTGCCCACGACAGAGGCCTGTCGCTCAACTGGGCAGTGCCCAACGTGCTGGTCAAGGACGTGCCCGACTTTGAGCAGCTCTCCCCAGAGCTGGAGGCTGGTACTGCCCCTCCCATCCCATCCATGCTCACCTTCCAGGTGCCCTGCATGTGGGGAGCCTGGGGCCGGGGACCCCACCTTGAAGGTGCTCGTGGTCTGCAAGAGGACAGGACTCAGGCGTGCCACGCGTGGTGCCCACGCCTCTTACACGTTGCCCCTTTCACTCCTCACCACAACCCAAGCGGGCCTGAGTGTTTTTCATTGCCTATTTCGCTGATGAGGAAACTGAAGCTCAGAGAAGGGCAGGGGCTCACCAAGGTCTCAGGACCTACAACTGGGGGATTCGAACCCAAGTCTGTGCCTGAGAAAGCCAGGTCTTTGCCCACTGCCCAGGGAAGGGCAGAAGGTGCCGAGGGACAAAGGAGAGGCACACACAGGCTCTCCAGGTGGAGGCAGACCCATTTTACCCCCGCCCCAGATACTCTGAGGATGGTGCTGAACGGCCCCCACTGGACAGTTGAGGAAACCATCGCAGAGAGAGCTTAAGCGACCTGCCCAAGATCACCCAGCTGGCAAAGCGATTAGTCAGCCCTCTTGCTCGGTGACCTAAATGTCACCAAGGCCCCAGCAGGAAAGGACAGGCACATGTCGTGGTCGTGGGAGTGGGAGTCTGAGCAGCATCTAAGTGAAGTGTGAACGGAGGAGTTGGCCAAGCAAAAGAGGGCCCAGATGAGCATCCAGGCAGTGGGCGCAGCCTGTGCAAATGTCCTGGGCTTGGTGGGGAGGGGAGGGGGCCCCTGCGGCTGAGGGAGAGGTGGGTGAGCAGAGATCAGCTTGGGGACGATTGGAGGGTGGGGCAGAAGGCCTCCAAAGCTGCAGGAGGAAAGAGACTGGGAGCCACTGGGGCGACCCCTCCCTTTCAGAGTTCACGACTGTTCTAAACTCTGGGTCCCAGTGTCGGCTGCACCCAGCTGGGAGGCGACAGGCTGAAGAGGTGGGAAGCTGGAAGGAGAGGTGATGGTAGTTGAGCCCAGAGAAGGGGCCCTGGGTGAGGAAATGCGGCGAGCCCCTCTTTCTGCCTGGGAGACCTCATAGGGCACAAGGACGTGTGTCTGCATCCACGCCGAGCTCCTGAGGCCCAAGCTTGGGGCTCGGGAACCCCGGCGGTGTCCCTGCGGCCACAAGGGGGCACCAGAGAGCTTCTCTGAAGGCCATTACAGCCTCTCCTAATCCTAATCCTGGCCTCCTCTACTGATGGAGATACTACCTGTATCCCATTTTTCAGAGGCAGTGACCTGGTTCAGGGACAGGAAGGGGCCCACCCTAGGCCACATGGCAGGTCTTGGGACTGTGTTTTCAGGAACCTAGAATTGAGGCAGGTGGTGTGTGTGTGGCCAAGCCATAGTCTGGAGGTCAAGATTCGGGTTCTGGCTGTGTCCCAGGCAGGATGCTGGGCCCTTGCACTCTGATCGGTTAAAGGGTTCGGGGCTTAGGAGGTGGTCGTGTGGTCACAGCTGCTGTCATCAGTAGCGCTGATGTTATGGGAAGGAGGTATGGTGGGCACAACAGGCTTTCCAGAGGGGCAGGAGAGGTGGGAGGGGTGCAGGGAGCCTGACAGGCCCACCACTTCCTGGCAACGGGCTTGGGCGAGCCACTGCTCCACCCTGAGCGTCAGTCTGCTCATCTGTGAAAGGGCCCACTCTGCCATTCCAGGACTAACGAGGGGGCCTGTGTGGGGCTCCATCAATGCAGCTGCTTCCCCTGCAGACTGGCTAGGAGTGGGGGTGTCCTCTGTGGGCCGTGGGAGGTAAAGAGGGGGCTCGGGCTGCTTCCCTAAGGGTGACCTTGAGGGGGCGGCTGGAGGGGTGAGGGGCAACCGTGGCTTCTCTCGTAGCACTGAAGAAAGCCTGCATGCGGGACCCCAGTGCCTGGGCCTCTTTTTGCCGCTCGGGGCCTGGGCGGGCACTGACGTACCTGCTGCTGCCTTGCACGCTGCCCTTTGAGTACGTCTACGTCCAGAGCAGAAGGTGAGGCATGGCCAGGGGTCCTGGGAAGGGTCTCACCCGTTGAGACTGGTGCCTGTGGCAGGAAGGGCACTGGGGCACTGGGTCAGGGGGCAGAGCAGAGCTGGTGTCTCTAAACTGCCTGACGCTGGCTGCAGGCCCTGGGAGTCTTGGTCTCCTTTGGAAGACGGGACTGATGGGGCGGTTGGGTAACAGCTGTGGCTTTAGTCCACCGGAAACGGGGTCTCGTGGCCAGCCCGGACCGTCCCGTCTCTAGGATCTTTGGTCCACTCTTGCGCCTGTCAGAGCCTCAGAGGAAACAAGTTCTTCCTGAGGGTAGCTCTAGGGGTTGGTCTGCCTCAGATTAACTGTGTGGCCCAGGCCAGGTATCTTGACCTCTCTGGGCTCCAGATTCCTTTTCTGTAAAACAAGGCCTTTCCAGAGCAGACTGGCTGTGGATAGGCCCTCACTAACCGTCTCACTTTGCTGGTTCATGGATCACGCCCTGTTGTTGGCTCACTATTCCACCAACAGTTATTGAGGGCCCGTCAAGGGTCAAGCCTTGGCTGGGGGCTGGGAGGCAGGACTGACCGAGACCCAGCCCTGACCTTCTGGGGATCACAGCCCACCGATCGTCACATATTTATCTGTGCCATCTGGCTGTGCCTACGGATACCTAGAGAGATCGACAGTGGCTATGGGTTCCTAGGAGAGGTGTACAATGGCTGTGAACTGGGGCAGCTTGCAAGAGGGGCTATGTGATCAGGAAAGGCTGCCTAGAGGGGATAACTTCTGAGCTATAATCTAAAGGATGAATAAGAGTACACTAGGCCAAGAAGGATGGAGCAGCATGTGCAAAGGTCCTGGGGCAGAAGGCAGAGGGAGTGAAGCTCGTCTGAAGAGCAGAAAGGGAGGCTAGTGTGGCTGAAGCCAAAATCCGGAGTGTGTGCAAGATGGAGCTGAGGGAGCTGGTGGGGGCTAGACACACAGGGGTCTGTGGCCAAGTGAGGGGTGTGGTCTTTATCCTGATGGTTACAGGATGGCCATGGAGCATTTTAGCAGGAAAGTGTCATGCAGAGATCTGTATTTTTTTTTAAATTCCCCATTCCCTGGAGAAGGTCTGTGACAGCAAGCCACTGGTCTCTGGCCCGCTCCATGCAGAGTCCATGACAGGGTCAGCCCTGGTATCTGAACTGCTGGTGACCTAAAGCTGGGAGACAGCTTTCTGCTGATGTGGACTTTTTCTTATGCAGGGCTTTTAGGCTGCAACCACAAGTTAAAATCAAAAAAGACAAATGCAAATTCTAGCCATTTCAGTTACAAAAAAAAGAGCAGTGTTATGAGTATTGATGGAGTCGCCTGCCCAGACCGCAGGGGTCTTTTCTGGAAACTACACGCTCAACCCCAGTGCTGGTGATTCAGTGGTAGAATTCCCGCCTGGCACGTGGGAGGCCCGGGTTCGATTACTGGCCAAAGCAGGGTGATGTTTTGAGGCTTTTCTGGTGGCTCGATTGTAAAGAGTCCACCTGCCAATGCAGGGAGAAGGGATTTTGATCCCTGGGTCAGGAAGATCCCCTGGAGAATGAAATGGCAACCCACTCTAGTATTCTTGCCCGAAAAATCCCATGGACAAAGGAGCCTGGTAGGATGTAGTCGGTGGGGTCGCAAAAGAGACACAGCTTAGCAACTGAACAACAACACCACCCTCAAGAAAACACCAGGGAGCAGAGCATGACTTTCCGTTTGGGGCTTCCCTGGCGGCTCAGACGGCAAAGAATTCCTGCGATGCAGGAGATGCAGGTTCAGTCCCTGGGTCAGGAAGATCTCCTGGAGCAGGAAATGGCAACCTGCTCCAGTATTCTTGCCTGGAAAACCTCATGGACAGAGGAGCCTGGCGGGCTACTGTCCATGGGGTCGCAAAGAGTTAAACGAAGCTGAGACTGAGCGCGCACATACTCGACATATCGGTTACAATAATAGGGGCAGAAGGTCCAGAAAGAAGGGAGGGGACAGTTCAGTTTGTGTTTGGCTTGTCGCAGTACACGCGGTGGGCTCTCTGAGTCTCAGAAAGTGCCGGGCCAGGCGTCCTCTCAGCTATAGTTGGGTGATGCTGCCCTCTGCTGATCCTGTGTGATCTAGGTGAGGAGTCCCAGGAGGGCGCTGGACATGGGAAGGCCAGGGTCAGATGTGTTTAGGAAGCTGCTGGCAGCCTAAAGGAGCGTGGATGAAGGGACATGCAGGGTGGAGGGCAAGGGCTGTTCTGGGGAGGAGGAGGGGGGAACAGAAACATGGAGGCGGTAAGGGGATGGGCCTCACTCGGTTGGTGAGAAACTGAGGCCCAGAAAGTTTCCCTGACCTGCCGAGACCACACAGTGGATGAACAGGGCAGCGGGGCTGCAGTGCAAGCCGGCCTGACCCCAGGGCCCTGGCCTTTCCACCCCAGGGCTTCCCACTTGTGCCCTTCGGAGTTGATGACCCTGAGGGCCTGGTGGTCTCCGTCAAGTTCATGGCCCGTGGGGATCGTTCCCCGCCCCCTGGTGCCTCTGCAGGTGCTGACCTGCTCCACAGTGCAGTCACTCCACACCCCGCTTCCTCCTTCTCTTAGCCCCAGTGCTTGAGTGCGGGGGCCTCCAGCTCTGTGCCGGTCCCGTGGGGAGGGTGGGCTCTGCCAGGCTGCACGCCCGGCTGAGCACAGACCGGGGCCACTGTTGCTGCCTCCCCCTCCAGATTGGTGGCGTGGCTGCCGGACATGCCGGCCGACTTGTGGTGGATGCAAGACTTGCTGAGGAGCTTGGCCCTCGAGGTCTATTCCAGAACAAAGGACTCGCTCCTCAGGTTGGTCAGAGGAGGTGCCGCTGGTTCCCCAGACCCTGGGCGGGCAGTCGCATCGTCCGTGTCCCCATCCACCCATTCGTACAGCCCTGGAACATGCTGGGTCCCTGCTGTGGGCCAGACCCGTGATGGCCTCGAGGCAGGAGCTGGCCAGTCACATCTGTCAGTCTGGGGGGAGGGGGTCACCCTGCCCCCTTCATCCACAGGGATGGCCTGAGGTCATGGGGGATGAGTGGGTCTCTCTGCTCTGCCAAATCCCCTGCATTCCTTCCAGACGTCACCCAGGCCTGGTGTGGGGTCTCCGCAACCTTCCCTCCCTCCTGGCTGGAGACTCCAGCACCCCACCCCCCTGCCTGTTGCACCCACTCGGCACCATGTTGCCACAGTGATCTCAGGGAGCGGCTGCCCTGGAACCTTCCTGCCACCTCCGCTTGGCCAGGATAAGGGTTCATTGCAGAATTTGGGAGAAGAGCAACCCAGGGCTTCATGCAATCCCAGGCTCTGAAAATTCACCTTTGCTGGCTTCTGCTTCCTCTGCAGCCTGCTTGTCACCAGCCCCCTCCAGCCTAAGGCTGCTCCTCTCGAGAATCTGGCCAAGGAGCCCAGACCCGCCCATCAGGCCTGAGGGCACCGTGCCAGCCCAGCCAAGCGACTAGCCCCCCTGACTCCCATCGTGGCCCTTGTCCAGTGCCCACATCTGCCCCTAGCCCTTGAGTCCTGACCCATCTCCTGGAGCTCAGAGCCTGACCCATAGCCCAGGGTGGGCACTGGAATTGTCAGCCACGTGGAGGGTGGAGAGGACAGACTCTTGTCCCAGGCCACGTGGGCAGGTGGCCCCCAGGAGTGAGAAGAGCCCCCCAAGTCTCTCTGTAGCCCCCGCTCCTGGGGCTTCAGGTTCTCCTTTTCTGAGTGAGGCGCAGCCTCTTGGTACAGCCCCAGGTCATCCTCCCATCTCATCACAGGGAGGAAGGAAGCCAGGGGCTGAGACACATATCTGGTTCTGGAATTTCCATTTGGGGGACTTGGGGCAGCGTCTCCGGGAATAAGGGCTTGGGTGTGTCATAGAGCAGCGTGCAGGGAGCTTCAGGGAAGGTGGAGAAACGGGCACACCAGATCCCTGGCTTCCTTGGTGGCTCAAACGGTAAAGAACCCGCCTGCAATGCAAGAGCCCTGGGTTCGATCCCTGGGTCAGGAAGATCCCCTGGAGAAGGAAATGGCAACCCACTCCAGGATCTTTGCCAGGAGAATCCCCTGGATGGAGGAGCCTGGCGGGCTCCATGGGGTAACACAGAGTCAGACACGGCAGAGTGACTGACACTTCCTCTTGCACAGATCAGGGAACAAATGGAAATGTTGGGGTGAGGAGTGCCACCTCTCTGACCCTTTCTGACTTTCTCTGCCATGTGCTAGCCCTCGGGGGGTATTCCCTGCGCTCTGCATCAGTCTAGAAACCTTGACCTCTGACTTCCTCTGGGTTTATTCCCCAGGGAACCCCCAGCAGGAGCTGGGAGGGTGGGAGGAGAGAGAGGGATTAAAATCTCAGAATCTCAGCTACGTGTGCTTCTGTTGGGGTTCCCAAAGGCCCCTGGCTGCCACCACCACAGGTCTCCCTGATGTGTTCCTTAAAAAAAGAGTTTTGATGAGCAGTGCCTCCAGCCTCTGTGACCCCTTGCTCTCTTGGTCACAGAAGGTGCTGGGACACCAGACCTCCTCCAGCCTCTCTCAGGAGTTGCTCCTCTTCCCATCCTGAAAGCAAAGCCCACACCGTGCCCCTGGCCAGGCCCTTAAGAGACACTCAGCCCGAGGAGGGCTGGGAAGGGTGGAGACATGGAGGCAGGTGTAAGAGAAAAAGAAGCAAAGGAATAAATGTGTGAACAAGAGACATATTCATTCATTCATCTGACTTAACGAGTTATAGGCTCTGGGGACACAGCTGTGAACAAAACTTATATTCTGGTTGGGGTATGAGAACAGATGCTAAACAGGAAACAGGAAAAGGTGAACATAAGATCATCTCCAGGAATGGCAGTTCTGTGAGGAGACAGGAGGGTGAGACTGATGGAGGTGGGGAGCAACCTGGGACCAGGTGGTCCTGGAGGGCCTCTTTGAGGAAGTGGCACTGGAGGGGAAGTCTGAAAAGAGACGTGAGAGCCGGCGAAGAGTTTTGCAAGCAGGGGGAACAGCACACGCAAAGGGGGACCAGCGCTTGCAAAGGCCTTGAGTTGAGAATGAAGAGGGGGTGATGGGGTGCACTGTGGGCAGTGAGGAGGTTGTAGGGTGGGCAGAGGTTGGGGCGTGGAGGGCACTGTTGGGATTGCGCAGTCATTGGGGGGCGATGAGAGCAGAGAAGCAAAAGGCAACTGAAGGGTGAGTAGAATCCAGGAGGGTCTGGGCATAAGGGTGAGACAGAAAGGTGAGTGGCTCTCCAGCTCCCATCCTGGCTTTCTGAGTGCCAGCTGTCTGCTGAGTGTGAACTGAGCCCAAGGCAGATCCCTGCCTCAGGGAGCTCATGTTCCTCTATTGCTATTTCTGCGAAGGTAATAGGGAGTCTGACCCTGACGAGTGCCCACCACTTACAGTTTTCAAAGCCAGTTTTCTCAGTTAATTCTCACAGCAACTCTGGGAGGTGGGCATTATTCTGCCCCATTTTATGGGCGAGGAAACCAAAGCGCAGAGCGGTCCTGTGTGTTGGGATAAGTGGTAAAGCTGTAAACGCCCAAGTGTGTGCTCCAAGCAGCAGAAGGATCTCTGGAAAAATCACAGCTTCACTGTGTACCTGCTGTGCAATGCTGAGCAAGTTCTTTCCTCGATCAATTCCTCGTTTCCTTGCTTTTAAAGTGACCAGTCGGTTTCTAAAGGGCCTCCAGCTCCCACAACAGAGACAATTAATACCACTGTGCTCAGAGGGAGGAGAGATGATTCCAGGAGGGGATTGGCCACAGAGGGCTAGGTGTTTGAACTGGGTCTTTTATGGAAGCCTAGATTCTGGGTTGGCAGAAAGTCACTCCAGGAGTGTGGCTGCAGGTGTAAAGACAGGTTTGGGGTGCCCCCCGGTAAGTTACAGAAACAAGGAGTCTGGCTCAGATATGTGAAGCACCTGATCCCACAGCAAATCATTGATGGAGTTAGCATTGAAAACTAGGTCAAGGGACTTCCCACACTGGTAGCCCAGTGGCTAAGACTCCAGGTTCCAATGCAGGGGGCCTGGGTTCAATCCCTGGTCAGGGAACTGGGTCCCACATGCTGCAGCTAAGACCCAGGGGAGCCAAATAAATAAATATATTAGCAGTAAATAATCTAAAATAAATAGGATCATTAAAAAAAGACTAGCTCAGGCTGTGGTTCCATCTTGTCTGCCCACTAGAATGCTGGGTATAAATATTGAAGCTCAGGACTTTCTTCAGAAATTCTGGTATTGAATTAGACCTGTCTAGGCAGGAATGTGATTGAAGCCTGTAGTTCTTGGCACTACTGTCCTCAGGGGCGCTCTGTGGGTGTGACCATCTGCCTGAGCCAGCACCCTGGGCTCAGACTTTCTTAAGGTCATCTGTGGCAACAGGCTGGCATGTGCCTATCTGTGTCTGGCATCACGGGATTCTATTGGGTGACCTCTGCCCCAGCACTAAATCTTGGCTTCGTTAGATATCCTCAGATACCTCAACCCCTCTGAACTTATCATCCCACCCACAAGTCTGAAACTGTACACTAGCTGGATATTTGGTGATGTTAAGGAGTAATCATTACTTTTTAGTTGTGTTAATATATTGGGAATATGATTTCAAAAAGTTCTTGTCTCAGCGATCTATGTTAAAGCAATGGCATAACACATGAGTTGCTTCAAAATAATCTGAGTGGGAGGAGTGTGTGAGAGCTGATGAAACCTCAGTTGGTAACAGTTGACAGTGGGTGATGGATACATAGAAATTCATTCTACTATTCTTTTTATTTTTGAGGTTGGCAGAAAGTCACTCCAGGAGTGTGGCTGCAGGTGTAAAGACAGGTTTGGGGTGCCCCCCAGTAAGTTACAGAAACAAGGAGTCTGGCTCAGATATGTGAAGCACCTGACCCCACAGCAAATCATTGATGGAGTTAGCATTGAAAACTAGGTCAAGGGACTTCCCACACTGGTAGCCCAGTGGCTAAGACTCCAGGTTCCAATGCAGGGGGCCTGGGTTCAATCCCTGGTCAGGGAACTGGGTCCCACATGCTGCAGCTAAGACCCAGGGGAGCCAAATAAATAAATATATTAGCAGTAAATAATCTAAAATAAATAGGATCATTAAAAAAAGACTAGCTCAGGCTGTGGTTCCATCTTGTCTGCCCACTAGAATGCTGGGTATAAATATTGAAGCTCAGGACTTTCTTCAGAAATTCTGGTATTGAATTAGACCTGTCTAGGCAGGAATGTGATTGAAGCCTGTAGTTCTTGGCACTACTGTCCTCAGGGGCGCTCTGTGGGTGTGACCATCTGCCTGAGCCAGCACCCTGGGCTCAGACTTTCTTAAGGTCATCTGTGGCAACAGGCTGGCATGTGCCTATCTGTGTCTGGCATCACGGGATTCTATTGGGTGACCTCTGCCCCAGCACTAAATCTTGGCTTCGTTAGATATCCTCAGATACCTCAACCCCTCTGAACTTATCATCCCACCCACAAGTCTGAAACTGTACACTAGCTGGATATTTGGTGATGTTAAGGAGTAATCATTACTTTTTAGTTGTGTTAATATATTGGGAATATGATTTCAAAAAGTTCTTGTCTCAGCGATCTATGTTAAAGCAATGGCATAACACATGAGTTGCTTCAAAATAATCTGAGTGGGAGGAGTGTGTGAGAGCTGATGAAACCTCAGTTGGTAACAGTTGACAGTGGGTGATGGATACATAGAAATTCATTCTACTATTCTTTTTATTTTTGAATATGTTTGACATATATTGCATATGTTTGCATATTTCCCAAATAAAAGACAGCATAATCTTAAAGATTTGATAGTCCGTACAAATAGGAAAATATGCATCAAGACAGAACATAAAACAAAGCAAAACCAGAGCCACTGGGTGTCGCGTCTACCGAGTCCTGCCTTGGGCGATCAAGAGGATTTGGTGAGCTGTGCGCTTTCAGCACCACGGACAGCGACCGGCGGCCGCTCCGCAGTCTCTATGCAGCCTTGAGTATCTCACAGTGCAGAGAACTTCGGATCTAGGTTACTTTGAAAGAGTCTCTTCAGGACAAATCTCTTACCAATCCCCAGAGAAGAGGCGCTCACTACCCATGGGGAAGACCAGGACTTGGTGGACAGTTTCGGCTCATAAGAATCTTCTGTTTCCTGCTCTTTAGAGATACCTTTGTCAAAAATGAATCAATCATATATGTGTGTCTGTTTCTAGACTCTCTGTCCTGTTCCATTTATCTATATGTCTACACTTATGCAAATCCCACACTTTTGATTTCTAGATTTAAGGGAAATAGATTTATAGTAAGTCTTGAAATCAAGTAGTGTGAGCATTCCAGCTATGCTATTCTTTTTCAAAATAGTTTTAACTAGTCTAGTGACCTTGCTTTTTTATATAGGTTTTAGAACTGGCTTGTTAAATTCTACAAAACAGTCCATTGATACTTCCCTTGGGATTGTATAGACTCTACAGATGAATTTTGAAATATTTGAAATATTTTGAAATAATTGTATCTTAACAATGTTGAGTCTTCTAATTGATGACCAGGATAGACGTCACCATTTCTTTAAATTTTACAAATTTATCTCATCAATGTTTTGTAGCTTTTGTTATATGAATCTTGCATATGTTTTCTTAGATTTATTCAGGCATTTAATGTTTTTTGATGATATTGCAAACAATATTTTTAAAATTTCAACTTTCAGTTGTTTACTGCTGGTATTTGATTTTTGTTTGCTGGTCCTGTGTCTTATGAGCTTGCTAGACTCATTTATTCAGTCTAGCAGCTTTTTTGGTAGGGTCCTCAGGCTCTTCTATATTAACAGATATTTTTCTTTAGATTTCTATTCTAAAAGTTAAGTCAAAAGAAAAGTTTCAAGAAGTAATACAACTGTGGTAGGCAAGAATAACACCTCGCCACCCCCTCAAAAGATGTTCATGTCTTCCCAGAACCTGTGACTATGTTATATGTCAAAGGTAATTAAGGTTGCAGATGGAATTCAGCTTGCTAATCAGCTGACCTTAAAATAGATTACCCTGGATTATTTATTGAGAAGACCTAATATAATTATAAGGGATCTTAAAAGCGGAAGAGGGAGATAGAGGAAGAGTCAATATCAGAGTAAAATGATGTGAGAAACAGTAAACCCGGCATTGTTGACTTTGAAGACGGAGGAAGGGACCATGAGCCCAGGAGTGCAGGTGGCCTCTAGCGGCTGGAAAAGGCAGAAAACTGGCTTCATCCTTAACCTCCAGAAATGAATGGAGTTTTGCCAACACCTTGATTTTAGCACAGTGACACGCACATTAGACGTAGGACTTACAGAACCGTCAGATAATAAATATGTGTTGTTTTAAAGCCACTGAGTTTGTGGTAATTCACTATAGCAGTGATAGAAAAAGAAGACAACAATGGATATATACTATCACCTACATTCACCAATTGTAGCGTTTACCACATTTTCTTCTCTTTCGATGTATGTATACACGTTAGTGTTATAATTGTGTTTCGTAGAACTATTTGAAAATAAGTTGCAGACAGAATTCTACACTCCCCAATACTTCAGCATCTCCCCACTAAGAAAAACAATTCTCTTACATATCCACAGTACAGTTTTAAAGTTCACAAAATTTAAAATTAATACAGTGTTGCTGATGTTTAGTCACCAGGTCATGTTTGACTCTTTTGTGACACCATGGACTGTAACCTGCCAGGCTCCTCCGTCCATGGGACTTCCTAGACAAGAATACTGGAGCGGGTTGCCATTTCCTTCCACAGTGCATCTTCCCAACCCAGGGATCAAATTCATGTCTCCTGTACTGCAGGTGAGGACTTCCCCGGTGGCTCAGTGGTAAAGAATCCACCTTCGATGCAGGAGACCTCAGTTTGATCCCTGGGTCAGGAAGATCCCCTGGAGGAGGGCGTGGCAACCCACTCCAGTATTCTTGTCTGGAGAATCCCATGGACAGAGGAGCCTGGTGGGTTACAGTCCGTGGGGTGGCAAAGAGTCAGACAGGACTAAAGTGACTGAGTACGCACACACACACTGCTGGTGGATTCTTTACTGCTGAGCCACCAGGAAACTCTGTCACTATTATATCACAATAATACAATATTACCAGCTTATAAAGAGTCCATATTCATATGCTGCAAATTGCTCCCATTCTAAGAATGTCCTTTTCAATTATCTTTTGTCCTTCTATCTAGAACAAGTTCTTTCAACTTTTTTTTTTTGTCTTTCATTTCATTGACATTTTTGAAGAGTACAGGTCAGTCATTACACAGACTGTTCCTTTCCTTTGGTTTTGTATTCTGTCCTCATTTATTAGATCCAGGATATGAACTTTTGGTGGGAAAACCATGGAAGCGATTTGGGATCTTTAATGTGGTATGGAGTCTGCATCTAAATTTATATCCACATCTGTATTCATCTGTATTTATGCTTACATCATCATGTGACCATCACTAAAAGCAAGACAGTAACAGAATGTTTCCAATACGCTAGAGGGTAGTTTTGTGTCTTTGCCCCATCAACCCCCTCTGCTGCCTCCATGACCTCTGATCATAGATTAATTCTGTCCGTCCTTGAATTGCATGTGAAGAGCTGTCCAACACACTCCCTTCTATGTTTAGCTTCTCTTGTTCATCATTTCGACTGTGAAACTCACCTACATTGTTGCATGCACCAATCGTTATTTTTTTAATCACTGTGTAGTAAGAATTCCATTGTATGAATAGATCACAATTTTTCCAGTCTAATGTTGATGGACATTTGAGTTGTTTCTAATTCTTGGCTAACAGGTACAAAGTGTTAATTTGTTCCTAATTTCCAGCTGGCACCTGTGACCTTTTGACCTAGCCCCATCATTTCTAATGGTTTCTTCTTCTGCCCCAAAGATACTTTAGGCTCATCTTGTACTTTCTTTGCCCAGCCCTGGAAGTGGCCTTTTCTCTGAGAAACTCTGGTTCCTATTGGTGCGGAAGTATTTAGAAACCAAGATCTGGGCGCTGGCTGTTCCTGGCTTTGCTGGAATACAGTGCTTAAAGGCCTTGTCAGCAAAGATAAGGAATAGCTTTTTAAAATAAATAATAACTTCATGGAATATCTTAGATTCTAATCTAGAAGGACAGGATTCCTCCTCGCTCTTCCATGGTGAGAACTTCATCTGAAACACCAGCTCGTTTATTTGCCCACTTCCTCCAGCCTTTGGCTACCTGTCTTTGTGCCATTACCTAATTGTTCTTAATGATGTCTTGGTATTTGGAATCTTCTCTTGCAGTTTTGTGAAGACATCCCCAAGCCCCCTGAATCAGAGTTAATGCTCTCTTTGCACTTTTCATCCACCATGTACACGTGGCCAATGTCCCTCTTGCCGGACTGTGAGTGTCTCAATCCTGGGGAAGAAGCAGAGAGAGAAGGTAGGTCCTATCCACCTGCATTGCTCTGGATTCTTTTTAAAATTAATTAATTAATTAATTAGGCTATGCCGGGTCTTAGTTATAACTTGCGGGATCTTTGATCTTTGTGTGGCATGTGGGATCTAGTTCCCTGGCCAAGGATTGAACCTGGGTCTCCTGCATTGAGTGCAGAGTCTCAGCCACTGGACCACCAGGGAAGTCCCACAGCTCTGAATTCTTGCTGGTGTAATTATCTCTGTCCTCTCAACTACAGTACCTAGAAGGAGAGAGTATCTTTCCCTTTTCACAGTCAGGAACACTGAACCTGTGCAATACCATTGTTTCTTTAAAAAAAAAGTCACCAATGAACATGACTTAATTAACAAATGTTTTATTGATAAAAATTGCTAATCATCATTTGACAATGCAAGATTGTCACAAATGTTCTATTTGTAAACAGCACAGCATCTGCAAAAGCACAATAAAATGAGCTTTGCCTGTGTGTGTTTCTTGAATGAATGGATGAGGGGTTGTACTAAAACCTCTATAGAATTCAGTTGTTCCCGAATTGTAGTCTGCCTAAGAAGTACGTTTTAAACACAGACTTGTGGAGCACTACACCAAGGGTCCTGGGTATCATGAGTTCTGGGGTGGGCCCTGGAAATCTTCAATTAACAGATTTAACCCGTTCCTGCTCTCAGGATATTGTAAGCGTGTGATTCACAGGTCTTATTCTGATCTGAAATTGTCTTGGTTATTCACAAATGTAAGCTCCAAGGGGGCTGGGCTCTTGCCAGTATCACTGGTCTGGACCCTCGACCCGTGGCGGGTACAGATCAGAGCCTCCCTAAATATTTGTTGAATGAATGATGAATGAATCCTTCGGGTCACTGCTAGTTGCAGTGTTTCTTGAGTTTGTGTTGAAGCTTTGCTGAAGGACAGAATCGCTGGAATCCCTGGGTTGGTTAACATATGCGTGATGAAGGTGATGCAGACTCCCGGCCAGGAGGAGGGCGGGGGAGGGGTCTTCGATCGTCCTCAGGGAGGGTGGGCGAGGNAAGCTTTCTGGATAACCAAACCTCACATCTTGTTTGTAACTTGCATCTTTCAAAGATAAAAACATGTCCTTCTGAGTTTGCTCTCAGAAAGAGAGCAAAGATTGGCTCTTCCCTTCGGAAACAGAACCCAGCTCGGCCAGAGATCCTGGTGTGGGGTCCCTTTGCACACAGCCCGAAAGAGCCTCCTTTTCAAAGCTTAAAATTATTTTTCCCCTTATGGTCTTTCCAGGGCCTTACTGTTTCTCCATCTGCCCCCTGCTGGCTCCTTTTGCCTTTTACCTGTGAACTGGGCAGCCTGAGATGGTGCTAGTGGTAAAAAAAAAACAAAAAACAAACAAAAAAAAACACCTGCCTGCCAGTGCAGGAGACAGAAGAGATGTGGATTTGACCCCTGGGTCAGGACTATCCCCTGGAGAAAGGCATGGCAACCTCCTCCAGGATTCCTGCCTGGAGAATCCCATGGACAGAGGAGCCCACTGGGCTACAGTCCATGGGGGCGCAGAGAGCTGGACGCGTCTGAAGCGACTGAGCATGCATGCAGCCTGAAGGGCAGCCTGAAGATGCCCTTGTTCGAACTGTGTGTGAGCCAGAGGGAGAGGACATTAGTAGCGCTCAGCTGGCGATGTGCCATGCTCCATGCCTGTCTCTTATACACATCTAGATGTGTATAAGAGACAGGGGCGGGGTGGGGGTGGTCGGCCCGGGGTTTGGGGCGAGACTAGGTGTTTGGAGGTTGAGCCCCCGGTGTCCGTAGCCAGGTGGCGTCCTGTGGGGATGGAGCCTTGTTTGGCGGCGGCAGCTGCCAGGCAGACAGGCCCAGGCCCGCCACCCTTCCCTGCCTCCCCTCCCGATGTCCAGCTGGCTGTGTGACCTTGGACAGTCACTCAGCCTCTCTGTTCTTGGCTTCTGTTCAGCCCTTTGATGAGCGCCAAGTCTTGGTGATGATCTTGGGGAGGGGGTGAAACGGGGCGTCAGGGCTGTGTACGTCCCTCATTTCCTGCGTGGGCACTGGCTGGGGGATGGGACTGGCCCGTGCCCAGAGTACACCGTCCTATGTGCCCCCCCTGATTCAGGGCCGCCTCCTTCACCCTGATATATCCTGGCTTCCGGGACCCAGGGCAGTCACATTTCCTAGCATTAGAATGTCACTTTCATGACCGCTGTGTGAAGTCCAGGTGATCATTCCCACTCCCACTGTATGGTGGGCACTGAGGCTCAGAGAGGGGAGGTTACTTGCCCAAGGTCACACAGCTGATGAGCGGGAGAAGCTGAGATTTAAGGCCAGGCGGGTGTGCATGTGCCCAGAACCTGATGTAAGAGATTTTGGTATGCCTCTTCTGAGGTTTGTAGGGAAAAGGGGCAGCTTTCCTGTTTGACACTCCTGTGGGTTTCCATTGTTGCCGCTGTCCTGAAGAGAGAGGGATTCACTGCTCTGAATCCAGACGTTGCAATGCGTCTTTGGCCTGGTGTCCAGGGTGGTGGCCTTGAGGTCGTGTGGTCGGAGGAGCAGGCCGGCGGGTTGCTGGGAGAGCCCGTAGGCTTGGCTGTCCTTGGTGTGCACGGCCCCAGATGCCCAGGGTTAGGCCTGGTTCTCCCAGGAAGGCGGAGGAAGGGGCTCGTGAGTGGAGGGGTGGAGAGGAATCTGGAGGCACTGCTGGGCTGTCTTTGGGAAGAAGGAGAGGAAGTGTGGGGATTCACGATTGGTCAGATTTTAGAGCCAGGGATGTCATTCATGTATAAGACCCCCAGCTGCGTGTGGGCGGGACAGCACTTGGCGTCCCTCCTGTTCCGTGTGATCACTGAGGGCTGAAGACGGCCTCCTGTCAGTTTAGGGCAGGGTCTGCCTACCTCTGAGTTGTGAAAAATGTGGGCACCTTTGAGGATTTCGGAGTGGCAGATGGGCAGTTGTGGTTCTCTGTTACTCCCCTCCATTTCGTGAGGAGGAGATGGTGGCTGAGAAGCTGGGCTGCTGGCAGGCTGGGGAGGCCCTGGGCATAGGGCTCGCTTGAAAGGCATGGCCTTGAGGCTTGTGGGGAGGCTTTAGACGGGCCCAGCGTTGGGGGCCTGCTGGGGTTCTGCAGGGACCTTGATGGGAATGAGGTGTTAGTTTAAGGAAGCTTTCTGGATAACCAAACCTCACATCTTGTTTGTAACTTGCATCTTTCAAAGATAAAAACATGTCCTTCTGAGTTTGCTCTCAGAAGGAGAGCAAAGATTGGCTCTTCCCTTCGGAAACAGAACCCAGCTCGGCCAGAGATCCTGGTGTGGGGTCCCTTTGCACACAGCCCGAAAGAGCCTCCTTTTCAAAGCTTAAAATTATTTTTCCCCTTATGGTCTTTCCAGGGCCTTACTGTTTCTCCATCTGCCCCCTGCTGGCTCCTTTTGCCTTTTACCTGTGAACTGGGCAGCCTGAGATGGTGCTAGTGGTAAAAAAAAAACAAAAAACAAACAAAAAAAAACACCTGCCTGCCAGTGCAGGAGACAGAAGAGATGTGGATTTGACCCCTGGGTCAGGACTATCCCCTGGAGAAAGGCATGGCAACCTCCTCCAGGATTCCTGCCTGGAGAATCCCATGGACAGAGGAGCCCACTGGGCTACAGTCCATGGGGGCGCAGAGAGCTGGACGCGTCTGAAGCGACTGAGCATGCATGCAGCCTGAAGGGCAGCCTGAAGATGCCCTTGTTCGAACTGTGTGTGAGCCAGAGGGAGAGGACATTAGTAGCGCTCAGCTGGCGACCTGCCATGCTCCATGCTCTGTCACTTGCAAAGGCCTCTGTTCATCATGGCAGTAAGCTGTCTGCGGACCTCTCTGACCAGAGGTGGTCTCCATTTCAGAAGTCCGGCACAGACACTCGGGGAGGTGCAGTGGCTCGCCCAAGCTCGAGTGCCTGGGACGAGGCTTGTTTGAGTTGACGGCAGGCCCGGGAGGGAAGCAGCAGCAGAGTCTCCCGGGCGTGTGTAGGCCAGTGTCTGCTGTTCCTTTTTGCTTTCCTCCCGGTTCTTAACCTTCACCCAGTCCATCCTGCTTGTCCATGTCGTGGGATGGTGACAGGAAAAGGGAGAAGTTTTCTCGGGAAGGATGACCTTGCTGAGACCAGTGCTTCTGGAGGTCCCATGTCCTCTTAGCCCCCACTGCCTGTAAAGTTCATTGCTCAAAATGATAACAGAGGGGCCTGAAGCATCCGTCCCCCAAATCGAGTTTTCACTCAGTCAGAGATGGCACGCCCTGGAGGTCCTCTCCAGTGGCAGCTGGTGTGGCAGGGGGAGCTGCCAGAGTGGGTCTGCAGGAGGCTCTGGCTTGGACATTGAGGGCTTGGCTTTGGAGCCCAAAGGCCTGCATTTGAGTGCAGCTGTGCTACTCACCTGCTGGCTGCCCCTGGGCAGGTGAGACCACCCGACTGAGCTGTGCTGCCCTCGAGGGTGGGAGAGGCCGCCTCGGTGTCTTGCTGGGCGGCTGTGAGGATGAGTGGGAAGATGAGCCGGGGCTTCTGCCTGGACCAGATGCACCATAAGCAGAGGGCAGGGTGTCGTCAATGCCAGTTTTCACTCCCTGAGCACCTGTGGCACCCCGACCTTTCCTCGGGGCTGGGCATGCAGAGAAAAGTCCCGTTGGGTGCCCGTCTTCAGTGAGTGTTCAGCCTGCCAGGGGCCGGACGGCTCCAGTGTGGACCCACAGGACCGCTTGGGTTCCCAGTGCCCAAGTCTAGGGGGTCGCAGTGAACTTGCAGGTGGCCCCAGGGCCGCTGTCCACCCCGCCCCCCTGCTGGGGAACGTCTGATGGGAGAGGTCGCAACGGTCGGATCCTGCTTTCCTCCTCAGCACTCCAGTACTTGTAGAACTTTTCTGTGTTTCTGACATTTGAGCTCAGGTGACAGATTAGGACTGTGCTGTCTTAATACGGGAGCCTCTGGTTCCCAGGGGGGTATCGGAGTTTAAGGAATTGAAATAAAATCATAGAGATTCAGTTCCTCAGTAGCACTGGCCACACTCCACGAGCTCAGGAGCTGCACATGGCTAGTGGTCATCGTGCTGGACAGCAGGCTTCAGCTGTTTCCATCCTCACGGAGGTCCTGCAGGACGGCGCCAGTCCGCGCTGTGACCCCACGGTGGGAGCCCTTGGTGCCTTCAGTGTCCGGGACCCTCCTCGCCGTCCGGTGTTGACGGTCCTTCTTGCTTACAGCCTCTGGTCCCAGGGTCTCTCTCTCTCTAGTCGCTGAGCCGTGTCTGCCACCCCGCGGACTGTAGCCCGCCAGGCTCCGCCTCCGTCCATGGGGTTCTCCAGGCAAGAATACCCGAGTGGGTTGCCATTTCCTTCTCCAGGGGATCTCCCTGACCCAGGGATCGAACCGGGGTCTCCTGCATTGCAGGTGGCTTCTTTACCCACTGAGCCGTGAGGGAAGCCCAGAGTGTGCGGTGTTAAACCCCGTCTCGTCTGGGCGACATCTGTCCCCGAGGCCGTGGAGATCCCGTGGGCTCTGGAATGTGCTCCTCGGCTCGGCCTGGGCATCCCCGCTCCCGGTGTTGCTTTCCTTTGACTCTCACCCATCTTGAAGGCACCCCCGTTCTCTGGTCACTGATGAGGGGCGGGGGGCAGTGAGTCACTGCTGGGGGGACAGGAGAGCCTGGCCCAA
This sequence comes from Oreotragus oreotragus, assembly GCA_006410675.1. Lineage (NCBI taxonomy): Eukaryota > Metazoa > Chordata > Mammalia > Artiodactyla > Bovidae > Oreotragus > Oreotragus oreotragus. The sequence goes on along the minus strand of SJYX01024294.1, from coordinate 181,124 downwards.
CTCCAGCCCTGTCCCTGTGTGACTTCAGTTTGCTCTTGAAAAATGAGAGGGTTAGACCTGATAGGTTCATGTAAGTCTTAAGCGTTAAAAACCCCCTGGGGTGGGGAGGCTGGATGATCTTTGGCTGAGAGCGTCCCCAGGCCCGGGAAATGGGTGCAGGGAGTGTCGTCAATGCAGCCCTCAAGGAGCTCATGCGGACACTGGAAAGCCAGGCCCCCAATGCTGACAGCTGCCCAACGGGCCAGGGTGCTTATTCTCGGGGGTCAGGTCAGGGGCCCGGGAAGAGGGGCTCCGAGGAGGAGGGTTGCAGGGGGGTTGCATGGAGGAGGTGGTGGGACCTGTCTGTGAGAGTTGGCAGGGCCTCCCTCTCCATCGTGTTTGAGCCTCGGAGCAGCTTCGTGTTCTTCGTGTTTGCCTCTCTTGGATAGAAACAGGCTCCCTGAGGGGCAAGGGCCGTGTCAGCGCCCGAGGATGCAGGTTTGACGTGCAGACGGTGGGGAGGAGCCAGCCCCAGGAGAGCTGGACAGAGGGACAGCGGTGACCTGGCCTCAGTTCTGGGCTGGATGCTCCCAGGTTTCCAGGGATGGTTATTATGTTCCCCCAGCCTGGGGAGGAGACTGGCCTCAAATCCAGATCCGGAAGCAGGCTAGGAAGTTTTAGGGAGGAACTCACCACCCGCCTTGAGCTCATGTTTGTGCCAAGATCAGAGTCAGCATCCCTGCCTTCCAGCTCCGGGGTGGTGAGTGCTCCCCAACTAGCACCTGCTACCTGCCGCCCTGAAGATGTCCCCGGGGGTTTGGTTCCAGATGACTTGTCGCCTTCCTCAGTCCTTCCCCTCCCTCTCCTTTGCCTCCTCCCTCTTTCTTCCCTTTGCTCTCACTCCAGCTGTTCGCCCATACTCGAGAGGGCTTGGCTTTGGGGAAGGAGGTGGCTGGTCAGGGTTGGCCGGGGGAGCAGTCTTGAGAAAGCCTCCAGAGGAACCCACAAGGTTCTGGAGGAAGACGGGAGCAGGGCCACTGGGACGAGCATCTGCTGACGCCCGTGGAATTGGAGGAGGCCCCGAGCCCACTCTGAGCTCCAGGGTCTCATGGGGCTCCTCAGCGCCCCTTCCTCCGAGGCCGTGAGGAGCCATGCCCGCCCCCACATGCACCTCGTTACTGTGCCGCGGCTCCTCCACCCAGGAAGTGCTCACACCTGCCCACCCCTCTCAGCCCCCCTGCAGTCTTGGGAGCCTTCCTCTCTCGCCTGGACTGTTGTGTGGCCTGCCTCCTGGGTTCACCTCTCACTCTGCAGCCAAAGTGACCTCTTAGGAACACCAGACCACGCCCCGAGGGTTCAGTCTCTCCCCCAGCTCCGCCATGGCCTTCAGGCAGTGGTGAAGCCCAGCGCGGGGCCGTCAGCTGTCCTGCCCCTTGCTCACCAGCACGGTGAGCACGCCTGGCTCTCCCTTCCCCCCAGCCTGGCTCCAGGGTGCTCCTGCCCTCCCTCCCCTTCCTCTCCTTTTCCCTACCCCCCGATTACCCGATGTGGACCTCTGTTTCCAGAACGCCTCTCACCTGTTCACTGTGGGACTGAGCGCCCTCCTGCGCCTCCCCCTCCCACTTCCAGGACGTCAGAGGTGCCACGCCGTTGTCTGCCGGCTTGCATCGCTTCTGGTGAAAAGTCAGCTGTGAGTCTTTGTTCCTTTTGGAGTGGATCCTTTTCCCCCCTTCCGGTGGCCTTCGAGATGTCCTCTTTATCTTTGGTTTGCAGCGCTTGGATGTGAGGTGTCCAGATACGTGTGTTTTTCAGGGGAGAGGACGCCTGTCCTGCTTGGGCTTCTCTGAGCGCCTCAGCGCCGTGCTTGGTGCCTTTCCTGATTTTGGAGGAATTCTCAGTCACCACTGCAACCGTTTCTGGTGTCCCGCGCTCTCTCTTCTTTTCGGATGCCAGTTGCACGCGTTAGACGCTTTGATGCTGTCCTGTAGCTCTTGGACATCCTGTCTTTCCACCCTGTTTTTCTCTCTGTGTCTCAGTCTGGGTAACTTCTGTTGGTCGGTCTTCAGGTTGACTGGTCCTTCCACCGTGTCAGGTATGCTGACGAGCCCACTGAAGGCATTCTGTGTTTCTGTGACCGTGTCTCTATTTTTCTCCAGCAGTTCCGCAGCGGTTTCCATCTCTCTGCTGAAACATTCATCTGTCTATGCTTGTTCTCCATCTTTTCCATGAAATCCTTCAACATTTGAGCCAGACTCCTCTAATATTCTCTGAGTCTGACTCTGTTGATTGTTTTGTCTCCTGACTGGGATGCTTTTTTTCTTTTTGGTGGTTTTCATTTTTTTTTTTTTTTTTTAGAAACATTCATCTGTCTATGCTTGTTCTCCATCTTTTCCATGAAATCCTTCAACATTTGAGCCAGACTCCTCTAATATTCTCTGAGTCTGACTCTGTTGATTGTTTTGTCTCCTGACTGGGATGCTTTTTTTCTTTTTGGTGGTTTTCATTTTTTTTTTTTTTTTTTGATGTGTACTACTTTTTGATTGGATGCTGGACACTGTGCCGGCATGGGAGCCTGGAATCGTTGGTATTGATGCTTTGAAATCAGCCTGTCTCTTCTTGGCAGGCCCTTAGTGTAGGCAGTGAGTCAGCCTCGTAGGAACTGGGCCGGGCTTGAATTCTGCTATCACTCTGGTCACCTGAGTGGCCAGTGGTGCCAGCTCCCGTAGCATCACCTCGGGCTCCGCGGGCGGGGGTGGTGCCGAGTGTTCAGAGGGTCTTTCCTCAGTGTTCCTGTCCTGTTGCTGTTCAGCTGCTAAGTTACGTGTGGACCTACTGGTTAGCACACCAGGCTTCCGCCACTGTCTCCCGGAGTTTGCTCGGATTCATGTCCATTGAGTCAGTGATGCCATCTAACCATCTCGTCCTCTGCTGCCCCCATCTCCTTTTGCCTGCAGTCTTTCCCAGCCCTACCTTCTGCATTTGGCCTGAATCTTAAGAGGGGTTTCTCCCTACACCCTGTCCCCTCCCTCAGGGGTGGGCAGCTGGTACTTGCTGCTCTGTTACTGGCTGAGAGAGGAGGGTCTTGAGGGCGCTGCCTGGTCCAGCTGCGGCCTTAGGTAGGCTCTGGGTTTCTTGGTCTTGATGGAACTTTCTCAGTGATGCCCTCCAGTGGCCGCCAACTCTGCCTTGATGGTGGGTCTTGTGCGGGAAAGAGCCCCGCGTCCCTCTTGCTGCATCTGGGGCCTTCGGGTACCAGGGACGGGCTCCTGCCCTGCCCATGGGGCCAGAGCTCTTTTCTTTCACCCAGTCTCCAGCCATGTTGGGTCTTCACCAGCATCTGGGTGGACGCGGGCAGCAGGTTTTGCTGGCCCTCCTCCAGTGGCTTAATGCTTTCTTCTCATAGAGAAGAAGGGTTCCAGGAGGTATTCTGTTTTCCTGGGGGACCTGGACTGACCCCAGCTGTGGCACCTTTGTGTCCGGTGCCTGCAGAGCGCCCACGGGGTGGACTGAGCCAGGTGCTTGTCGCTGCGTCTTCTTCAGACCTCTTGACGTGCCGACCGGCGAGTGCAATGACTGGGTTTCGGAAGCTCAGTGTTGCTTAACTTAGCAGCTAGAGAACCTAATGGCAGGAGGGGAGGGCGGCAGGTACATGGACCCGTTCACTGCAGGGCCTAGGAGTCGTACACTGCGCCCCTCGGAGGAGTGTGAAGGCAGGAGGCTGTTGCAAAGACAGGCAGGTTTCTTTGGGGGAAGTGGGTCCAGGGAGGCCATGCAGCTGGGACTGTCACACACAGCAATAGGCTGGGGTACAGTGCTGAGTCGGAAATGGACATCAGGTGAAGACCACAACCTCACCCTCCTGCTCGGCTCTCCTGGGATGCCTGTGGTCCCCCGGGGCAGAGAGTGGAGGTGTCTCCTCTGGAGAATTTGCCCCAAAGTGAAGACTTAGACGTGCTCCACGCGGGCATCTGCTGTCATAGTCGGGAGGGTGCTGGGCTGGGCTGCACTCACGCATGTGAGGCCCTGCGGTCAGCAGGCGCGTCCACCGCAGAGAACTGTGACCTGGGGCTTGTTCTCACCTGCGGGTGGACTCAGGGTCTCCAGATCTTAGCATCTCCAACCGGAAGGACAGAGGCCTGCCAAAAGAAGACAAAAAGCAGCAAGAGGCACTCAGCGGAATCCAGCACAACGTGCAGAGCAGAAGAAAGCCTAAAAGAACCACCCCTGGCACTCTTGACTGTTCCAGTGTGAGAGGGAAGGCAGGTACGCTCTTGACTGTTCCAGTGTGAGAGGGAAGGCAGGTACGCTCTTGACTGTTCCAGTGTGAGAGGGAAGGCAGGTACGCTCTTGGCTGTTCCGCTGTGAGAGGGAAGGCAGGTATGCTCTTGGTGAAGAAAGCAGTCACACCAGGAATGAGCAAGTAAGGATCCTGAAAGAACTCTTGGAATTAAAAACATTGTAGCTGAAATTTTTAAAACTCAGCTGTGAGGTTTGGATGGTGAATCAGAGGAAATGTCCTGGAAAGTGGAACAAAAGTTGTTACAAATTGATGACAAGTGGGAGCAAAGAGGTAAGAAAAGTAAGGTCTCAGAGTTCCAGAAAGAGGGAATAGCAAGATCAGGAGAACTGGAAGTCAGGATTTCCAGACTGGAGCTTGAGTTAAAGGCCCCCTCGTGCCTGAATGTGTCTCCAGGCACCGTGCATGAGAGACCCGGCTGAAGCACTTAACTGAAATTTCAGAGACGATCGCAAAGCTTCCAGAGATAAGAATGGGCCACATTCAAGGGACGAAGAACCAGGACCTCAGAGTTCTCAGCACAACGCTGGCCGCTGGAAGATGGGAACCGTGCATTCAGGGTCCCCAGCCTGGAGCCCCATACCCAGCTCAGCCAGCCGCCCCGAGCCAGGTAGAAGCAGGTGCTTGTCGCCAGGCTGCAGCTCATAGAGGGCGGGCTCTGCCGCCGTGCAGGCGTTCACCGAGGGGCACACGGCTAGAAGATTGGGTCCCTCCAGCCGCACGGAGACGCAGGGAGACGTGTGGGATGCCAGGGGGCAGGGCACGACCCTCAGAGATTCATGGGGTTCGAACGCAGCCCCTGCATTTGGCTGTGTGGGGAGTGTTTGCCAGGAATTATTATCCAGAGTTGGGCAAGGAATTGTTAATAGGCACGTAAAACAGTGAGCAAGCAAGCAAAGGAGACAGTCTCGTATGAGCAAGGAAGCGTCACCACCACACGCTGTACTTTGGATTAGACCGAGAATTGTGCCAAGACCGACCGCGTCGGGGAGAGAAGCCTGCAGGAAGGAAGGCGGCGCGGTCAGCAGTCAGTAACCCATCGGAACGTACAGATGTGAAACAACGGTGTAAGCGCGTCAGAAACTGGAGGGTAAGAAGAATCAGCAGGGCTTTGCTGTGTTCACAGGAGTGGGGTGGGGAGGGGCGTGAGATTTCTGACCTCACGCTTTTGACTCTTTAAGATTTATTTTGGACTGTGCTGACGGCCCTTGCCGCGTGCGGGCTTTCTCTAGGTGCGTTGAGCATGGGGCCTCCTCTTCCTTGTGGCTCAGACTTAGTTGCCCCTCGGCTTGTGGAGTCTTCCCGACCAGAGATCGAACCTGCGTCCCCTGCATCGGCAGGCGGGTTCTTAACCACTGGACCACCAGGGAAGTCCGCTCCTGACTTTTAAACGAGGTATACACACGTGATCTTAGGTAAAGAATGAAAATGAAAGGATCAGCATTCCAAAGTTTCCCAGCCCCAGGATCCTGGCGCCTGGGGGTCCAGTTCCGACTGGTTCCGACCATGGTGTGCTGGTCCGTCCTGTCCCCAAGGGTTCTGGTAGGAATCTTGACAGGCTCCACCCCAGCCATCCCTAGGGAGTTCTGCCCGAAACCTCAGCGTTCTCTGCTGATCAGAGTCACTGCCACCCCCTCGGAGCCGCCTGGGAGCAGTTTCCCTGCTGTCAGCAGAAGCGCGCCTGGGAGCCATCGACTCGCATCTGTTGACTTGAAAACGAGCTGCCGGAAAGCGCGTGGCTTGTGTTACTCCCGCCTGGCCAGTCCCACGTATCCCTGGGTTGAAAGCCTGGCTCTCCTCCACCTCACCTTGAATTTGCTGGGCAGCGGGCTGGCCTCCCGGGCACCTCTCCCCAGGGGGATCAGACACAGAGGGGTGGCGGGGAGGGGGCTGAGGCCTGGCATCACCCCCACCTGCTTTTGCCCATCCCGTCCAGGTGGCTGGCTGTGGCCCCTTCATGCTCCCCCAGGGGTCCTGGGGAGGCTGTCCATGTAGAGCTGTGGTTCCCAAACCCCAAGGGTTGCTCTCCCTTCCCCAGCTCTGTGACCTTGGCCCGGAACCTGGACCCTGAGCTTCTGTATCCACCCTGGGGGTGCTTGTAAACCCTGCCTCGGGCATGTCGGGCTTTGTCCCCGGTGTCTCCCATCAGCCCATCTTCTTGGGAAGGCGGCCTGGCTTGGGGTGCGAGGAGGCTGGGTTATTTCCAATGTGAGCAGTCCAGGTGAGCGGTGCTCACAGGTGTTAGGGGATGTGACCTGGGGTGGCAGGAGGCGGGGGCCCAGCTTCTCCCTGGGGCCCAGAACGGGGCGCAGCCTCGCTGACCACCTTGGTGTTAGTGCCGTGAGACCTGCGCTGGCCTCCTGGCCCTCCAGAATGACAGGTAGTACCTGGGTTGTTCTGGGCCACTGAGTTGTTGATAATTACAGCCGCTGTAAAAGCTAGTAATACGATGCAGCCTCACTCCCTGTGCACACGCGCTGCCCCTCCCCACCCCTGCCCCCATCAGCTCCCCAGCAGTGCCTGGAGCGTTGCGTGCAGCTGGACAGGAAGCCCAGGGCGCCCGGTGCCCCGGGAGCTGGGGAGACTTGGAGGGTCCAGGGAGGCCTCTGAGTGGTGGCCCAAAGCACAAGTCCAAGGTGACTAGGCCTGGGCCCTGGGTGCTGGGTGCAGGGGGTGGTCGAGAAGGCTGGCCGCAGCACAGAGGTGGGGGAGAGGAGGCCGCGGGCTGAGTAGGACTGCGTCCCTGATGTGAGAACAGCAGGCCCAGGCCCGGGTTTCCTGGCCACGGTAGCCAGGAGAGTGGGTGGACAGGCTGGGCAGGGGAACACCTCGGCGGCGGGACCTGGAGGCGCCAGCAGGCAGGGGAGGCGCCCGTGGAGAGCTTGCAGAGCCGGGGCTGCCTGCAGGGCCTGCGTGTGGACTTTGGTTGAGGGGCTTTGTCTGGACCCGGGCAGTGACTGCCTGGTAGAGTCATCATCCCCGGTCACTCTTCTCCGTGGTGGTCTGGTCACATCCGGCCGGCCTGGGGACACCGGGGGCCGTTGCCCGCGCTGGTCCTGTGTCCCCTCCCTGTCCTCCCGGGTGCCGGGCAGGGGCATGGTGCGCCCTCCTGAGCTGGAGATGGGAGGGCCAAGTGGTGCTCCACCAGGAAGTGGACTTACAGGGCTGCCCTGGAGAGGGGGCTGCGAGGGACAGGCCGCAGAGAGCTTCCTATGGGCTCTAACGAGGCTGGCCTTCTGGCACAGCTCCCTAATGGAGGCACGATGGAGCTTGTGAAATTGCCATGTCGATGTTGATGTTAGAAGTACTAATGTGCAGAAGTGGCTGTCTGGGTCGTGCCTGTCGGGGCTCCCGGGGTGGGGTGGGAGCACCAAATGCAGATCCTGAGGAACTCCTTGGTGGTGGTTTAGTCGCTCAGTCGCGGACTGCAGCCCGCCAGGCTCTCTGTGCGTGAGATTCCCCAGGCACAAATACCGAAGTGGGTTGCCATTTCCTCCTCCAGGGAATATTCCCAACCAAGCGATCAAACTCACGTCTCCTGCGCTGCAGGCAGATCCTCTACCACTGCACCGCCAGGGAGGCCTGAAGACCTCCCTGGGAGGAAACCGCCCACGGCCTGATTTCTAAGGGTAACCCCCTGGTTCCCAGCCCCACTCTCCCCGCCTGCCCCCACCCAAGTGCAGCTGCCTTGAGCTGCTGGGTGGATGGGGAGTCCGTGGCGGTTTTGGAGCCCAGCAGAGGGAATCCGCCACTGCTTCCGCCTTCTGCTCCTCTGAGTGGCTGCGGGGCCGCTCTGGCCCGCGCCTCTGCTTCCGCCCTCTGCTCCTCTGAGTGGCTGCGGGGCCGCTCTGGCCCGCGCCTCTTGGTGTTGTCCTGGTGCATTTCTTGTTACAGGTCAGACCCGTGTCTTGGTTTAGTAGATGCCAGGAGACGTGGTTTGCATTGTAAATAATAATTGACTGGCCAGCCATTCCCCTGGACCCTCCTCACTCCTGGGTAAATGGAAATTCAGGTTCTAGAAGCCCAGACTGAGATCACACGCTCATCGCAGTCCTCGGGTCCCTGGGGGAGGCAGGCACCACGCGTCCTGTTCACCCCTCATGGCGGTCTCGAGAAATCTGTCTGCATTCGGTGCCGACAAGACAGGAGCTTAGAAAGGCCGGCTCAGCCTCGGTCATCCCGAGAGGTGGCACTGAGGCGGGCAGTGTTCCTCCACTAGACTCAGGACACTGCCGAGACCTCCCTGCAAAACCTGGAGCCCTTCAGCCCTTTCCTGGGGCTTCCAGTGCTCCCCCGAGAGCGGGGCTGGCCCCTGGGCTTCCTTCCAGGTGCCCCCTCACCAGCTTCTCTCCCTCCAGGCACCAGCTTGCTGCAGGAAGTGGTCTACTTGGTGAGCCAGGGGGCCGACCCTGATGAGATCGGCTTGATGAACATCGACGAGCAGCTCCCGGTCCTGGAATACCCACAGCCAGGCCTGGACATCATCAAGGTGGGTTCGGGGCAGGCCTCACAGCCCACGTGAGCCCCTTGGGGGCCTTCCTGTGGTTGCTCCTGAGGGGTTCCTGGGGCCCCTTTGGTTGGAAGGAAAGCAGCGAGCTCCTGGGACCCCAGGTGGCTGGCAGGGAGAGACTGCCGGCCTGAGCTGGTGATGGTGACCCTGGAACCGAACCAGAGGGTGATAGGGGATGACTTCGAGGAGGAAAGGAGGCAGCTGCCAGGAGTAGGGGGGCAAGGTGGGAGTGAGGGGCCTCCTCCTGTGGTTCATCCTGCCTGTTGCGGGGACTGGGTAGGATGTGTTTGCATCATAGATACTTGGTACCAAGTGTGAAACAAACATGCCCGAGTCCCGTCTGGCCCACCCCTCATGTTATCTGGGTTTTTTTCTCTGCACCCTCCCCTCTGCCACGTCTCAGTTCAGTCCTCACTTCCCGTGTGGTCCCCCTGTCCACTCTCCTGTGAGATGGGCATTGAAGCTCTGAGAGCACCCCCACACCCCCAGGTCAGTGTTGGCATTGCTGCCGGCCGAGCCCCACTGTGGAGCTGGGTGGGTGCCCACTGCTGGCACCCTGCCCCGGCCTTGCCGTGCCACCCAGAGCTGAGCCGACCCTGTGACGTCAGAGCCCTTACCGCCCTTAGAGCCCACAGGACAGGAGACCGAGGGGCCTAGTGGTCGAAGAGTGGCCCCTCCGGACAGGAGCAGCGTGGACGGGCGAGGGCCTGTCGGCGGGGCCCCCGACTCAGGGCCTGGGGCCGGAGCGCGGGCCGATGGAGGGGCCCGGCGCGGCAAGGCGCAGCGGGGAGCCCTGCGCTGAGACCACTGCAGAGCCCGGCGGCCCCCCTCCCTGTGCTTCTCTTTCCTCTGTGGCCGCTCCTGGCCGCCGCAGGCTGCAGCCCGCCCTCGTGTCCTCTGAGCAGACCCTGCCGGTATACTTAGACTCAGGCTGTGGGTGCCTGTGTCTGGCTCGCGTCTGCCCCCCAGGGTCCAGCCTGGGCAGGGCTGGGGGTCGTATCTCAGGGAGACGTTTCTGGGGCAGGGCTGCTGGTCCTGACTCGTCCGAGCCCCCACAGGGCCCAGGGCCAGTCAGGAAGTCTGCGTGTCCTCCTCTGACTGCCTCCCCTCTCTGCCCGCCACAGGAACTGACATCTCCCCGCCTCATCAAAAGCCACCTCCCCTACCGCTTCCTGCCCTCCGACCTCCACAACGGCGATTCCAAGGTAACCCTGGCTCCCCACTGCTCCCAACCGCTTCCTACTCTGGGAGCCAGGGACGCGTGTGCCAGTCCAAACTGTGGTCTGTCACAGGCTCGAGTTCCCAGAGAACCTTGGTGGGGTGGGACCCCCGGAGAGACGTCCTTGAGCCTTGTCGCTAGTGTTTTATATCCATGTTGCTTATCTGGGTTCTTCCTCACAGTTGAACTTGACCAGCCAGGGCTCAGCCTCTGCCTGTTTAAGACCTAAGGACTCACGGCTGCTTTCATTGTCTCTGCTTTTTTCTGTTTTCTCAACTGCATGAGATGTTTGAGACCTATAGTTCTCATCACCAGGAGGGTCAGGACCATAATTTTTCTGTTTTCTGCTGATTTTAAAGTAGTGCTAGAGACTCTGCAGCGTTCATAGCAGCCCAGTGTCCAGTCGCCAGGCTGCGGAAGCACCCTCAGTGCCCGTCACCAGAAGAATGGGTATGAAAGGTCTGGTAGCTATGTGCAGTGGAAAACCATTCAGCCGTAACAAGAGAAGGGGATTCTGCCATTTGCAGCAGTGGGGCTGGACTTGGGGGGCATTATGTTAAGTTAGAGAAGGACAAATACTGTTTGGTATCACTTTATGTGATTTGTTCAGTGGCATCTGAAAATAACTGCAACAAACTAGTGACTGTAATAAGAGCAACCAGACTCAAAGATAAAAAGGAAACCAGTGGTTACCAGTGGGGAGAGGGAAGGGGCAGGGAAAGACAGGAATGGGGACTAAGAGATACAAACTATTGTATAAAATGGACATGAACTTGGGAAACTCTGGGAAATGGTGAGGGACAGGGAGGCCTGGCGTGCTGCAGTCCATGGGGTCACAAAGAGTCGGATATGACTGGGCCAGTGAACCATAGCAACAGCATGTATAAAATGAGCTACAGGGGTATATTGTACATCATGAGGAATATAGCACATATCTTATATAAAAGGAGTATACTCTTTACAAATTTTGAATGACTGTATTTTTTACATGTGGCATCTATAATACTGTATATCAGCTATCAGTTCAGTCACTTAGTTGTGTCAGACTCTTTACGACCCCATGGACTGCAGCACGCCAGGCCTCCCTGTCCATCACCAACTCCCAGAGTTTGCTCAAACCCATGTCCACTGAGTTGGTGATGCCATCCAACCATCTCATCCTCTGTCGGCCCCTTCTCCTCCTGCCTTCAATCTTTCCCAGCATCAGGGTCTTTTCCAAGGAGTCAGTTCTTCAGATCAGATGGCCAAAGTATTGGAGCTTCAGCTTCAGCATCAGTCCTTCCAGTGAATATTCAGGACTGATTTCCTTTAGGATGGACTGGTTTGATCTCCTTGCAGTCCAAGGCACTCTCAAGAGTCTTCTCTAAAGTATCAGCTATAGTTTAAAAAAAAAAAAACAAGTAGTGCTAGAGGACAGAAATGTGATTAAACACGCAAGTAATTGTCCTAGCTGGTGCTGCCGTGTGGACAGGAATCCATCTCTGCTGAGACCGGGCAACGGTGAGAAGGTATTTGGTCCTGGCGTGTGAAGGGCTGGCCTCACCGTGGGTAATGGGGTAGGAGAGTAGCTTGTAGGTCAGTGGAACCTGCTCGGGGCCGCCTTCCTGGGCCGGGGGATTGCAGACTAACCTCCTCCGTCTGCCTGCCTGTGCCTCCTTCCTCCCCCTGCCCACCCCCACCACCGCAGGTCATCTACATGGCCCGGAACCCCAAGGACCTGGTGGTGTCTTATTACCAGTTCCACCGCTCGCTGCGGACCATGAGCTACCGGGGCACGTTCCAGGAGTTCTGCCGGAGGTTCATGAACGACAAGTGTGAGTGTCTGTGTGTGATGTTCCCACGGGGGTGCTTCCCATCACCCCAGGACTGTGATAACCACGGGGCCGGCCTGCTTCCCTGCTGGTGGGCAAAGGAGCTCGGGCTGAGGGGGGTCAGGAAGTTTCGGCCAGGCCGAGCGGGCATCCGACGCTGAAGCCCATGTCTCTCCCCACACCCCTGTGGTTCTGGGAAGTCCCTCAGTTAAAAGCATCCGTATCCCTGCCTGGATTCCAAGCTGTGAGAACAGTGGCTTAGATCCCCCCGTTATTGGTGCCCGAGGCCAGCGTGGAGGCCGCACCTTCGTGTGAGGGCCCCGGGCCTTCAGCTGGACTTGAGGGTCAGGCGTGGCTGGCAGCCGCAAGCCAGTGTGGCAGGTGGGGTTCACTCTGAGGGAGGGGCGGGACAGTGCTCTGGGCAGGAGGCTTGTTTCCAGGGGAGAGGCCTGAGCAGGGGCTGAGCATGCCAGGGCCCCTCCATCCGTGTCTACCCCCACCCGGGGAGGAGTGGACCAGGGAGGGAGCTGTCCCCTTGGCTGTAGGATTGGTTCTGTTCCCCCACCTGCCAATCCTGGCTTCTCTGCACACCTTGCTGCTTAAGACTTTGCGCCCAGGAGAGTTTTGAAATTAATTAAGTCTGTCTGGAGACTCTCCTGAAAATACACTTCCTGTTTTATTTCCCAGCTCAGGAAACCCTCAGCCCGGTTGTCCATTTGTTGTCCGGCCCAGGCAGGGCAGGGGTTCTGCAATGAGATTACATGGCAGCAGCAGGATAAGGTGCACAGAGGCCATACAGGAGCGCAGCACCCCGAGTTTACATGGGGCCTGGGGCGGCTGCACTGGAGCCTGGCTGAAGAACAGACCTCCTGAGCGAGCTCCCCACAGTGCCTGAGGCCCTCTCTTTCCTGCCCTTGGGTCTCTGCTTCAGCCCAGCCTGGGGAGGAGGGACCCCGGGTGGGAAGGGACAAGCGTAGGGCCCCAGCGCTGTGCCTTAAGGCCCTGAGAACCTACTGAAGGCCTCTGTTCAGCCTCCCTTCCCCCCAGCCCATCAGCTGGCTTGGGCCCCTCCTGGTCTGTCAGGCGTTTGGTTCTCAGAGCCGTGTTTTAAGTCCTGATTTGCGTTCCCGCCTTTAAAGCATCCACCAGCACGGGAACACCACCATTGCAAACAGTGGGTGTCCACCACATTCACACTGCCCCCTGCTCAGGCCGGAGGAGTTATAAGCTATCCAGTACAGGCACCTCCACCTCGTGAAGGTCACGATACTGCCCAGCACTGACGTTCAAGGCTGCACACGCCTGCTGTGGTCCCCCAAAACCCCTGCACCCGGGCACCCAGTCCTGTTTATTCCCGGCTCTGAGAAGGCTCGCCTTCTCTGTCCACGGTGCTGAAGAGCTTGAGTGCCGTGCAGAAGAGGCAGTGAAACTCACTGTCTGTCCACTGGCAGCCAGGGCGTGCTGCCCCGAGGCCTGGGTCGGGGGTCGTGACGCACACACTGCAGGGCGGGAGTGAGGGGCCTGGCCCCAAGTGCCAGGGGACAGGAGCAGGGTGGAGGAGTGCCTGCATCCCCCACCTTCTCAGCCTCCCCCAGCGCCCCATCCTCAGGCCCTGGTTGCCTGTCTGTGAGTGTTCTCTAGGAGTGGGGGGGGGTGCTCTGGTCTCCATGTCCATGCCCAGTGGACCGCTCAGTCCCAGGACGCCGGTCTGCCTGCCAGCTGTGGGCCCAGACTTGGGAGCGTCTGCTCAGGGCCGCCAGGGTTACCAGCCTGCCAGCGAGTTGGTCAGGTCCCTTCTCTGGACTCGCCCCCATGCTGAAGATCGGGAGGGCTGGCCTGGCCCTCATGTCCTGCCCTGTGTATGGGTCTCCTCCCGGTGTGGGAGGAGCAGGCATGTGCCAGGCTGACGGGAGGGTGTGAGACCTGGAGTCTGAAACCTTGGCTGCGGGAGACTGGGCCAGGAGGGCTGGGGTTCATCCGGCAGCGGGCCCAGTGAGGCCTTTGGCTGTAGCCTGCACTGTTGATTCATTTCTGCCCGCTCACCCACCATCCCCTTCCAGAGCGCCCCCTCCTTCCCCATAAATGGCCTGAAGAGGGCCTTCTGCTCTGCTCCACCCCCCGGCCAGTGCCCCCCTGACCAATACCTCCACTCCCAGGACCCACGTCTGACTGTGGGCCTAGGCTGCTGCCGCGCTGCGCCTTGCCAGCGGAATGGCAGACTGCTGATGGACTGGGCTGGCGGGGTTGGGGTCCCCGTTTGCCAGCCTTGGCCATGCGTGTACGCGTGGCTCTGGCACTTGGTGGACGTCAGTAGTACCCACAGGACCCCCAGTGCGTCCCACCAGAGAGGACACAGCGATGCCCCCGCTGGTCCCCAGGGGCCGAGACCCGTACCTGCTTCTCTGGGGGCAGCGGCCGGGCGGTAGGGGGGTGGGGGCCGCAGGCTCTGTCGTCACGCCGTTCACAGAGGAGGGGGTGCAGACAGGTTCAGGGCCTGCTCCGTCTCACGGCCAGTGAGGTGTGGGAGGCCGGCTGCCTCTGATCCAAGTCCTCGTCCTCTGCCCTCCTGCCTGGCCACCGTCTGATGGTGCCGTCTGCCTCTGACCCCGCCCGCCTGTGCCCCCGCTGCTTCTCNTGGGGGGGGGTGCTCTGGTCTCCATGTCCATGCCCAGTGGACCGCTCAGTCCCAGGACGCCGGTCTGCCTGCCAGCTGTGGGCCCAGACTTGGGAGCGTCTGCTCAGGGCCGCCAGGGTTACCAGCCTGCCAGCGAGTTGGTCAGGTCCCTTCTCTGGACTCGCCCCCATGCTGAAGATCGGGAGGGCTGGCCTGGCCCTCATGTCCTGCCCTGTGTATGGGTCTCCTCCCGGTGTGGGAGGAGCAGGCATGTGCCAGGCTGACGGGAGGGTGTGAGACCTGGGGTCTGAAACCTTGGCTGCGGGAGACTGGGCCAGGAGGGCTGGGGTTCATCCGGCAGCGGGCCCAGTGAGGCCTTTGGCTGTAGCCTGCACTGTTGATTCATTTCTGCCCGCTCACCCACCATCCCCTTCCAGAGCGCCCCCTCCTTCCCCATAAATGGCCTGAAGAGGGCCTTCTGCTCTTCTCCACCCCCCGGCCAGTGCCCCCCTGACCAATACCTCCACTCCCAGGACCCACGTCTGACTGTGGGCCTAGGCTGCTGCCGCGCTGCGCCTTGCCAGCGGAATGGCAGACTGCTGATGGACTGGGCTGGCGGGGTTGGGGTCCCCGTTTGCCAGCCTTGGCCATGCGTGTACGCGTGGCTCTGGCACTTGGTGGACGTCAGTAGTACCCACAGGACCCCCAGTGCGTCCCACCAGAGAGGACACAGCGATGCCCCCGCTGGTCCCCAGGGGCCGAGACCCGTACCTGCTTCTCTGGGGGCAGCGGCCGGGCGGTAGGGGGGTGGGGGCCGCAGGCTCTGTCGTCACGCCGTTCACAGAGGAGGGGGTGCAGACAGGTTCAGGGCCTGCTCCGTCTCATGGCCAGTGAGGTGTGGGAGGCCGGCTGCCTCTGATCCAAGTCCTCGTCCTCTGCCCTCCTGCCTGGCCACCGTCTGATGGTGCCGTCTGCCTCTGACCCCGCCCGCCTGTGCCCCCGCTGCTTCTCTGAGGCCCCTTTGCAGCCCCCTGCCCTGCTTCCCGCCCAGCCCTCGCGGATCGCTCCGAGCTTGCCTGGCATGGGAGGCGCCTGTGCCAGGCCTTGGGGCTCCCTCCCAGTGCTGGTCACTCCCATGTGGCCGGCACCAGTGTCCTTGGGCTTTGCCGTGAGGCTGGGAGCTCCTCTGGCCTTGGGCCGTGCGTCGTGTCCTGGGGTTCGGGAGGTGGATGGGCGCTCAGCTAAGTGAGGGCCCCGGCAGTGTGGCCACCGCTCTTGACTGGCCCCTGTTATCCAGCCAGACCTGCTTCCCGAGGCCCCACCGGCCCAGGGGCTCCCACGTTCTCTGGCCGAGACCTCCCTCTGGCCCACGTGGAAGCCCCCTTGGGAGCTGCCCTCACTGTGAGTGGCGTCAGTGTAAGCCGGTGGTGAGAACCCGTAGTTTTTATGAAGAACGCTGTGATGCGGCCTGGCCACACTGACTGGTACATGGGACCCCCTGTGGCCGTGGGACCCCAGCCCCAGGCCACAGCCCGGAGAGGCGTGGGACACACTGGCTGTGCTGGTGCGAGCTCGCCTGTCGGGACGGCCCGCTGCCCCTTTTTGTGCCGCGCCTCCCGGTGCTGCCTGTGCTGGCGATGTGCGGGCCTAGTGGGCCCCATGTCCGCTCTGTCTGGAGTGGCCCCCCCCGCCAGCCGCCCCGAGCTCTGTCCTCCCCGACTGCAGACTGACTGGCCCTGGGCCCGGCTCCTCTGGGCAGCCCTCTCTCGTGGTCACCGTGTGTCCGAGAAGCTCCTGGAGCCGGCGCCTGCGCACCCAGGGGACGGAGGCCTCCCTGCTCAGGGTCGGGCCTTGGGCGTCTGGGAGGCGGGGTGGAGGCCTGCGGGCGGGAGTGGTGGGGCAGGCGGCCAGAGGACATGCGGCTGCCTGAGGAGCCGGAGCTGTGTCACAGCTGCTGGGCAGAGGAGCGAGCCGCCATCCACGCGCCCCGTCCCTGCTGTGACCTCGCCTGTCCCCTTGTGTCCACAGTGGGCTATGGCTCCTGGTTTGAGCACGTGCAGGAGTTCTGGGAGCACCACATGGACTCGAACGTGCTTTTCCTCAAGTACGAAGACATGCACCGGGTGAGTGCCTGGCGGTGGGCGCCTCGGAGGCTGTCTCTTATACACATCTAGATGTGTATAAGAGACAGGTTATAAGCTATCCAGTACAGGCCCCTCCACCTCGTGAAGGTCACGATACTGCCCAGCACTGACGTTCAAGGCTGCACACGCCTGCTGTGGTCCCCCAAAACCCCTGCACCCGGGCACCCAGTCCTGTTTATTCCCGGCTCTGAGAAGGCTCGCCTTCTCTGTCCACGGTGCTGAAGAGCTTGAGTGCCGTGCAGAAGAGGCAGTGAAACTCACTGTCTGTCCACTGGCAGCCAGGGCGTGCTGCCCCGAGGCCTGGGTCGGGGGTCGTGACGCACACACTGCAGGGCGGGAGTGAGGGGCCTGGCCCCAAGTGCCAGGGGACAGGAGCAGGGTGGAGGAGTGCCTGCATCCCCCACCTTCTCAGCCTCCCCCAGCGCCCCATCCTCAGGCCCTGGTTGCCTGTCTGTGAGTGTTCTCTAGGAGTGGGGGGGGGTGCTCTGGTCTCCATGTCCATGCCCAGTGGACCGCTCAGTCCCAGGACGCCGGTCTGCCTGCCAGCTGTGGGCCCAGACTTGGGAGCGTCTGCTCAGGGCCGCCAGGGTTACCAGCCTGCCAGCGAGTTGGTCAGGTCCCTTCTCTGGACTCGCCCCCATGCTGAAGATCGGGAGGGCTGGCCTGGCCCTCATGTCCTGCCCTGTGTATGGGTCTCCTCCCGGTGTGGGAGGAGCAGGCATGTGCCAGGCTGACGGGAGGGTGTGAGACCTGGAGTCTGAAACCTTGGCTGCGGGAGACTGGGCCAGGAGGGCTGGGGTTCATCCGGCAGCAACAGGTGTGTCCTGAGGGGGTGGGTACCTGGGGGGCGTGTCCTGAGGGGCAGGTGCCTTGGGGGTTTGTCTTGAGGGGGGTGTGCCCTGGTGGTTAGGTGCCAAGGGGCAAGGGTGATGCTCCAGGCTCCGGTCGGTCCCACAGTGGAGCCCTCAGGGAGGGTGGGGCCTGCAGTGCCTGGTCATCAGGGGTGCGTCTGGGACCCCAGGGTTCCAGGTGGGCCCAGAGCCCCTGACGGAGCTTCGCCTCTAGCCCATGCAGGCCCCCAGGCCCTTGCCCTGGCCTGGGCCGTGCGCCGCTCCCGAGTTAGGGGTGGCCTGCAGTGCTTCCGAAAGGCCTGTTTATTTTTCTGCTTCGATGGTGGTGGAGCACCACCCAGCACCCTGTCCGAGGTGAGGGGGCCAGCTCGGGGCAAAGGCCGAGGTGGCCGAGTCTGTGTTTCT
Source organism: Oreotragus oreotragus (assembly GCA_006410675.1). Classification (NCBI taxonomy): domain Eukaryota; kingdom Metazoa; phylum Chordata; class Mammalia; order Artiodactyla; family Bovidae; genus Oreotragus; species Oreotragus oreotragus. Next base: position 163,294 of record SJYX01024294.1, on the reverse strand, counting down.
CAGCCAGGCTATCTGTCTGTCTGTCTGTCTGTGGGGGGCAGGGAGCTGGTTTGCAGGCTGCTGGCCACCCGGCAGGTGTGTGCTGGGGTCTGGCCTCTGCTTCTTGGGGCACGTTCTGGGCGGTGTGTCCGCCGTCGCGTGTTTGCCCATCCGCTCAGGGCTTTGGGCGTTTGGGCTGTTCCCATTCTGGGTAACTGTAAGCAGAGTGCTGTGGGCGTTCTCGTGTCTGGGCGGACACAACTTATCTTTTCATCTTTTTTTCCCTCCACCCCTGTGCTGGGATGGGGGGCGCGGGGCTCCAAGGCAGGGCGGGATGAGGAGCGCGCCCGTCCAGCTGCAGACGCAACTGTAGGGCCCGGTGCCAGCTGGCAGGTTCCTCCCAGCGCCTCGCTTTTGAGTCACTTAATACTTCATCTGAGAGAGCAGGGCGTGCAGTTTACAGAAAACGTCAGAGCTGAAACACAGCCCTGTGGCCCGGTTCTCCAGACTCACCCGGAGGCTGTGTCTGCCTTGCAGGCCTGCGGGAGAGGAAACAGCCTCTAGCATTCTCCTCACGTGGCCCAGCCACCAGGTGTTTGGTCTGCTGACAGGCAGCCCAGGCTGTGGGCAGGACGCTGGGCACGGCGATGCTGAGGCGGAGGCCGCGAGGGGCTTCAGTGTTTCCTGGGGCAGGACATGGCCGTGGAGGGGCAGGGCTGTGTGGCGAGCAGGAGGGCAGGGCCCCTCAGAGGTGGTGAGGCAGCGGTAGCTGTGCCGCCAGTGCCGGGGCACCGGGGCCCACAGACGGCTTCGCATCAGCGTCACAAGCGTCAGCGAATCTTCACAGCGAGCCAGGCTCCCTGCCCCGCGAGGTGGGGTCCCAGGGTCCCCCGGGGCCTCCTCAAGGCTCTCCCGAGTGCCGTCTGGGTTCTGGCTGATGGCGTGGAAGGAAGGGGAGAGCTGGTCCTGCCCCTGGCACAGCCCCCGAGCGCCTTCCTCTACTGCTTGCTACTGCTGGACACGGCCGCCGCTACATCAGGGCCTCACGTCTGCTTCCAGGTTCCCAGAGGGCCGGGGCGGGAGCTGAGCACCCTCGGGCGGTCTCTTAACCCGGGTCCTTATTTCCTGAAGGGTACGGCGTCCAGTTTGTCTCGAGGACTTGAGCCACGCCGTGGCTAAAGGTCCTGAGTGGTGTTGCACAAAGGCGCTGCCTCTGACAGGCTCCCGCGTCTCCGCCCCTGTCTTCCAGGACCTGGTGGCCATGGTGGAGCAGCTGGCCAGGTTCCTGGGGGTGTCCTGCGACAAGACGCAGCTGGAGTCGCTGATCGAGCACTGCCACCAGCTGGTGGACCAGTGCTGCAACGCCGAGGCCCTGCCCGTGGGCCGGGGTACGTGCCCGCCTGGCCCCTGGGCCCCTGCCCCTCCCTGCCGGCGTCCTCACGTTTTCCAGACCCCTGTCCTCCCCCCACCGGCCCCCAGTCAGGGTTCAGCCTCATATCTCCAGAGCCTTCTGCTCCCCAGGGGGAGCGGAAGAAGGTAGCCCAAAAAAGGGCCACTGAGGATCCTGGCAGTCCCCGCTGGAGTCAGCCTGTGACCCTGCACAGGGTGCAGAGTTCACGGTGGGGCGGCTGCTGGCAGGGGGCTGTCTCAGGCTCTTTGGGCAAGAGGTTTTCAGGCAGACACCTCCTCAGACGGCCCCCACCCTGGCGATGGGTTTTGGGCTGTGGAGTTGAGGAGCACAGAGCGTGCACACAGCTTCCTTGAGCTCCAGCTGGCTCGAGGGGTCTGTGTGAGCAAGGGCCGTCTCCCTCTGTTCCCCAGGGGAAGCAGCCACACAGGTGAGGTGCAGCACATCCCAGGGAAGGGGGGGTGTGTGTGTCTGTGGTGTATGTGTTGTGTGTATATGTGAGGGGTATGTGTGTGCACACTGTGTGTGTGTATGCCTGTGAGAGAGTGACAGCAAGCAGGAAGTGCAGACCTCTCCAGGGCTGGCCGGGCAGCAGTCACAGAGGCCAGCACGCCCTCCCGGCCCGAGAGCGGGGTGCTGGGGGTGGAGCCGTCTGAGGTGCGGGCAGGCATTCCTGCAGGAGTCCTCCCGAGATCCACAGGGGCCGCTCTCTGTGCCCCGAGGGTTCGTGCTATTTGCAGCTGCTTCATGGTAGATGGCTCAGGCATTCACATCCGCGGCACCTCAAATCTGTGGCCAAGGCTGGTTCCCAGCTCCCAGGTCGGAGGGGAGGGCTCGGGAGTGACAGCGGGCTCTACGAGCAGCTGCTCAGAGGGGCGAGAGGAGCTCCTCCGCAGCCTGCTGGGCTGCTCTGCCCTTGGTCCTCCCTGTACGGAGTGCTGGTCGGGTTGCCGACCTGTGTGGCTCCCAGGCTGTCCTGAAGGTCAGGCGGTTGGGCACCTTCCTGTCAAGGCAGGCGGGCCACTCTCTGGGAAGACGTTAGTTAACGAGCCACGTCACCCTGCCGTTTATTTCCTGGCTGCATCTTCACGAATGTTTATAATTTAAGATTTATTTGCTCTTTTTTAGTTTTGCTTTTGCTGTGTTTTGTTACCCTTGGGTGTGACCTTCTCCAGAAGCCCTCCTTCTGGTTCACTCGTGTGGTTAAGAAGTGTCAAGAGCATACTGCATGCACAGATGCTTCTTCCGCTGTGTTTGCTTTTATCATCGTTTACCTTGGTTTTGCTTTATTTCAGTCTTTGGTTTTGTTTTCTTTTAGCACATTGCCTCTTTGCTCGGAAGACCTCCTTGCGTTGGTGAGAATGCAGGGGCTTGAGTAGCCAGCTGCATTGCTTAGATTTGATTCATGTCACAGCATAAATTGCACTGTCTTGAGTCCAAATCCTAAACCAGGTGGGTGACTCCTCTGACGAGCTCTTGGCTGCCTCAGCTGAGAAAAATAATCGTGGAAAAAAAATATATGGCGTGGTGGGTCTAGAGCTTGTAATTCTGACCCTGAGGTGTCCTTAGAGGGTAGCAAGAACAGTCTCTTGTTTTTTTTTTCCTCTCCATCACCAGCATATAATTTTTCATCACTGAAGAGAAAATCTGTATCACTTTGGATCTGTTAGCTCAGCATTTGCAGGNCGGGCTGCTCTGCCCTTGGTCCTCCCTGTACGGAGTGCTGGTCGGGTTGCCGACCTGTGTGGCTCCCAGGCTGTCCTGAAGGTCAGGCGGTTGGGCACCTTCCTGTCAAGGCAGGCGGGCCACTCTCTGGGAAGACGTTAGTTAACGAGCCACGTCACCCTGCCGTTTATTTCCTGGCTGCATCTTCACGAATGTTTATAATTTAAGATTTATTTGCTCTTTTTTAGTTTTGCTTTTGCTGTGTTTTGTTACCCTTGGGTGTGACCTTCTCCAGAAGCCCTCCTTCTGGTTCACTCGTGTGGTTAAGAAGTGTCAAGAGCATACTGCATGCACAGATGCTTCTTCCGCTGTGTTTGCTTTTATCATCGTTTACCTTGGTTTTGCTTTATTTCAGTCTTTGGTTTTGTTTTCTTTTAGCACATTGCCTCTTTGCTCGGAAGACCTCCTTGCGTTGGTGAGAATGCAGGGGCTTGAGTAGCCAGCTGCATTGCTTAGATTTGATTCATGTCACAGCATAAATTGCACTGTCTTGAGTCCAAATCCTAAACCAGGTGGGTGACTCCTCTGACGAGCTCTTGGCTGCCTCAGCTGAGAAAAATAATCGTGGAAAAAAAATATATGGCGTGGTGGGTCTAGAGCTTGTAATTCTGACCCTGAGGTGTCCTTAGAGGGTAGCAAGAACAGTCTCTTGTTTTTTTTTTCCTCTCCATCACCAGCATATAATTTTTCATCACTGAAGAGAAAATCTGTATCACTTTGGATCTGTTAGCTCAGCATTTGCAGGGTTGCAGTTTCATACATTAGGTCCTGCCAGGACAGGGGCGACTGTTAATAGCACAGCTTAATGAGAGATGCTTGCTGGGACGGTCAGAGCTCTGCCATCAGAGATGCCGACGGTGAACAGAATTCTAGGCGAGCATCTCAGTGCCCTGAGGCCGGTGTGTAAAAAGCTTGGCCGTGGTGCTACGGGTGACGCACTCACTGCAGATGGGAGGGCAGGAACCCGCTCCTGACTTCCTCACAGTCACCATTCATAGTGACCAAAACCGAAGATCTTGGAGTTAAGGAAAGTGGGTTCAGCAGTTTTCGTCATTTTGATCTCTCTCCCTTCACGAAGAAGGGGAAGGCCTGTGCCGGCCCATCAGTTTGTCGGCTCCAGGCCCCTCATGTCCCGCAAGGGGTGGGCAAAGGGGTTCTGACCAAGCCTTGCTGGGCTGTCACTGTGATAGAGCAGCCGCGAGGGCCTGGGTGGGACTGGTTTTGGTGTCGAGTTGGGAGCTCTGATGGTTTTATTCCCTGTCAGTTCTCCCCTGACGTCACACGGGCAGGCTTCTCGAAATCTCCACCCTAACCTGGCCCTGGCAGCTCCCTGCCCACCATGAAACGTTCTGCCTTTGTGCGGATGATTTTCGGTTTCCCTTTAAAAATTCTCCAGAAGCAACAGCCGCCTTGGTGGAGCTGCTGAGCTGCGTGAATAGTGGTGTCACACAGATCCCACATGGCGCCTGAACCACAGACCCGGGCCCCGGACACTGCCCGTCCTCGGGGGTGTTGGGACTCGCGCGCCTGCTCTGCCTGGTGCTGGGGGCCAGTGGTGGATGGGCCGGGCCTCCCCAGGGCCTCCGGTCTGCACATTTCTGGTCCTGGGTGAAAGCGCGCCGGGATGGCCAGACTCAGGGAAGCGGGCTCAGCTAGCCTGTGGTTCACACGGCCATCATGGTCCCTGCAGGACAGGTTCAGAGGGGTCCAGGGTAGGTCTGGAACCTTCCAGGTCCCTCTCCCCAGCTCCCTGTGGTTTGGCAGCTGGCCTGACCGCCAGTGTACTCAGCACGCCCACCCCTGTCTGTGTTGCAGGAAGGGTCGGGCTGTGGAAGGACATCTTCACTGTCTCCATGAATGAGAAGTTCGACCTGGTGTACAAGCAGAAGATGGGGAAGTGTGACCTCACGTTCGACTTTTATTTATAATGTCAGCACCGCACACTTGCATGCTCACGGTACCCAGACACTATAGCTCAGAGTCCTGTTTGCATTCATTTGTTCCTTGCTGGACAGACTCTGCAAGTGAGACCCTGGGGGAGGGAGGGGACATGGCCGGAGAAGCTGGAGAAAGCGGGTTTGAGTTCTGATCCAGAGCAGCTGTCTCGCCTTTGAAGTCTAAACGTCTGCCCACAAAGATGGCGGTTCTGCTGGACCACGTGTCACATCTGTTAACATATGCAACTAGAGTGTCTACCTTTATTACAACCCACACTACGTATTGTATTTTATAGAGCTTTTCACTGGAAACCTAAATAAATGTCAGTAAACCAAATAAAAGTTCATTTCCGAGGGGCTCAGGAGAGCCACACCCAGGTGGTAGGAAGCGCTCAGGGTTGACTTTCATTTTTTTTTTTTGTCATTCACACGGCACAGCCATTCGGTCCTCCCCTAGTGAGGACCGGGGTGAGGCTGGGGTTGGGGGCCCGAGTTTCCCCAGTGGCGCTCAGTTCTCAGCAGCCTCCCTGAGTTGCAGCAGGAGCTGTTCGCAGGGCGGGGGGTGTTTTCAGAGGCTGCCCTCCGGCCAGCGGCCCCGAGGCTGACGCAGAGGACCCGAGGGGGTGGGCATGTGACGCAATGACCCAAGAACGGCCCCCTAACCCCACCCCCCACCCCAGCAGAGACAGAACCTGCTCAGAATCTTGACTTTTCGTTCCACGGTCTTTGATTTCCTGAAGCAGAAACCTGCTTATGTTGGCAACAGATGGCTTGATAGTACTTTCTAGAACTCCTGGGTCTATACCTACTGTTCACTGTTGCGTCTGGGCCTGCGGCTCTCAGCCCCAGAGACCCACCGAGTGCGTGTGGCTCCCGCCTTGGCCCGGGTGGGCCGGCGGCGGTGTCGCCTCGGTGCTGCTCCAGGGCCTGCAGGCGGGGCTCCGCCCTGCCCCGCCTCCCGCTTCGTTTGCGCGGCAGGCTGGAGGAGCGAGGAGGCGGTGGGCGGGCCGCAGGGCTGGCCGGCCTGCACGCGTGTCGCCGCCCCTGTGCACTGGGCTGGCCTGGCCGTCTGTGGCTGGGAAGTGCCCGGGGTGGTGGGGCCAGAGGAATCGCCTCCTCTGTGGGAGGGCCTGTGCCGAGGGCGGACGCGAGCGCTTCAGCCGTTTTGTCAGGAGAGCAGCTTGGACAGGGCATGTGGTCCGCGGCGTCGTGCGGTGGGCTTGACAGCACCTCTTCGGTGTATCTGCGAGGGCGGCTGCTTTCTGTGAAATTTGTTTTCTATTTTTCTATTTTTAGTACTGTATGGATGTTACTGAGCACCCCGCGTGAGACTTCTCTGTGCTTGCTTGCATCTTTAATAAAGACATATCCCATGCCTCGTGTCCAGCCTGTGCTGACGGGAGTGGGGGCAGTTGGGGGGCCCCCCACGCTGCCGTGGTCTCCTCTGGATTTCAGGGCGGTAAGAGCGAGCCCACTGACCCCCGCCCCTGGGGGGAGGGTCTTGGCCTGGGTTGGGTGGGCTGGGTCACCGGGACTCAACATTCCAAGGGCTGAGTCTCCCGTGCTATGGGTCCCGCCACCTTTTGGTGTCTTTTTGCAGCTGAAGTGAGAAGGATGGTCGGGGAGGAGAGAAGTGGGAAGAGGTTTGACCACAAGTGGGGTCCAGGGCTTTCGGGCTCAGTCTGGGAAGGTCCCTTTCAGCAAGGCAGATGGTGGTGTAGAGTCTGACCTGCTGACTTTCCTTTGCCTCTGTGAATTCCAGAGCCCATCTAACTGATGCCTTGTGGGAGGGAAGTCCAGGCTGTTCTTTTATTGGATAAAAAGCCTGGACTCTTGAAAAGTCACGCTGATCTTCAAATGAACTAGCTCCTTTGGGTTTCCGGTGAAGTCCCAGAATTTATTTTGGTGTCTGGGATGATCTAGACCCCCCCTTGGGCCCACATCCAGTCTGCTATGTTCCAGAGGCGGGATCTGCTCCTAAATCACCTCCAGATCACCTAAAATCAGGCAGATTATAATAAAGGTGGAGCCGCTGAATAGAGAGGCAGGGTGGGGCTGCGTGTTCACGGAGCTCAGTGAGCGTCCCCTCCAGCCCTGCCCGGCGGATGTTTCACCACAGTCCCTGGATCCACTCAGGACACACTTCAGATGGCCGCGGGCGCTGCTGGCGGCACTAGGGTCCCCAGCATGTGTGGTGTGCCTGCTCTGGCAGGGAAGTGATGTCATAAAACCCGGGGTGCGTTCAGGCCCAAATGGGCTACTGGGGACCTGTGTGCTCCTGAAGGACCAGGGAGGCCAACAAGAAGAGGCCCCCTGAGTGGAGACCAGGGGCAGGTGACGGAGCCCGGGCTGGGGGCCGCCTGGGGGAGGGCCGTGTGCTGGGCAGCGCTCAGAAGCTGGCAGCCAGCGTGGCCAGGAGCCCAGCTCCCAGAAGGCCTCAGGGGTCACGAGAGTTGGATTTTGTAAGAAGAAATGAAAGCCCAAGAAGGCTTAACTGAAGGAATGGTGCCTGGAGGTGCCCCTCTGCAGGTACCGGCCTCCTGGTTCACCAGATCCACAGAAGGAGGAGGTGGTCGGCCGTGTTAGAACATCCCCAAGGTGCCTTCTGCCCCAGCTCCTGGCTCTGAGTGCTCTAGGATGTCGTGTGCTGGGACCAGTTGCTGCCTCTCGCACCTGGGGCAAAGTCAAGGACAAAATGACTTGAGGCCAAAGGTGCTGTGGATCCTATGAGTGAAGCCAGGTTGGACAGCGGAGTGACCCGGGGGGTAGTAGCCCCTGGGGGTGGGTGGGGTTTGAGGGACCAAGGTGAGGCACAGATGGACAGATGGACAGGGCCAGAGAGGCCTGGGAAGTGGGCTGACCTTACGGATCCCACCATGGGGTTCTTGCATGTCCCCGTCTCCAGGGAAGCCCCGGCTTGCCTGGCCTTTTGACTTCGCAGACTAAAAAGATTCCAAAAGGCACTTGGGGGACCTGCACAGGCTGTAATGCCCAAACAGCTGGATTCAGCCACAGCCCCCCACCAGCTGGACCTGTCCCCATGGCCTCCAGGATCTGGCACGGCCATCCAGGACTCATCAACCATCCCCCCCACCCCCCACCACGTACCTATTCCCTTCATCTGAAATACCCAAGAAGGCCCTCTCACCTGAGCAGGTAAGCCACGTAAATTCTCCAATCCAGTGTGACAATATATATACAGTCTCCATCACGCTAACTTCATGGGATGGTCACAAGATTTAAAAGTGGCTTTGAAAACACGAATGTAATTCACAGAATCACAGATCTGTGCCTGGCCTTGCTGGTGAGCACCCCCTAGTGGCCAAGTCACAGGTGACAGCCGACGTCCTCAGTCCATGGGGAGGCACCCCAGGACTGTGGATGCAGGCGGGTGTGCAGTCCCTGTCCTGGGAGGCCCCATGTGTGACACAGCTTTATCGCCTTTCTGAGCAGGGTGGCTGCTGTTTGCAGTGGTGGAGAGGGTGCTTGGGTGTCCCGGAGGACTCCGCCCTGTGGATCCTGTCCTCCCGTAGAGCCTGGTCCCAGCCCTGCCTACAAGGCATCACCTTCCCCTGCTCCCCGCTGAACAAGCGCTTTCAGACTAGGGTGGCATGTCGGCCAGGTGGTCCAGCCTTCCCCAGTGAGGAATGCCCTCTGACATCCCTGGATGTCCAGTCCGCACAGGCTCACCAGCTTCTGGGACGGTCATTCCATTGCTGGGGGTCCTCTCCGGCCACTGAAGCAGACCCCCACCTCTCAGCCTCCCTCCTCTCTGGCCTCCCTGAGATGCCCAGCCCTGCCTGACCTGGTGAATGTCGCCCCAATGCTCCCAGGTGTTCCCTGCCTTCCTCTCATCCCGTCCCTGCCTACTGCTCTGCACTGGTCTCCCCGAGCGGACAGCAACACCCTGAAAGCAGGATGGGGCTGTACTCTCCTAGGTCAGAATATGGCATATAATCAGCACCTAATATTTGCTGAGAGGCATCTTGCACTGTTGGAGTGAGTTTCATGTTTTCTGAACACCGTCTGCCCTGCCCCTTATACGCACTGCTCCTGGTCCTGCCCTTGGGGGCCATAAATTCCCAAGAAAGACCTAGGCTGGTGCCTTGCCTCCTCCCCAGTCAGGAACAGAAGGAGTGGTGCAGAGAGCCAGCCCTCCGAAGATGCCGAGCAGGGAGAGGCGACTTGAGTGACAGCAGGGAGATGGCTGAATGGAAGAGACAGGGCGAGAGCTGGTCTGTAAACAGGCGGGATGTGAGCAGGGCAGGCGCCAGAGAGGGGCATGCAGGTGGGAAGAAATACAACACACTGCAATGAATCAGGCAACCGGTTCTAACCCACTCTGCCCCCACTGGTGGTGGGACTGAGGGGACAGCCACTTTTCATCTCATAACGAGGAGGTCTCATCTCAAGTGTTTTGACATCCTACCCTGTCCAAGCATGCTGTGATTCTTAAGTGGTCAAACTGCCTATCCATCCAACCCTAGAGGCGCTGATCCATGGGGGAGATCGTGACGTTTTTAGCCGGGGATGGACTTTGCTGGCGAGGGCAGAGAGGATTGGTTACGGGAGCGCCCAGCACACAGCTTGGGCCCAACACCGCCTTCTCCGAGGCGTGCTGAGCCTTTGCCAAATCTACACATCAAATGACAGTCTGATTCTCACACTTGGATCCCTGTAAGCTAGTTGGCACTGGATGTCTGGGCTGCAGTCTTTAAATCTGTCCCCCTCACCATTGACGAAAGGAATCTGTGCTCTATTAAAAGCCTTCTTTAAAAACCAGAGAATGCTAAATGTGTTTAAAATATGAAAAAAGAAATCAACCAGAAAATGCATTTTCTCCTCTTGAGAGTTGTCATCTTTACATGTATCCGTGGTGTCGGGCACCAGCTGGGAAGAGAAGTCTTAAAATATCACGAGCAAGGCCATCTCTGCAGAAGGAAAAACTCCCAAAGCCAATAAGACTCTCTCCTCCAGTCTTTTGCATCCTCAAAAAAATTTAAGTGATTTGGTTAAAAATCCACCCCCCCCCCCATTTTTCTCGTATCTTATTTCTCCCCTTTAGAGTCCACAGTACATGTGATTTCCAGAAAAAAACTTTTTTTTTTTTTACTCAGATGCAGCTGGTACCTTGGCGCCCATCTCACCCTGCCCAAGAACCCCTGGCTGTTTGGTCCCCTTTGCCCGGACTCCACCCAGACGACACTGACTTAAGCTTGAAGATCAGCTCGGGTGCGGTCTACTGCGAGAAACCCCTGGCATCTCCCGCTGCACCTCCTCCCAGGGGTGGGGGTCACCGCCGTGCCCCTCCTCCCAGGGGTGGGGGTCACCGCCGTGCCCCTCCTCCCAGGGGTGGGGATCACCCCCGTGCCCCTCCTCCCAGGGGTGGGGTCACCCCGTGCCCCTCCTAACAGACCCTGAACCCAGAGACCATCTGCTTCTTGAGACTCAAACGACGTCTCACTCTCCTTGGTGCTGAGAAGTCATCTCAGAAAAGCTGTGCTGACGTCCGGAGCGTCCCGACTGGCCACTGAATTCAGCCTACCCTGGGCGTCTCAACAGCCTCGGACTTTGCAAGCACATCATCTGTGACTCACTGCCTGGGCCCTCTCTGGCCCAGCCACACAGCTCACTCCTATGCCCCTCGCAAGCTCTTCCTCGACTTGACTGGACCGTTTTGCCCTCTTGAAAAGCCCTCCTTGCTATTTCTGCTGCTGCTGCTGCTGCTAAGTTGCTTCAGTCGTATCCGACTCTTAGCGACCCCATAGATGGCAACCCACCAGGCTCCCCCGTCCATGGAATTTTCCAGGCAAGAGTACTGGAGGCGTCCCGCTGCTATTTCTAAGTGTTGCCAATTCATGTCCACCACCTGCCTCAAGCTGGCCTCAAAAGACAGTCTCCAGGAGGTCACCGTGAATTAACTTAGCTCTCTGATGCTGCCCTCCTGTGGGTACCCAGGCTTCCATTTTTACCAAAATGTCAGAGGGGTCGCAGATTGGGGCAGACACATTGTCAGGGGCTGGTGGCTCTCTCCCTCCTGGGTCCCTACCACCCTTGGGACTCTGCAGCAGAAAAGGCCAGAATCTTCCTTAGTCCAGAGAAGGAGTGACTCGGGTGTCCCCACTCTCTCCTTGAGACAAGCCATGGCAGCAAGTACTTTTCTCCTTAGAATGGAGTGTGCCAGGAGTGTGCCTTGAATACTCAAAGGGTAATAGCTCTCTATAATGGGATATTGGTTTACATTTGTTAAGAAAACACTTTGTTCCCGGTTTCAAGTTTCCTTTCCCGAGGATGTTTTCAGTCGCAAGTAGAGACTGTAAGCAGAGCCTGTGCCTCATTCATCACTCTGTCCCCGTCCCGTGTTTAGCACAGCGCTCCATTCCTATCAGGTAATCAATAAATGCTTATTACCTAACTAAAGGCAAATTAAATGCTAAACAGCACTAATTACAAGCTGTCGCGAGATCCTGGCTCTCCGCAGAGAGAAGTGCTTGTGATTGTCAGGGGTTTGCTAGCTGCCCAGGTGTAGGAAACACGAAATTGTTATTTTCTAACTGCTTCTTTGTTCTGGAGGGAGGGCCGTTCCTCTCAGATTGCTGCAATAAGACGTTCGGAGGGCAGAATTCATTAAAATTCTAAACACTGGTATTCTTCACCGTGGAATCTTGTTCAGGGGTAAGATAAGTGGATTTTGATTCCTGTCTTCGCGAACAGAGACAGGCAGTAACTGTTAAGGGAAATGAAAGGCGTCCCCATCTACTGGCACACAAAAGGGGAAAGAAACCCAGGAGCGGCTACCCGTCTCTCCACAGATGATCCTAAGATGGTCCCCTGTTTACAGATGATAATCAATTATTTGTAGCAACAATGTTTAAAATGTGCAGTTTAGTTTCTGGTTGATTGAGCTAAAATGAGCGCCTGCGTCATCTGTCAAGGTACATATCCCGCCCGGAAAGAAAGTACCTATTTTAGCAAAGAAAAAAATAACCATGGTGGTTCTTTCCAAAGAGACGCCTGTACCTCATTTCTTTTCGTTTAATTTTATTTTCGCCCAAGGACAGCTCAGGAGAGTCTGGTCTCCATTCTGCGAGGCCACCAAAAGCACAACCACCGGAGAAATCTGAAGTAGGCTTCCCAGGGACGTCCTCCGCTTCTCTTGAGACGGACCATGCATTCGTGGCTCGTGCCAGCTCATCCATTCTTTATTAATAGACGAGGTGGAAAACAGCACTTAACTTCTGAGGGGTTAATCAGTTCCTGCTATTTATTACTCTACATGAAAGCATAACCTCCACTTATAACAACATCGCTGTTGACTCCGCTTCTCTTGAGACGGACCATGCATTCGTGGCTCGTGCCAGCTCATCCATTCTTTATTAATAGACGAGGTGGAAAACAGCACTTAACTTCTGAGGGGTTAATCAGTTCCTGCTATTTATTACTCTACATGAAAGCATAACCTCCACTTATAACAACATCGCTGTTGATTAACCATGAGGTGGTCAACCCTGGGATTTCTTTGGAAGGAATGATGCTAAAGCTGAAACTCCAGTACCTTGGCCACCTCATGCGAAGAGTTGATTCATTGGAAAAGACTCTGATGCTGGGAGGGATTGGGGGCAGGAGGAGAAGGGGATGACCGAGGATGAGATGGCTGGATGGCATCACAGACTCGATGGACATGAGTCTGAGTGAACTCCGGGAGATGGTGATGGACAGGGAGGCCTGGCGTGCTGCGATTCATGGGGTCGCAAAGAGTCGGACACGACTGAGCAACTGAACTGAACTGAACTGATCACAGCCTTGATCTCCCTGGTCTCCCAGGGGTACTGAGCTGTGCTGAAAATGTAGCTGTGAGTATTCAGCACCTGGAGGGAACACGTAGTTCTCCACCACCCCGAGTTTCTTCTGGATCACTGAGGGATGAGCTGCCTGCTGGATTATCATGGGCGTAAATGTACTTCCCTCACCTTTCCATGGGTTTGCGTCTCCAGATTTCATCAAAGGTTTTCAGAGGCAAAGTCTCACAGTGGTTGTGTAGTAGAGGCTGTAGCAATTTCTTGACCAGGGAATGTAACTGGTTTCAGTGGTACTGAAGGGTATCTTTTTTTCATTTCGGCTGTGCCACACAGCATCTGGGATCTTCCCTGACCAGGGATCAAACCTGCGTGCGTGCGGGCTGGATTGTTTCACTCGTGTCCCAACTCTTTTGTGACCCCATCGACTGTAGCCCACCAGGCTTCTCTGACCGTGGGATTTCCCAGGCAAGAGTACTGGAGCAGGTTTCCGTGCCCTCCTCCCGGGGATCTTCCTGACTCAGGGACTGGTTCTCGTCTCCTGCATTGGCAGGCAGGTTCTTGACCACTAGCGCCCCCTGGAGTTTTCACATGGGATTTCTTTTATTATTTATGTTTGTTGCCTGGAAAATCCAATGGACGGAGTAGCCTGGTGGGCTGCAGTCCATGGGGACGCTAACAGTCGGACAGACTGAGCGACTTCACTTTCACTTTTCTCTTTCATGCATTGGAGAAGGGAATGGCAACCCACTCCAGTATTCTTGCCTGGAGAATCCCGGGGATGGGGGAGCCTGGTGGGCTGCCGTCTATGGGGTCACACAGAGTCGGACACGACTGAAGTGACTTAGCAGCAGCAGCAGTGCTGGGTCCTCACTGCTGTGCAGGCTTCTCTGTAGCTGCAGTGAGCGGGGCTGCCCTCTGGCTGCGGGGCTTGGGCTTCTCCTGGTGGTGGCTTCTCGCGTTTCGAGCTTAGGCTCTGGGATGTTCGAGCGTCAGTAGCTGTGGCCCTTGGGCTCACCGTTTCCACTTCTCAGGCCCTAGAGCACAGGCTTAATGCTTGTGGGGCACGGGCTTAGTTTTTCCAGACCAGGGATGGAGCCTGTGTCCCCTGCATTGGCAGGCGGACGCTTTACCCTTGAGCCACCAGGGAAGACCAGAGCATGGAGTCTTAACCACTGGATGGCCGGGGAAGTCCTACACTCTCGAGAAGCACTGAGGATCCCCCAAAGTTTTTGTTTTTTTTTTGTGAGTTATATCTATCACTATTTATCATACGAGACAGTAAAAGTGATAAAAAGTTTAAACATTTGCTTACCAATTCATTTAAAATAACGATAAACCTGTCACGCAGTAACATCTTATGAAACAATTGTATTTTCCAAAGCAAAAAGGATGCGTGAAGACAGGCCGTTTACATTTTTATGAATTCTTCAGTACCTGCCTTAACAGGAGATAGCTGGATTCTCCTGTTTTCGTTCTCATTCAGTCTGTTGAAGTGTCCTGCATCATGCCATGTCTGGAAAACCCTACTGGACACTTATGAGAAAGTGAGAGTGAACACACAAACAGTATCTTACTCCCAAGATAGTTTTGATAATTATGGACTCTCTGAAGGGGGTCTCGGGACACTCAGGAGTCCCCAGACCACCCTTGGAGACCTGCTGACCTGAACAGTTCAGTCCAAGAGCTGGTGAATGGCGATGGGGTTTAGGACACGAGGGGCTGAAGTGGCCTCTGTGGAAAGCACCCTTTTAGTTCCAAAGTCCCAAAGCCTCTTTTGGAACAAGAGCAGAAGAGATGGGGGCCAAAGTGAGCGTAAGGCAAACGTACGTTCCCTTCTTATGGGCTGGTTTTCTCAGTGGGACCTGAGGTGAGGTCACTCACTCAGGGTGATAAGTTAAAGGGTGTGGGCGGTCTGAGCAGAGAGAAGACATGAATTGACTTTCTCAGTGAGTAGAAAACCAGCTAGCCAGCGATGGACAGTCAGATCGACAGGAGGAATCCTTCTCTGGGGCTCTCGGCAGGTCACCCTGTAACTTACCACCTGGCAGGACCGTGTGGCCGGGATTCCTCAGTAAGGCTGAGCCTCTGGGGCCATTGCCTCTCTCACCTGTGAGTTAACACAGTGACGAACAGGGTGACGCATAGTAGGACCTCAGCCTGCTTCTGCTTAGTTGCTTCAATTGTGCCCGACTCTGCAACCCTATGGACTGTAGCCTGCCAGGCTCCTCCGTCCATGGGATTTCTCCAGGCAAGAATACTAGAGTGGGTTGCCATGCCCTCTTCCAGGGGAACTTCCCGACCCAGGGATCACACCTGGGTCTCTTGCACTGCAGGCAGATTCTTTACCGCAGAGCCACCAGGGAAGCCCGGGACTTAGCCTGCCTGGGTTCTAATCCTGCTTTCGCCACGGACTCACTGTGCCTTAGTGTCCTATCTGTAAAATGGGAATAATTACTCCTAGAACCTACGTCNTTGCAGGCAGATTCTTTACCGCAGAGCCACCAGGGAAGCCCGGGACTTAGCCTGCCTGGGTTCTAATCCTGCTTTCGCCACGGACTCACTGTGCCTTAGTGTCCTATCTGTAAAATGGGAATAATTACTCCTAGAACCTACGTCCTGAGGCTGTTATGAAGATTAAGTGCACGTAAAGTATTTAGATGGGTGCCTGGTAAGGGCAGTGCTCCGAAGAGTCAGCCACATTATCGCTACTATTACTGGGCTTTCCTGATGGCTTAGGCAGTCAAGAACCTGCCTGCAACACAGAAGACCTAGATTTGGTCCCTGGGTCCAGGAAGATCGCCTGGAGAAGGGAACAGCAACCCACTCCTGTATTTCCAATGGGAAATCCCATGGACAGAGGGGCTGGTGGGCTACAGTCCATGGGGTTCTAAGAGTTGGACAGGAGCGACTAAACCACACACCATTACCCACATGACTTACTGAGTTTCTACTCAGCCTGTGAGCATGGTAAAAAACTGGCTCATTGGATAACTATTTATTTACCTATCTGCTGTTGGAGGAAGACCGGGATGTGAGTGCTGAGGATACCAGGCTGGGCAAAGCAACCTTGTCCTGCCTTTTCCCCAGATCACCGGGAGGAGGACACAACTAGATACAGGAGGCGACAATCAGAATCGCTAAAGGCGGAGCGGCCTCGGCAAGAGCGCACGAGCCCGGAGCGGGGAGTGTGGGGGCCGTTGAGGAGGGCCCGGGAGGACAGCTCTGGGGTGCCACAGCCCCGGGACACGCCGCATCCCCTCCTTGTCTGTGGCTGAGGGGCGGTAGTGACCCGTTTACTCCTTTCACGCACTTGTGTATGTGGCGCGCTTGCCTGTGCCAGGAGCCGCTGTCGGGTCTGGGGGCTCCTGCAGTGAATCCGTTGTTATTTTTCAGTCGCTCAGTCACATCTGACTCTGCGATCCCATGGACTGCGGCTCGCCAGTCTTCCCTGTCCTTCACTATCTCCCAGTGAATATTCTCCTGCAGTGAATAGCCCCATCCTTTTTATTTTTCTATAAAGACCGACTATAAACAACGTTCTGGTGGTGAATCTGCCTCCCAGTCTCTCTCAGGGTCACATCACTCTGACTCATGTTTTCTACTTCCGTTTGTCCCCACAGCAGCCTTTTGAATATTTTAAGTTCCGCCTTGTAGATGAGGACTTGAACCCCGCAGGGTGAAGGGGGCTGTACCTGACAATCACACCACTAGAAGTTGCTGAGCCAGAATTCAAACTGAGCACTTCTGTCTCATGTCAGAATCTTCAGGCTTTCGCAAACATTCCTCTTCCTCAAACTGCAGGAGTGATCCCTGCCTCCCTCAGAACTCTGTTTGGAAGCACTCTCTGAAATGTTCAGCGGTTATTTAAGACCATTGGCTGAATTACCCCATACTTCCTTTTCCTTCTGTCCTGAAAATCTTTGCCTTACAGGATGCCTTGCCCCTGTTAAGAAGACTCTTATTTCGTTTTCAAGAGGAATAATTTAGTAATG
This sequence comes from Oreotragus oreotragus, assembly GCA_006410675.1. NCBI lineage: Eukaryota > Metazoa > Chordata > Mammalia > Artiodactyla > Bovidae > Oreotragus > Oreotragus oreotragus. Next base: position 146,454 of record SJYX01024294.1, on the reverse strand, counting down.
TTTCTTAAATTGTGTGTGCTGCTAAATGAGTGGACTTACAGAATGCTGTAAAAAATTTTTTTTCATTTTCAACTTTCACATACTGCTTTATCCATTGTCTTCAACAGATGTATTTACTTGGCTAAATCTGGGGAACTGAAAGTGAATCAGGCAAGGGCCCTTTGATTATCTGTGAACATGCTTGTCTCCCACTCAGCCTTACTGCAAGCTTTAGGAGGGCAAGGATTTATTTCAGTTACCTGTGCTCATGGGAACAACACCATGAGTTTAGGGCCTGGCTCATGTCAGGTGCTTGTGCTTGTAAATATTTGTCAAGAATTGCTTACCTGAGACGTTAAATCTGCTGTCCACTTTGTCTTCCGTGTCCCTACACTTTTGCAGCTGTACACCTCTCCCGTGCAGAGATCTCTGCATCGCCCTTGCTGTGACCCCTCCAGCTGATTGGCACATGGAGACAGAACCAGCTCTAGCAAAATGCTCAGGAGTCTGGGGCCCGCCTGGAGCAGGAATCCACTGGGAGCCCACTGGCTGTTAACAAGACAGTTGCTTTCGTAAAGCCTCTTGACAGATCAAGTGAATATTTAAGGTTAGTAGATGAGGAGAGTCACTGAAGTTTCTCTTGGACGACTCCTTCCCCTGCCAGGGTTGAAAAATAAGCTGTTTAATATAGATGAGAAAGTGTGATGAGGCAAGAAGCTAAAGTCACTTTCTTCCTTTAAATATCACAAGAGAGCTGACCTTTTTGTAAAATGTGTTTATCTAAAATTACCCCAGATCTGGCTTCCCCTGTAGCTCAGCTGGTAAAGAATCTGCCTGTAATGCAGGAGGCCTGGGTTCGATCCCTGGGTTGGGAAGATCTCCTGGAGAAGGGAAAGGCTCCCTACTCCAGTATTCTGGCCTTGAGAATTCCATGGACTGTATAGTCTATGGGGTTGCAAAGAGTCGGACACGACTGAGCAACTTTCACTCCAGATCTAGGTTTGTGCAGTTATACAGATTGTATCCTTGTACTAGTTGAATGTTGATTCACTTTCCACACAGCGCTGTCTAGGACATCCATGCCATTTAGAAGAGGAGATGTAAAGGGAAGGAATGTTTGGGGAAACTCTGTGAATGGAGATAACATATGAACATGATACACTTCCAGGATGAAAGAGCTTCGGTTTCCACTTTTTTCTCTTGGTTTCAATCTTTTACTGCTATTTTGTTTAATATGTTTCAGGTACCACCGTTATCTTTTCACCTGTTTTTCTGCAGTTTGACTATTCCTATTACCATTGCTCCTCTTGGCTAATGTTGAGCACTCACTGTGTTCCAGGCACAGTTTGGAACCTCTCATTACCTTTTTTAAATTGAGTGCTACTTGCCTATGAAACAGTACAGTTATTATTCCCATTTTATAGATGAGGTGGCAAGGATGTAAAGCAGCTCAGGGGCTGCAAAACGGAGAGGTGGTGGCGTGTGACCTCTGCTCCAGGACTGCCTGGGGACAGAGCCCGCTTTCTCAACCAGTTCTCTCACACTCTCAGAGATGTGTGTGCTCTGCACGTCTGCACTGGGGTTTGAGGGGACTTGAAACAATACATAGAATATGGTAAATAGGAAAGTAACTTCAAGAAGGAATAGTCAGATAATTCGTAATGATTAATATAGTTGGGCTGCAAATTTGGCTGTGAGCTTCTTTTTTTGTTTGTTTTTAATCAAATGAAAGATTCTTTAAATTTTTTATAGTGGTTTATAATTTTTAAAAATTTCACACACATGATTTCACATAATCCCATAACAACCCCGTTTTCCTCCTCGCCTCCATCTTGCCCGTCCCCTCTTCCCTCTCCCCACTGGTAACCACTGATTTGCTCTCTATATTTGTGAGTCTGCCTCTCTTTTGTTTTATTAGCTACGAACTTCTTAAACTCAGGAAAAAGAAAATTAAAAACAACCAAAAAAAGACAGAAGTTGAATTCATTTTGTCAAGGCAAATAAGGCATTTAAATTCCTCTGGAAAAAAGAAAGTGTTTCTAATGCCTCCATTGAAAGGACATTTCTCCTGGGGTTCATCAGCAAGTCCCATGATCCGGTTTAACACAGAGTGCCCAGGGTGCAGACTCAGTGTCCTAGCTACTAAGGGAAAGAAATGTAGACTCTTGCATTTGTATAGAGTTTTTGAGTAGTACGGCACAAATCAGAGTCAAAACTTACAAAATACATAACAGAATAAGATGAAACAATAGGCAGCAGAATAGAAATTTTCAGGGACACTCTCTGAATTTTGTTTTTCAGTAAATGGTGTTATCCTGTCCCCGGGGTTGGTTCCAGTCATTTGTTTGTGCGCTTAGCAGTTACCTGTTGAACACCTGCCATGTGCCAGGCCCTGGTCCAGGCAGTGAGGACACTGCAGAGATGGTCAGCCACCCTCCTTTGCCTGGGGTCTCCAGCCTGTCATTTTCTCCTCCTGGACCGTTTCTGGACCGACTTTGGTCTGCCATCCTTTTTTGCCCTTCCTGTAAAACCCAAGACCATACTCAGCACCTTGCACCATAACGGTCTCCCTGCCTTCCGCGTGGGCTCTGATTTTTCTTTCTCTGCCTTCCCAGGACCTAAAGTCTGTGACAGCCATCAAGGAGTGAGCACAGCCTACTGCGTGTCAGTCTCTTTAGATATATTATCTGGGTCCTGCGACAGCTTTTTCTGTTTGGTTGGTTGTTTTGGGCCATGCCTCGTGGCACGTGGGATCTTAGTTCTCCAACCAGGGATCGAACCCACACCCCCGACACTGGAAGGCAAAGTCTTAACCACTGGACCACCAGGGAAGTTCTAGCGTCAGCCTGTAGAGGGTTTCACTGAACCATTGTGGGTCACTTGCCCCTTCAGGGCCTGGTGGAAGCCATGTATCCTCCTTCTGGAAAAATCATTTCTCACACCCTTTGGAATTTAATCTCAGAGAGTTTGAAGGTCCGGAAGTGCACACACGTGAACCTTGTCCCTAGATTCCAGATTAAGAATGTGCGTGCATGCTGTCGCTCAGTCATGTCCAACTCTTTGTGACCCCATGGACTGCAGCCTGCCAGGCTCCTCTGTCCATGGGATTCTCCAGGCAAGAATACTGGAGTGGGTTGCCATTTCCTTCTCCCAGGGATCAAACCTGTGTATTGATTAGCAGGTGGATTCTTTACCACTGAGCCACCTGGTAAGAATACTTGCTTTAAAGAGAGATATCATCTCCATTTTGCAAATGAGAAAACTGGGTAATGAGGAGGTTAATTACCTTGCAAGTTTGCATGGTTGATAATGGAACCAATTTTGTCTCCACGTGTTCTTGACTCTAAACCCTTGATGCTCAGTAAATGCGGGAGTGTGTAGAAGGTCCAAAAGGGAGCTTTAAAGTGAATATGCCCCTGCTGCGACAGAACATCATTTGATATCAGAATAGATGGGGAGAAGATTTTTCTCAAGGATCTGGATTTAGCTGCCAAAATCTTCTGTGCTGCTTGCAACTTTTCCTCAGTTTTGTCAAGTGATAATCTCCCCCCACCCCATGATTCCAGTTCCAACAGTTTTTGCTTCTGATGCCATTTCTGTTGGGCTGTGCACATTTCTTACTCTCATGTTGAATTATGTTTTCTCTGGATGCCAAGGCAGATGGATGGCACTTTTGTTATGATTCTGATATAAATAGCATCTGTTAAAAACTGGACATCCGTGCTTATCTGACAAATAAACAAATACATCAGTAGGATAGCCTTCTAATCGTGTTTTTGCCAGTGGTTCATAAGTGTATTTGATGGTCTGTGACTTGGTGCTTGTTTGGGGGGCACTGGTTTTATTTTCCTTGCTAATTTCAACCTTACTGTGCATTTCGATAGACTCCTATTCATGAATGCCTTAGAATTCTCTTTATTTAGAAAACCTAAACTGAGGATGACGTCAGGCCGGGGGTGACCTAGAGAGCTCATCACAGTGCCTTGCTCGTGCTAAGAACACTGCTTAGCTTTCAAGGTCGAGGGTGAAATTAGTCCAGGCCCCTTACCCTGGCAGTGCTAGCTGCTAATAGCCATGGTCCATCCAGAACAAGGATGAACAGAGTGCGCCCTGTGGCCAGGCCCTGTGGTAGGGGCTGAGTAATGATGGTGAGTGCAGTTGACTGTCTCCATGGGAGGGGCTCCCTGGCCAGTAGGGGCCACAGATAAACAGCCAAGAGAAAAGCCTGGAAGCCGAGAATCAAAGTGAAAGTAGATGTGGGGCTAAAGGAAATGGCACCCCACTCCAGTATTCCTGCCTGGAAAATCTCATGGACAGAGGAGCCTGGCAGGCTGCAGTCCATGGGGTTGCACAGAGTCAGACACAACTAAGCAACTGGGCACACACAGACACATACACACACACACACACACACACACACGTGGTTAACTGTGTTGAACACACACACACACACACACAGAGGTGGTTAACTGTGTTGAATTGGGACTTCCCCAGTAGCTGAGTGCTTGAGACTCTGTGCTTCCACCACAGGAGGCACGGGTTTGATCCCTGGTTGGGGGACTAAGACCCTGCATGCCATTCACTGTGGCCAAAAATAAAATTTAAAACAGACAAAACCAATGTTGTGTTAGTTTCAGCTGCACAGCAAAGTGACTCGATTGTGCACCTGCCTAGCTTTCTTCAGATTCTTTTTCATTATAGGTTTTAAAAAAATATTTTATTTGGCTGTACCCAGTCGTAGTTGCAGCCTGCGGAATCTTTAGTTGTAGCATATGAACTTAGCTGTCACATGTGGGATCTGGCTGCCCTTGCATTGGGAGCACAGAGGCTTACACACTAGACCACCGGGGAAGTCCCTCAGTTACAGGCCATACAGGATACTGAGTACAGTTCATTCCCTCTGGTCCTCAGGAGGCCCTTGTTGTCTACCTGTTTCTTGTGTGGTAGAGTGTATCTGTTAACCCCCAATCCTAATTTATCCCGCCCCCCCCTTCCCATCTAGTAACTATAAGTTTATTTTCTATGTCTGTGAGTTCTGTTTCTGTTTTGTAAATAAGTTCCTTTCTATAATTTTTTTAAAGGTTACATGTATGAAAGGTATCATATGAAACTTACTTTTCTCTGACTTTCTTCACGTAATGTGACAGTCTCCGGGTCCATCCATGTTGCTGCAGATGGTATTATTTCACTCCTTTTTATGGCTGAGTAAAATGGGATATTATATATATATTATGTCACAAATTCTATACCCATTCATCTGTGAATGGACACTTAGGTTGTGCTGCTAAGACATGTGTCTTTTTGAGTTAGAGTTTTCTTCTTTTCTGGATTATATAAGGCATGTGTCTTTTTGAGTTAGAGTTTTCTTCTTTTCTGGACTATATAAGGCATGATTCGTTTTAAGGAGGATAGGAAGGCCTCTTGGAAGAGGGGGCTCCACCCTTAGTCTCGAAAGATGAAGTGTGGTGGAAAAGGAAATTCTAGCAGGACTGAAAAATTCGAGCAGGAGCATGACCCGGTACACAGAGGTGAGGAACTGTGTGGTATGTTCATTTGGATTTTGTGTGAAATGCAGCGGGCATGAAGCTGTGGTGTCTGGAAGTTTCTTGTGGCCAGGTTATTAACGATGTGAATGATCTTATACCCCACAATTAGGAGTCTGACTTCAGTTTATATACCTGGAGTAATCGTACAAATGCATGTTGTGGGTTTTTTTTTTTTTTAATTTAAAAAATGTAGATTCATAGAAGAGTTGCAGAATTAGTACAAAGAGTTCCCATGTGCCCCCAGCTTCCCCCATGGTACCATCTTACAGAATAACCACAGTACACTTAGCAAAACCGGGCTGGTGTCCCTGCTGCAGTTCTTGTAGCAAATAGAGACTATTCAGATCTCACCCGTATTGACAGGACTCAGTCTTTTTTCTCTTGGTGCATAGTTCTGTGAAGTTTTAGCATGTGGGTGATTTTGCCTTGCACGTTTTTTAAGCCAGGGAGTAACATAACTGTGTGTGTGCTTTAGCAAGAGAGATCCTGGCCACAGAGGAGGATGGATTAGAAGGGAGTTGGACACCTGGATGCAATCTAAGGCGCTGTTTCTGGAATCCACATGAATGAGGATGAACTCGGGTAGTGAAGGGGAGGGGTGGAGAGGGTAGGGGGACCAACGTCACAGGTGTCTTCCAGGTACCACAGACAGTCCCTGCTGCCACTTGGAAAGAGGGCCAGATCCCGGTCATGGAGGAAGAAGCAGGCCTCAGCTGTCGTTATGGACTGTGGTCAGTTTTCTCAGGGTTGCGGCCACTGCTGCTCAGTCGCTTCAGTCGTGTCCGACTCTGCGCAACCCCATAGACGGCAGCCCACCAGGCTCCCCCGTTCCTGGGATTCTCCTGGCAAGAACACTGGAGTGGGTTGCCATTTCCTTCTTCAATGCATGAAAGTGAAAAGTGAAAGTGAAGTCTCTCAGTCGTGTCCGACCCTCAGTGACCCAATGGACTGCAGCCCACCAGGCTCCCCGGTCCCTGGGATTTTCCAGGCAAGAGTACTGGCGTGGGGTGCCATTGCCTTCTCCGAAGGGCAGTAGGAAGCAATTGGAGTTCTTAAAGCAAGGAAGTAACAAAAGGAGGTCAGCATTTTAAACTGTGGCGGTAGTCTGTGTGTGTGTCTGTGTGTGTGTGTGACGTGTGTGTATGGTTTTGGTGTACGTGTGCGTGTGTGTGGGTGCGTGCTTGTGGTGTGTGTGTATAGTGTGTGTGAGTTCGAGTTACGGGAAGAGAAGTGGGGCTCATGGTGCTGGCATAAAATATCTACGTGAGAAACCAAAATTCCGCGTGAAATTCATGTACAGAGCCTGCCTGAGGCGGTGGGCACAGTTCTCCAGTCACCTGCAAAACTGCCGGATTGCTCTGCAGACCCGAAGGCTCTGTTCCCGTGGCTTGGTGAGCTAAACAAAAAAATCCACCTAACCCTGACGCTTTCTTAATTTCCAGAATTCACCAATTCAGAAATAGTTTTTCTTGAAGGAAATGAAACAAAATAGCACCAAAGCAAACACCCTCACCGTCCCCAGTGCCGCAAGGAGCAGTCCCGAGGCCAGCGAGCTGCTGCTCTCTCCGGAAGGCCTGTGTCCGCGGACGGGTGGGAGGGGCGCGGCGGGCTCCCCGGGTGGTGCCGGGCTCAGAAAGCTGGTGGTGATAACCAGGATCACGTCCGTCTGGTTTGTTTCCGTTGTTCACCCAGCAGGTGTGTGCAAAATGCTACTTCTGGGGCCAGAATTGTCTCGGAAACTTGCATATTGTACCAGCAAGCATCAGCCCATACGTCTGAAGCCGGGGTCCTTCATTGGGTGCTCCGTGTGACCCCGGCTGTGAGACAGCCACGGCACGCGCTGCAAATGCCTCCCCGCGCAGGGCCCCCTGCACGGCGCAGGTCCCCGTGTGCTCCTGCAGGTGGCAGCAGCTGCCCGGCGTCCTGGTACCGGGCTCAGGCGGGGAGTCCACCGCCTGTGCCCTTTGCCAACATCTGAGGACTTGCTGGGCCGGCTGCGATAAAAGCAGGACACGTTCAACACTCCTGGTCGGCTCACAGGAGCGGGGAGGGCCCAGTGATTTCCAGCAATCGCGTCTTAAAAGCCTGCCAGGGAGACCGTGTTTGAGCTGGGAACAACCGTTTGACAGCCGACGTGCGGTCAGTTCCTCCGACGCAACTTGTTTTTCTGTCGTCTGTTGCCGCATCTCTCAGCACATTAGGTGTGGTGGTGAGTCTGGAAATGATCGTTAGGTAAGAGTGAGTTTCTGAGGCACTTTCTGAGATTAGGTGTTTGTGTCCATGGTAGAGAAGGTGTACTACAAACAAAATTGCAATAAGCTTTTTCTTTAAGGCTCTGTGTTCTGGGCCAGCAAGGCATTCATGCTGATATAAATGATCCCGAACCCGCAACACTCAATTCAGTTAGACTCAGGAAGCATTATTTTTGGACCGCTGTCATCGATGTGGTTCCTGCTCTCGTGGCATTGATAGTTTGTCTTTACAGGGAACATCTATTAAACAATCCCAAGGGTCATGGATGTGAATTAAGAAAACCTTTCACTCAGATCACTGGTTCTCAGTACAGGGGATGAGAGGGAGAAATCACAGATGATGCCAAGACTTGTACCTTGGCTGATGGGAAAGAGAGTTAGGATCTGGAACAAAATCCAGGAGGGGCGGGGTGTGAGTGTGTGTGTCTGTGTGTATGTGTGTGCATGTGTGCATTTTGGGAGGAGAGTGCTGAGTGTGTGTGTGTGTGTATGTGTGTGCATGTGTGCATTTGGGGAGGAGACTGCTGAGTGTGTGTGTGTGTGTCCATATGTGCATTTTGGGAGGAGAATGCTCTGTGTGTGTGTGTGTGTGTGTGTGCGTGCACATGTGTGCATTTTTGGAGGAGAATGCTGAGTGTGTGTGTGTGTGTGTGTGTGCATGTGTGCATTTTGGGAGGAGAATGCTGTTTGGATGACCAGGCTGTGAAAATCCTCCCTTCATTGATTTGACAAATACTTCTGGAGCTGCAGAGGTGTGCTGGGTACCCTGGGGCAGGGGGTACCGTAACATCAAACCACTGTTTTATTTCATGCAGTCTATAATGAAGTGTCTAATTTCCCAAATGAAAGCATAATTACCTGCTGAGATGCGTGCAGCTCAGGGGAAGGACAGGCTATAATGAGAGACTCTACCAGGAGCATGTGGACGAGGCGAGCAGGGGGACGTCTCCAAGGACGGGGTGGGCACAGTCGGATCTGGAGGAGAGAGGAGTGAGCCAGGTGAGGAGTAGGATGGGGGAGCTGGGCAGAGGGCCCCGTGGGGCCGAGGGGAGCAGGCGGGGAGGATGACAACGGCGGGAGCTGGGTCCTGTGCTGCTGGGTGGGCCCTGGCAGGCGCGCTGGGTGGTGTATCTAGCGAACGTTTACTGCCGTTCAGTTCACTAAGCCGTGTCCGACTCCCCACGACCCCGTGGACTGTGGCACGCCTGTCTGTTGCTTCCCTGTCCTTCACTGTCTCCTGGAGTTTGCTCAAACTCATGTCTGGTAATTCGATGCGTGTTTATTGAGGTGAGGTGAAGTCGCTCAGTCGTGTCCGACTCTTTGCGACCCTGTGGACTGTAACCTACTAGGCTCCTCCGTCCATGGGATTCTCCAGGCAAGAATACTGGAGTGGATTGCCATTTCCTTCTCCAGGGGATCTTCCCGACCCAGGGATCGAACCCAGGTCTCCCACATTGAAGGCAGATGCTTGTTAGCACCATCCCAACATAGCTATTTTTGTCTACAAAATAGACCCTGTCCACCCTTGGAAATAACATTTTTATACCGTGTGTATACAGTATACCTTTCCTCTTAACCTTGTCCTAAACATGTTTTTCCATTTCCACATGTTCTATATTATTTATAATACTGGTAAATAATCACCTGCCCAGACTTGGCGAGCCTTGTGTTATGTATGTTTTTGAAATATTTATTTGTGATTTATTTGGCTGTGTTGGGTCTCAGTTGTGGCCCACAGGACCATCATGTCACGCGGTGGGGAAGGGGGTCTTCCGTGGCGGCTGAGGCTTAGTTGCCCTGAGGCATTATGGGATCTTAGTTCCCCGACCAGGGATCAAACCCGTGTCCCCTACATTGCAAGGCGGATTCTCAACCGCTGGACCACCTGGAGAGTCCCTTATGTTTTATTTTGAGTTAATTTCTGAGCTAGTGCGGGTGGGTCTCATGGTGTATGTGGGTAGATGTGAAATTTATGCTGCAAGAGAACGTATTTGTGAAAATGAGGTTTGGGAGGAAGGTGAAAGCCCACGCTGGGATCTGACGAGACCTTGGTGTAGTGGAGGGTGGGGACCCTGGATGGAGGAAGGCTGAGAGGCTCAGACTGTCCAGGCTGCTGGCTGGGAAGGAGATCAGTTTATAAACGGAATTTTTCACTAAATTGAATTCAGATGACTGGCTAAATTGTTTTTTACGATACCCTATCATTTGAAATATATTTGTAAATCAACTTGCATTCTTATAATTCCTATGTTTAGAGCAGTGAGGGGTTGCCAGCTGATTCTAAGATCTTAAGGGGGCATGGGACCCAGATGGTGGGGGGGGCAGACTAGGCATCACACATTAGTGCCACGAGCCCAGGAACCCTAATGTTGGACTAGTTGTTTACGTAGATGTTGTTTATTTGCCAACTTGTGTCCGACTCTTTTACGACCCCGTGGACCGTAGCCCGCCAGGCTCCTCTGTCCGTGGGATTTTCCAGTCAAGAATACAGGAGTGGGTTGCCATTGCCTTCTCCATTATTGTAGATGGCTCACTTTTAATTTTCTGCATGTTCTTTTGAGTAGGTTGCAGAATTGTTAGACTGTTTTGCAAATGCAAGGTATCCTTTCTTGACAGTTGATAGGTTTTCTTATCGCTCTATTAATATGTACAGACTTCATGGTTCTTATCTCTGTGTTTGTGTGAGCTTGCCCGCAGACCACTCACAGGCACCTGGGCCAGTGCACACCCCTGGCACAGTTGGGCAAAAAGCCCAGTGACTCTGGGTCTTGGCCTCATGAGTAAATCTGGCTTTTCTTGCTAGTGTTTCATTTCTCTGCCTCTAAAAATGGATGAAAAATGAAATGAAAATGAAACGTTAGTTGCTCAGTTGTGTCCAACTCTTGTGACCCCATGAACTGTAGCCTGCCAAGCTCCTCTGTTCATGGAATTTTCCAGGCAAGAATACTGGAGTGGGTTGCCATTGCCTTCTCCCAAGGATCTTCCCGACCCAGGGATTGAATCTGGGTCTCCTGCATTGCAGGCAGATGGTTTATCGTCTGAGCCACCAGGGAAGCTAAAAATGTGGATAGCGGTATCTAACTCACAAGGTTGATGATTAACCAGTGGCCAGAAAAATGGGTTCTTATGAGGTGACGGTGGTTGAATCCCCTAAATACAGCATGTGTTGGTCTTTTAACTCCATTTTGATGTCAAACTGGGAACTTTCCTCATGAGCTTCCTTAAAAACTATAGACTTGTCCTTGTAAATCAGCTTCAGGTTCTTGTGAAGCACTGGGCCCAGCTTGTTATTAAAACACAGACGCTGGGCCCCCCGACCTGGGAGATCCAGGTTGGTCGGTCTGGGTGGAGCCTGGGCATTTGCATTTCTGAAAAGGCCCCAGGTGACGTTGGTATGGCTGATTCAGGGACCACATTTGAAGAACCACTGAAAGCTGTATGTCTGTTTCAGTAGCCTTTTAAAACTAATTTTTTTTTTTGGATGGAAAAGAAATGCACAGAGGAAATAATAGTATTAGTAACAACGGAAAACCATGTTCTGTCTGCTTGAGGAATCTGGAAATGGAATAATAGCTCCAGTCCTGTTGAGATGGACCCCGAGGACGTCTCTTGGGCAAAGTCTTGAAGCCAGCCCCTGAGCCGAGAGATGCAGGTCAGGAAGACAAGGCATCACTGTGACTCTACGTGAGCTGTCAGGATAGTCGGACGTGCTGCAGAGTACCTCGTTCCTGCTCTTTGAAACACGTGCCGTTTTCTTCAAATCCTGAGTTAGGTCTCGAGCTCCTGGGAGGGCCGGGTGGGTCATACTCTTCTCTCTGGCCCTCCACTCATGCCTGCAGCTCTGGCTGGAGAATGAATGGTCGAGAGCAGGGTTGGTTGGCAAGTGCTTCCACCAAGGATGGACACCCAGACAGGAGGCTCCGTGTTCAGAGCTGTCCGGATTTGGCTCTCTGAAATATTCATGTCGTAATTGAAGTTTCACTAGCTTTCACAGTCCTGCAGTTGGTAGAAATGAGGATCGGAGAAGACCCAACAGGTCATCCAGACCATTCTCCCGCTGGAAGAGGCTTGTTCCCTGCAGTGCACTCAGCAGCATTAGGAGGAATTATTTTTCATATGATTACTATTTTTTTTTCTCATTCTGTCTTCAACTAAGTGTTTCTTGAATTGAATCACTTTGTATTCAAGTAATACAATGCACAACAGGCAGTCCATTTCTGGGTGATTATCTCACTCCTCAGGTGGTGTAATAAGGCAGGAGGCCAGAGCCCTGGCATGCCTTATTGTTATTAGGAAGGGAATTTATGGACAAAATAAAGAAAGTGGCTGTTTGCATCAGTGATAACCACAACGAGGAGCGCGGTCATGGCCAGTCCCCCCCACCCCCGTGCTCGGAGCACAGGGCAGGCGGGAGCCTAGTACCTTAACCGTGTAGGCGGCAGTTGGGGGCAGGCAGAGGCGCAGCACCACTGCCTTCAAGGGCCTTGTTGTTTATTTTGCAAAAAAGCAGCTGGAAAGCCTTGGCTGTTGACTTGATACCTGGGCGGGGCCCGTCTCGGGCACCAGCTCCAGGCTTCGCACTGTGTGCCTGGGCCAGTCGCTTCCCCTCTCTGAGCTCCCGAGTCCTCACCTATGACATGGGAAGAGCCGTAGGTGGTTGGACTGGGAAGGGCTAAGTGATGAGTTTTTTTCATAAACCTTAAGCGCGTTTCCCGGCTGAAAGGAATCCCTGTTAAATGCTAAGAGGATTAGAATCTTCTCCCTAAAACTTTTCACAAGCTGGAGCTTCTGTCTCTTCTTCATCCTGCGCTCCCACCAAGGATGTTTAGGCTGGACCCCCATGCAGGCTCCGCGCTCACAGCGGTCCGCGTTTGGCTCTCACGTGCCCCATCGTTCCCGCACCCTCCGTGTTCCTTCCCGAGCACGCTGTGGCGTGTCCTCACTTGCTTCACACACGCCCTCCTCTTGCCGCTTCACACGTGGCGTCCAAAAAGGAAAGAAAGTGAAGTCGCTCAGTCATGTCCGACTCTTTGTGACCCCCATGGACTGTAGCCTACCGGGCTCCTCCATCCATGGGATTCTCCAGGCAAGAGTAGTAGAGTGGGTTGCCATTGCCTTCTCCAGGAGATCTTCCCGACCCAGGGATCGAACCCTGGTCACCCGCATTGTGGGCAGACGCTTTACCATCTGAGCCACCAGGGAAGTCCACTGTCCAAAACCCAGACCCAGATGAAACCCAGCTTGGTGGCCTCCCCATGCGGCAGCTGACCGTGGCTGGAGAAGGGCCGTGCCCGCCTGCCCTGGCCCCCAGGTTCCTGTCCACGGGCCTCAGGTGGGCTCTCTCAGCCTGCTGCCAGTCGTGCGCGCTGCTTCCCTGCCTTCCTGCTCACCTTCCCGCCCAGCCGGCTGGCCCTTCCCCCTGTCCTGAGATGCCTGTCCCCGTCCTCATGTGCTGCTGCTGACCCACCTTCCCTTTCCCTGAGAAAAGAGCCGGCAGAAGGGGACTGCCGAGCGCCTTCCGCTCTGTGTCTGCTCACACACTCTGCCGTCTTGGTTGTCATGAGCCATCCCTGTGTCTAGAAGAGGCTCCGGCACCCGAGGAGATCCTGTCTCCACTGGCAAACCCTCCGGAACCACCCATTCCCTCCCTTCTCCCCTGCTTCCTCCCTCTTGTTCCCCAAGGCTGGTCACGATCACGAGTATTCAGACCCGCTGCTGGTTCTCCTGTGATAAAGACGGCTCTCTGTGGATGCCCGTCTCTCCTCTGCTGCCCCCCACCCCCACCCACTGCTGCTTTACAGCCAAGTTCTTGGAAACAGGTGCCTCTGTCTGCTGTCACTGATTCTTTTCTGAGTTCATCTGAACTCAGGCAAGCTTCCTGCCAACCACCCAGTTCCACCAGTGTGGCTGCTGTTCGGGCCATCAGTGGCCCCTGCCTGGCTTCGTCCCGCGGCAGTTCTTGGCCCTCATCGTATGTGATTATCCCTGTAACCTTTGACACAGAGCATCACCCCTCCTCCGTGACACGCTTTCTTCACTCGGTTCCCTGGACGCTCCAGTCCCCCGGTTTTCTTCTTCTCCCGCTAGTTGCCCTTCCTCAGGCCCCTTTGCCGGTTCCTCATGTCCCTGAGGTCCGAAAGTCAGTGTACCCCAAGGCTTGGCCCTGGCAGCTCCTCTTTCTTACACCCCCTTTCCTGGTGGGCTGGTCCGATAGCGTGCATTTACGTGCATTGCATGCTGATGATGCCCAAACTTCTATCTTGATCAAACCTCATGCATCCAGCCGCCTCTTCAGTATCTCCACCGGGCTATCTAGTAAGCATCTCAGATGTAACACGTCCAGGAGTTCCTGATCTCCCCCTCCAGACACGGTCTACCTGCTGTCTTTCCCATCTCAGTTCACAGCCACTCGATCCAGCCTTTCTTTTGCACACCAGAGCAGATCTGTAAGGGAGTGCACTGGCTGTTCCTTTAGAATGTGCCTGGAGTCTGATCATTCCTCAGCACTTTCCCCAGAAGGACCCCGCTCCCTGCCACAGCTTCTCTTGCGTGGACGATGGCAGACGACTTGTAGCTGGTCTTCCTGTTTCCTCTCTTGCCTCTGTCGGTCTATTCTTGACATGCAACCAGAGGGATCCTTTAAATACAAAGGCCAGAGCGTAATGCTGTGCCTAACCCTCCAGCCGCTCAGTGTCTTCACAGCCTGGCGCTCGCGGGGCCCAGGTGCTTTCCCTCCGTCTGCCGCCTGCTGCCTCTTTGCCCTCCTGGCGGCTCTGCTCCCTCTGGCTTCCTTCAGACCTTTGCTCAGTGTCACCTGTCCTCCTCCTCTGCTCCATTTATCCCCACAGCAGTTACGCATGTGTATAGTGCTAGTGCTAAGTCGCTTCACTTGTCCCGACTCTTTTCAGTCCCGTGGACCACAGCCCCCCAGACTCCTCCGTCCATGGAATTCTCCAGGCAAGGAGACTGGAGTGGATCCCCTTCTCTGGGGATCTTCCCAACCCAGGGATCCAACCTGCATTTCTTGTATCTGGCGTTGGAACGTGCGTTCTTTACCACTAGCACCACTTGGGAAGCCCACTCGTGTGTTTTACTTATTTTCTTTGCTGTATGTCTTCCATTACTAGAATCTAAGGTCCCTGAGGGCCATGATTTTGCCAGTTTTGTTCATTGTCCGTGCCCCCCACCCCGCCCCACAGCTTCAGTCTAGAAGGAGCTTAATAAGCACTTTTGACAGCATGTACCGAGCCATGTTCTTCTGGAAATTTACCAATGCTATGATTCTAGGTTTCAGTGCAGTTAAGTGTGTCTGGTTGAAGAAGGAGATATGTGGGAGAGTGGCGGAAGCTCTCAGCCTTACCCAGCATTAGCCCTAGGGCGATCCCGGCCTGCAAGGACCTGCTGACAGTCGGTGGCAGAAAAGACAGATGCAGACTGATGCCGTGCCGGGCAGTCAGGGCTGCCCAAAGAGAGGGAAGCCGAGCACTGGCCAGTGTGGATTTCCTGTATGTGAGGAAGTTCCGATCCATTTCTTCAGCCCTGTAAACTTGAGACTCTTTAGACCCAGCGCTTTGGAGCTGCTGCCTAGCCCGACTCTGTGCTCAAATAGTGCCGTGCATATCCACCTCGGTTTGACCATTATTAGTTATGCACTTATGTTTCAGCATGAAGCTCAATAGGGAACCCTGGTTTCTTTTTCGGCTGTGCTGGATCTTCATTGCTGCGCAAGATTTTCAGCAGGGGCTACTCTCTAGCTGGGGTGCACAGGCTTCTCATCGCGGTGGCCTCTCTTGTTGCTGAGCCCCGGCTCTAGGGCGAGAGGACTTCAGTAGGTGCAGCCCATGGGCTCAGTAGTTGTGGCTCCTGGGCTCCAGAGCACAGGCTCAGTAGCTGTGGCACACAGGCTTAGCTGCTCCGCGGCACGTAGGATCCTCCTGGACCAGGGATCAACTTGCTTCTCCTGCATTGGCAGGCAGATTCTTTCCCGTGAGCCATAGCCAAGTTAGGAGCCTCAGACAGGTGATGGCTGTAAAACTCCCTTGTAGCCCTTGAACTTAGGCCTCTTACCCTTATACCCTGACTTCTGAAATGCCAATAAACCACAGACTGGCAGTCTCTGAGTTGCAGATTCCTAAATGCATGTACTAGCGTGCTGACCACTGAGGGCTAGTGCCTTCTGCTGGCAGGTGTAGGGAGCACAGCCAGTTTTGCCCGAACTGTGGAGCGTGAGCCTGGGTGGGCGCTTCCCCACAGGGCCCCAAAGAGACAGGACATCCCCGATGGCAAAGGTGCCCAGGGCGGCAGCTGCTCTCTTTGCCTCCGCCTCCTCCCCTCCCTCTCCTCCTTAAGTACCTTAACCGTGTAGGCGGCAGTTGGGGGCAGGCAGAGGCGCAGCACCACTGCCTTCAAGGGCCTTGTTGTTTATTTTGCAAAAAAGCAGCTGGAAAGCCTTGGCTGTTGACTTGATACCTGGGCGGGGCCCGTCTCGGGCACCAGCTCCAGGCTTCGCACTGTGTGCCTGGGCCAGTCGCTTCCCCTCTCTGAGCTCCCGAGTCCTCACCTATGACATGGGAAGAGCCGTAGGTGGTTGGACTGGGAAGGGCTAAGTGATGAGTTTTTTTCATAAACCTTAAGCGCGTTTCCCGGCTGAAAGGAATCCCTGTTAAATGCTAAGAGGATTAGAATCTTCTCCCTAAAACTTTTCACAAGCTGGAGCTTCTGTCTCTTCTTCATCCTGCGCTCCCACCAAGGATGTTTAGGCTGGACCCCCATGCAGGCTCCGCGCTCACAGCGGTCCGCGTTTGGCTCTCACGTGCCCCATCGTTCCCGCACCCTCCGTGTTCCTTCCCGAGCACGCTGTGGCGTGTCCTCACTTGCTTCACACACGCCCTCCTCTTGCCGCTTCACACGTGGCGTCCAAAAAGGAAAGAAAGTGAAGTCGCTCAGTCATGTCCGACTCTTTGTGACCCCCATGGACTGTAGCCTACCGGGCTCCTCCATCCATGGGATTCTCCAGGCAAGAGTAGTAGAGTGGGTTGCCATTGCCTTCTCCAGGAGATCTTCCCGACCCAGGGATCGAACCCTGGTCACCCGCATCGTGGGCAGACGCTTTACCATCTGAGCCACCAGGGAAGTCCACTGTCCAAAACCCAGACCCAGATGAAACCCAGCTTGGTGGCCTCCCCATGCGGCAGCTGACCGTGGCTGGAGAAGGGCCGTGCCCGCCTGCCCTGGCCCCCAGGTTCCTGTCCACGGGCCTCAGGTGGGCTCTCTCAGCCTGCTGCCAGTCGTGCGCGCTGCTTCCCTGCCTTCCTGCTCACCTTCCCGCCCAGCCGGCTGGCCCTTCCCCCTGTCCTGAGATGCCTGTCCCCGTCCTCATGTGCTGCTGCTGACCCACCTTCCCTTTCCCTGAGAAAAGAGCCGGCAGAAGGGGACTGCCGAGCGCCTTCCGCTCTGTGTCTGCTCACACACTCTGCCGTCTTGGTTGTCATGAGCCATCCCTGTGTCTAGAAGAGGCTCCGGCACCCGAGGAGATCCTGTCTCCACTGGCAAACCCTCCGGAACCACCCATTCCCTCCCTTCTCCCCTGCTTCCTCCCTCTTGTTCCCCAAGGCTGGTCACGATCACGAGTATTCAGACCCGCTGCTGGTTCTCCTGTGATAAAGACGGCTCTCTGTGGATGCCCGTCTCTCCTCTGCTGCCCCCCACCCCCACCCACTGCTGCTTTACAGCCAAGTTCTTGGAAACAGGTGCCTCTGTCTGCTGTCACTGATTCTTTTCTGAGTTCATCTGAACTCAGGCAAGCTTCCTGCCAACCACCCAGTTCCACCAGTGTGGCTGCTGTTCGGGCCATCAGTGGCCCCTGCCTGGCTTCGTCCCGCGGCAGTTCTTGGCCCTCATCATATGTGATTATCCCTGTAACCTTTGACACAGAGCATCACCCCTCCTCCGTGACACGCTTTCTTCACTCGGTTCCCTGGACGCTCCAGTCCCCCGGTTTTCTTCTTCTCCCGCTAGTTGCCCTTCCTCAGGCCCCTTTGCCGGTTCCTCATGTCCCTGAGGTCCGAAAGTCAGTGTACCCCAAGGCTTGGCCCTGGCAGCTCCTCTTTCTTACACCCCCTTTCCTGGTGGGCTGGTCCGATAGCGTGCATTTACGTGCATTGCATGCTGATGATGCCCAAACTTCTATCTTGATCAAACCTCATGCATCCAGCCGCCTCTTCAGTATCTCCACCGGGCTATCTAGTAAGCATCTCAGATGTAACACGTCCAGGAGTTCCTGATCTCCCCCTCCAGACACGGTCTACCTGCTGTCTTTCCCATCTCAGTTCACAGCCACTCGATCCAGCCTTTCTTTTGCACACCAGAGCAGATCTGTAAGGGAGTGCACTGGCTGTTCCTTTAGAATGTGCCTGGAGTCTGATCATTCCTCAGCACTTTCCCCAGAAGGACCCCGCTCCCTGCCACAGCTTCTCTTGCGTGGACGATGGCAGACGACTTGTAGCTGGTCTTCCTGTTTCCTCTCTTGCCTCTGTCGGTCTATTCTTGACATGCAACCAGAGGGATCCTTTAAATACAAAGGCCAGAGCGTAATGCTGTGCCTAACCCTCCAGCCGCTCAGTGTCTTCACAGCCTGGCGCTCGCGGGGCCCAGGTGCTTTCCCTCCGTCTGCCGCCTGCTGCCTCTTTGCCCTCCTGGCGGCTCTGCTCCCTCTGGCTTCCTTCAGACCTTTGCTCAGTGTCACCTGTCCTCCTCCTCTGCTCCATTTATCCCCACAGCAGTTACGCATGTGTATAGTGCTAGTGCTAAGTCGCTTCACTTGTCCCGACTCTTTTCAGTCCCGTGGACCACAGCCCCCCAGACTCCTCCGTCCATGGAATTCTCCAGGCAAGGAGACTGGAGCGGATCCCCTTCTCTGGGGATCTTCCCAACCCAGGGATCCAACCTGCATTTCTTGTCTCTGGTGTTGGAACGTGCGTTCTTTACCACTAGCACCACTTGGGAAGCCCACTCGTGTGTTTTACTTATTTTCTTTGCTGTATGTCTTCCATTACTAGAATCTAAGGTCCCGAGGGCCATGATTTTGCCAGTTTTGTTCATTGTCCGTGCCCCCCACCCCGCCCCACAGCTTCAGTCTAGAAGGAGCTTAATAAGCACTTTTGACAGCATGTACCGAGCCATGTTCTTCTGGAAATTTACCAATGCTATGATTCTAGGTTTCAGTGCAGTTAAGTGTGTCTGGTTGAAGAAGGAGATATGTGGGAGAGTGGCGGAAGCTCTCAGCCTTACCCAGCATTAGCCCTAGGGCGATCCCGGCCTGCAAGGACCTGCTGACAGTCGGTGGCAGAAAAGACAGATGCAGACTGATGCCGTGCCGGGCAGTCAGGGCTGCCCAAAGAGAGGGAAGCCGAGCACTGGCCAGTGTGGATTTCCTGTATGTGAGGAAGTTCCGATCCATTTCTTCAGCCCTGTAAACTTGAGACTCTTTAGACCCAGCGCTTTGGAGCTGCTGCCTAGCCCGACTCTGTGCTCAAATAGTGCCGTGCATATCCACCTCGGTTTGACCATTATTAGTTATGCACTTATGTTTCAGCATGAAGCTCAATAGGGAACCCTGGTTTCTTTTTCGGCTGTGCTGGATCTTCATTGCTGCGCAAGATTTTCAGCAGGGGCTACTCTCTAGCTGGGGTGCACAGGCTTCTCATCGCGGTGGCCTCTCTTGTTGCTGAGCCCCGGCTCTAGGGCGAGAGGACTTCAGTAGGTGCAGCCCATGGGCTCAGTAGTTGTGGCTCCTGGGCTCCAGAGCACAGGCTCAGTAGCTGTGGCACACAGGCTTAGCTGCTCCGCGGCACGTAGGATCCTCCTGGACCAGGGATCAAACTTGCTTCTCCTGCATTGGCAGGCAGATTCTTTCCCGTGAGCCATAGCCAAGTTAGGAGCCTCAGACAGGTGATGGCTGTAAAACTCCCTTGTAGCCCTTGAACTTAGGCCTCTTACCCTTATACCCTGACTTCTGAAATGCCAATAAACCACAGACTGGCAGTCTCTGAGTTGCAGATTCCTAAATGCATGTACTAGCGTGCTGACCACTGAGGGCTAGTGCCTTCTGCTGGCGGGTGTAGGGAGCACAGCCAGTTTTGCCCGAACTGTGGAGCGTGAGCCTGGGTGGGCGCTTCCCCACAGGGCCCCAGAGAGACAGGACATCCCCGATGGCAAAGGTGCCCAGGGCGGCAGCTGCTCTCTTTGCCTCCGCCTCCTCCCCTCCCTCTCCTCCTTTGCCTCCTTTTTCTGTCCTATTCTGATATAATTCACATACCATAAAATGAATCCTTTTAAAGCATACAGTTCTAGGGCTTTTAGTGTATTTACTGAGGGTGTTACCGTCACCACTGTTTAACCTCTGTCACCTCCAAAGAAACCCTGCACCCATTAGCTGTTCCATATCCCCCTTCCTTCAGACCCTGGAAACTGCCTGATCTGCTTTCCATTTCTATAGACTTATTTATTCTGCATGTTTTGTATCAGTTGAATTGTATAGTATACAGTTGGCCTTAGCGTAACATTTTCAAGACTCATTTGTGTTGTAGCATGAATCAGTGTTTCATTCCCTCTTATGGCTGAATTTCGTACGTGGTGGTTTAGTTGCTCAGTCGTGTCCGACTCCTGCGACCCCATGGACTGTAGCCCGCCAGGCTCCTCCGTCCATGGGATTCTCCAGGCAAGAGAACTGGAGTGGGTTGCCATTTCCATCTCCAGGATTATGCACAGCCCGCTGAATGCAGAGACCACTTTCTGCTGATCTGTTTCCTCGTTGGTGGGCCTTTGGGCGGTCTCCACTCTGGCTGCGGTGGGTATACTGCTATAAACATTTGTGTGCAGCGTCCACGTGGACGTTAGGTTCTTAGTTCCTCGCCAGGGCTTGCTATTGTTTGTTTCTTTGATTATACCAGCCCGTGTGTGCTGGGTGCCAGTCGCTGAGTCGTGTCCAACCCGTTGTGACCCCCATGGACTGCAGCCCACCAGGCTCCTCTGTCCACGGGGCTTCTCCAGGCAAGAATGCTGGAGGGGGTTGCCATGCCCTCCTCCAGGGAATCTTCCCAACCCAAGGATCAAACCCAGGTCTCCCGCACTGCAGGCGGATTCCTTACTGACTGATCCACCAGGGAAGCCCCCAGTGGGTGTTGACTGATGCCTTCTTGCGGTGCTGACTTGTATTTTCCTAATGACTCGTGATATTGAGCATTTTTCATGTACTTGTGTATCTTCTTGGGAGGAGTGTCTGTTCAGACCCTTCGCCCATTATTAAACTGGGCTATTTGTGTTTTTATTATTGAGTTGAAATGGTTCTTGATATAGTCTACATACTAGATTCTTATCAGATATATATGATTGACAAATAATTGACTCCATTCTGTGGGTTGTCTGTTCAGTTTCTTGATAGTATCCTTTGAAGCACAAAAATTTTTAATTTTAGTGAAGTCCAGTTAACATTCCTTCTTTGGTTGCTTGCATTTTTCATGTCATATCTAAGATAACATCACATAATTCCAAGTCACAAAAATTGACATGTATGTTTTCTCCTAAGAATTTTGTATTTTCAACTCTTAAATTTAGGTCTTTGGTTGATTTGTTATTAATTTTTGTACATGGTGTGAAATGGGGGTCCCATTTCACTCTTTTAGCTGTGGCTATCCAGTTGTTCCAGCACCATTTGTTGAAAAGACTATTCTTTCCACATTGAATGATCTTGCAACCCTTTTCAAAAATCAATTAATGGTGCATCTAAGGGTTCGTTTCCAGATTCTCCGTTTTATTCTGATGTGTTGTGCCTTCATTTTCACTTGTCTAGAAGTATTTGCTGATTTCTAGCGTGATTCTTTTTCTTTGTCTCACTGGTCATGTAAGAGTGTGTTGTGTAACTTCCATATACTTGTGAATTACGTAATTTTTTGTTACTTCTAATTTCATTCCATGTGATTGGAGAAAATACTTTGGTGTTTTCAGCCCTCTTAAGTTTGTCGAGGCTTGTGTTACGGCCCAGCGTATGGTGTCTGTCCTGGAAAACGCCTCCCGTCTCCTTGGGAAGAGTGTGTCTTCTGCTGTTGGGTGAACCGTTCTGTAGCCGTCCGTTAGGTCCTGTTGGTTTAAAGTGTCGTTGTTCAGGCGTTCTATTTCCTTGCTAATCTTCCAGCTAATTGTGTCCGTCCTGAAAGTGAGGATTCAAGTCTCCAGTTACTATTGCTGCAGTGTCTATTTCTCCTTTGAGCTGACCAGTTTTTACTTCATGTGTATTGGAGCTCTGTTCTCAGCTCTGCATATATGTTTCTTTTACCTTCCTTTATTCTTTCTTTAATGCTCTTTCCTTACATAGGTCTGAGTTCTGCTGCACATGAGTTTTTTTCATCTTTCTGAAGAATTTGTTTTAATAATTCTTACAAGCAGGTCTACTGGTGACATTTCCTCGATTTTTGTTGATATGACCAGGTCTTTGTCTTTAAACCTGAAGGATGTTTTGCTGGATACAGAATTCTGTGTTGGTGGATTTTTTTTTTTTTTTCCTTTTGACACTTGAAATATTTCATTCCACTCTTTTCTTGTTTGCATGGTTTCTGAAGACAAGTAGGTGTAGGCCATACTTTTTGTTGTTGTTGCAAGTGTCATAAAATTTTTGTTGAAAACTGGGCATTTTAAGAATGTGGCAGTTCTCAAATCATGTTCTCCCTCCTTTCCAATTTGCTTGTTCAGAGGCTCTTGTAAACTAACTTGGTAAGTTCTGTATCATTTGTCACGGATGGCCACCCAAGTGTCCCTGGCTGGTCAGCAGTTGGGACAGAACTTTCTTTAAATGCCTGGACACGGCAGCCTGGTCGTCTTTGCTGAGGGCTCTTGGTGTGTGTTGAGCCTTCTGTCCACACTCAGGCAGGAAGTTTCCAGCCCTGCCTTGGCCTTCACCGCCTGCTTCTGCAGAGCCTCCCGAGTCCGCCAGCGCTGAGGGCCTTCTCAGCTCTTCCTGAGCAAGCACATAGCCCCGGACATGCGCACCTCCTTCTAGATCCCCAGGAATCTGTGGGAGTTTCTCAAAGCCCCTCCAGACATCTGTTCCCCAGCTTTTCCATTTAAGCCATTTGGTTAGTCTGTTATTTGCTCCACCTGTTATCCACCCCGCTTGGGCAGCTAGAATTTTAAGCAACAATTGCCCCTGAATTTTTTTTTTTTTTCCCAGTCAAATGCCTTTTGACAATAGCTGGTCCTCCCTGGGAAAGCTCTGAATCAGTTCAAATAAAGACAGCCTTGCATGTGGGGGTCTTTCAGGGAGCCTTCAGGTAAGTCATAGAATGAAGAGTTTATGCTAATGGGGCTTTGAAGGTGCTTCCACCCTGTTCTTCCCCTTCCAGGCTCTGGTGGGCTGCTGGGTTTTCCCTGTGATGGCAGGATGTTGGTTTCATGGCTACTGGAGATTTGGGGATGAGGGGAGATGGGAACAGGGGAAGTCAAAATGCCACAAAACAGGAGTTCATTCCGATTCTGGCATCTCCCATGAGTGAGTACTCCCCAGATGGCTGCAAACTTTGGTTGGTTTCCGGAGTTCTGAAACAGCTGATTCTGACGGTTCTTGCCGGTGTTCTCATTACTCTTTTGGAGAAGGTTTTCAGAGGCCTTCACTCTACCTTCACTGTTTTCTCTAGCTACACCTCTGACTGTGTGTTGGATGAGCTCAGAGGACCTAAACTTCCCACCCCTACTACCCTGCCTGCCAAGAATAAGTCACAAGTAGTTGAGGTACAGGTGTCCTGTCCAAATGCCTCTTTGTTTCCCCATCTTTGAAGATTATTGAATCTGCTATAAAAGCGAGTCTAAAACCCACAATTTTGTATTCACTTTAAGAGGGGGTCTCTGAGACACTGGCGAGGTCCTGACCAGCTGCATTTTTACAGTCCCCGGCTGCCCTTTCAGAAAAGGAGTAGACGGGAGGCTGGCCTCACTGGGGTATGTGCTTGAGGGTCATGTGACCTGTTTTTGTTCATTTCACAGGGATTTAACGTGCAAAATGGCGGTTGTACCAGATTGGCATATTATGTGTCCTTACACACGGAAATTCACACATTCAAGACCCTACTCTTCACCTTACAGAGTATATTCAAGGAGTGCTTTCCAAAATATGTTCAGACCTTCTTCATGTGCGTATTCCTGAGCAAATGATACTGATAGCAGACATCACTGTGTATGTTCAGAACATGCTGGACTCTGCACAGAGGCCTCACACGATATGTTGTCAGCCCAGTAAAGCTGTGAGATAGATTGTTATTGTACCTATCTTCTATATGGGGAATCTGAGACCCAGGTTTATGAAGCAACTTGCCCAAAAGTTACATGGTTTTTAGGTGGCAGGGTTGGGATTTGAACCCAGATATTACAGGATCCATGGAATTAAACTACTGTATTTTCTAGTATACTGCCTCACTCAGGTTTTTTCTTAGTTAATAAACTATATTTTTTGAGTAGCTTTTTTAAAAAAAATTTTTTTATGCTATGCCGTGCAGCTCGTGAGATCTTAGTTCCCTGCCCAGGGATTAAACCTGGGCCACGGCGGTGAAAGCACCGACCGAGCCTTAACCCCTGGACCACCAGGGATGCTCTGAGTAATTTTAGGTTTACAGAGAAACCGAGTTAACGTGCAGAGAGTTCCTGTACACTTCTTCACTCCCATCCCCAGGTTCCCTTATTGCCAGCGTTTGCAGTAGTGTGGGACAGTCATTACAGCCGACACACCATTATTGATACATTGCTGGAGCTCACACTCTTTGTTTTGTGCAGTCTCCGGGTTTTGATCGATGTATGACGACGTGTGTCCACTGTTACCGCATCTCACAGAACCGTTTCACTGCCTGGACATTCCTCTGTGCTCTGCCTGTTCACCCCTCCCTCCCCCTGATTGCAGGCAGCCACTGGGCTTCCTACGTCTCTGTAGTTTTGCCTCTTTCAGAATGTCATTTAGTTGGAATCATACAGTCCGAAGCATTTTCAGACTGGCTTCTTTCACTTAGCACTACGCACTTAAGGCTCCGTCATGTCTTTTCATGATGTGACAGTTCATTTCTTTTTTTTTCTCTGAATATTCTCTTGTATGGATGTACAACCGTTTGTTCACTCCTCAAGGACATCTTGGTTGCTGTCATGCCTTGGCAATTATAAAGTTGGTATAAACATTTGCATGCAGGTTTTTGAGTGGACCTAAAACCCTAACTTATTTGGATCAGTCAGTTTTAAAGCAATACAATTTGACATTATAATTTCTCCAAAATGTGCATCTTCTCATTTGTTCCTTCCTCCCTCCCTCTCTTTCTTCGCACACATTTTCTGAGCCCTAATATGTAACAAGAACTGTCCTAGGGACTGAGGATAAAGAGCAGGTCCTGTAGAGGGTCTGCCCTGAAGGAGCCCATGGTCTTGATGGGGAGAGGAGGCGTCCCAGCCAAGAGAGACCAGGGCTGGACCAGACGCGCGTACGCCGTGGACGCCCAGCCCGAGGAACCGGAAGGGCTCAGGGCAGCACAATGAAAGGACAGGCCCGAGGAGAGGCGAGCCGGTCAGAAGTCACGCTGGCCACCGTGCTACCTGCTGTCTGCGGGAGGCCACGGGCACCCACCGGAGAGCTGGAAGGGAGTCCAGATGATTTCTGATGGGCGTGTGTCTGCCCCAGTCTCTGGAAGGAGGGGAGAATGGATGTCGGGGTGACCGGCAGTCTCCACCACAGACATTTATTGTCACTAACAAATCTGCTCCACGCCCACAGTGTTCTGCGGATATATCCTCGTTAACCAGCTTTCTGACTGTACAAAGAAGAAGGGAGTGAAGCAGGATTACCGGATTAAGGGGCGTTCACACTCCTTAAGGCGCCACCAAACTGCCTTTCGGAAGCTTGTAGCTCCACATCCCCAAAGATAAGAAGTGAAAGCACTTGTTTCTGAGCGCCCTAACACAGAACGTTGCCTTTGACCCCTTGTCCACTTGCTATGCATAAACCACATGCTGTTGCGCTGTTGCCCTGCGTCTCCCCAGTGGCGAGCTGATCTTTGACGGTCAGGTCCATCAGGTTCATGTCTTCTGCTGGCGAGCTGCCTCTTCTTGCCCTTTGCCCATTCACCCACTGTGGGTGGGTCTTTTCAGTTATCTGTGTGAGCGCTCGTTAAAAATATGAATGCTTTATGTGCCATCAGTGTCTTTTTCTCATCTGTCATTTGCCTTTTATTTTTATGGATGGGTTTTAAAATGTACTGAATTATTTTTCCTTTCCTAGATAAAAGTTATATATTTAAAATAAATACACTTCAATAAAAACGTCCCCTAGCAGCCCTTTCCTCTCCAGAGTGGGTCACCTTTGAGTGTCTGGCTGCCAGCGGTGGCGCATCATTCATGCACACACGTGTAGATATGTAATTACATAACTCATATTAAATACACACAATTCACGGGGACGTCTGTGAGCCACAGATACTAGACACCCTGTTTCCTTTTAAGATGTTTTTTGCTTTATGTTTCAATGTGAATAGTTTCTGTCGACCTGACTTTATACTCACGAGTCCTTTCTTCTGCTGTGTGGACGGTCTGCTGTTAAGCAAATTAAATGAACTCTTCACTTTGATATTGTATTTTTCATTTCTAGCTTTTTCATGTGCCTTAAAAAAACCTTTCTGCTTCTCTGCTGGAATCCCCCCCCCCGTTTTCGGCATGTTGTCAGTTTTCCCTTAATCTCTTTAACATATTTGTCATTCTTAGTTTAAATACCCGGCTACGTCCACATCTGTTCTCTCTGCGGGTCTTCTGATGACTCGCTTTGCTCCTCATCAGGTCATCTTTTCTTATTTCACTTGTCTTGCAATTTAAAACAGATTTAGCAGCAGACATTTGTGTAAAAGAGAGTGGTGTGTAAGCGCTCGGTCATGTCCGATTCTTTGCGACCTCACGGACTGTAGCCCACCAGGCTCCTCTGTCCATGGGATTCTCCAGGCAAGAACACTGGAGTGGGTTGCCACTTCCTTCTCCAGGGGATCTTCCCGACCCAGGGATTGAACCCACGTCTCCTGTGTTAGCAGGCGGGTTCTTTACCACTGAGCCGCCAGGGAAGNTGTCCATGGGATTCTCCAGGCAAGAACACTGGAGTGGGTTGCCACTTCCTTCTCCAGGGGATCTTCCCGACCCAGGGATTGAACCCACGTCTCCTGTGTTAGCAGGCGGGTTCTTTACCACTGAGCCGCCAGGGAAGCCCCCAGAGAGAGTAGGGAAGTGAAGTCGCTCAGTTGTGTCCGACTCTTTGCAACCCCATGGACTATAGCCTCGCAGGCTCCTCCGTGCATGGGGTTTTCCAGGCAAGAGTGCTAGAGTGGGTTGCCATGTCCTTCTCCAGGGGATCTCCCTGACCCAGGTCTTCCACATGACATGCAGACGCTTTACCGTTTGAGCCACCAGGGAAGCCCCCCAAAAGAGCAGAGATAGAAGTAAATCATATTTACCACCAGAAAAAGGAATGCTGCTTCCGCTCAGGCTTCTGATGAGATAGACTGGCTCAGTTTATTTGTGGGTTTAGTCGTGTCTGGATTTGGTGTCAGTGGTGGTTAGATTCAGGTGAGCACTTGTTTCAAACACTTCCCTTCAGCAGACCCTGAGATCTGAGCAGCGGGGACACTCCAGCCATCTCTGCTTCCCGGTCCGGCTGCCAGCCTGGTGTCCCGGGGGGGACTCTCTGCTTCCAGCCCTCCTGCCACAATTGGAAGAGGTTTTCTCCAGCTCAGCCTCCAGCTTTGTGCACCTCAGGAGGTCCCCCTCTGCCTTGCCCCCCTGCCTCCAGTCTGCAGCGGGCCACCAAGGGGCACTTGGTGAGGGTCCCATAGGCTTCAGAGGGGCTTGCCTCTGGTCTGTGCTCAGCCATGGTGAGCAGCTGCCTGACACTTAGGGAAGACCCCCCCCCCATGTCTCAGGGCATAGCTCACAGCCCCCCTGCCTTGCTCCCAGCTTCAGGCGCTGCCACTGCCATGTGGGAAGGCCCATGTGGATGGGTGCAGACTCGCTGTGTGCCTGAGGCTCTCAAGGTGATACAAGCCCATGGGATCAGCCCACATGGCTGCTACATGCTTCCTATTGGTGGTTTTCTCTAAGTCCTTGTCTAGGATGAATCTGCTTCTCATCCCAAGACTTTGCAAGGAGGAAAGGAGTCCTGGGTTCTTTCTCTCCAAGGAGTAGCTGGTCCTTTCTGTTTTCTTTGCATCCTCAGTTCTTTGATGGATTTCAAACCCTTCTCTCTCTCTCTCTCTCTTTTTTTTTTTTTAAGCTTATCCTCCTGGTTCTCTTTGCTGGGGTCAGAATGACAGTCTCTGTGACTTTCTATATCCTAAATGGAAGTAGAAAATTTTGTCAATTCTCCTCCAGAAAGGTCCTATCAATTCGTACTCCCACCAGCAGGTTATGCAAGTTTGGCTGTTGCTTTCATTTTAAACCAAATAAATCATATTAGACTTAGGAAATAAAAAGTTTTCCTTCAAGTAAAATCAGATGGTTTCAAATCAATATTTTCTGATACTTTAAAATTAGAATTGTTGATTGCTAAGAAGGGGGTTCTTGGGAAGCACTGAAAATACACATGAAAAGTCTGAAAAAAGATTGCAGGATGGAGACAGACATAAAGGGGTCCCTCCGTGACGCTGGTTGCAGGGGGAGGAATTCTAAGGTGGGTGGGCAGAGGGAGAAATATTTGTCACCAGCTGACATGGGGCCCTGCAGCTCCACCACGTGAATCAGCTGCTTCTGAAGTTCAAAGCATCAGAAAGGCAGAGGAAAGCAGGGAGCCGCCCCTGCACAACCAGCATCCTTGGGGCTTTAAGTCCCTTCTCCCCCAGGCTCTGAGCCCAGTCTTCTGCCTGCCTGAGCTCTCGTATGTAAGCACTTGGCTCCATGTCCTGAAACACCACTGCAGCAAACAGCAGCTCCATGTGACCCCCGTCCTAAGCTCCAGGTTGCATCTGCGATTGCCCCCTGACCTTTCCGCTTGAGCATCACCTAGCGGGCATCTCAAACACAAACTGATCGGACATCTCTTGGCACCTGGCATTCTCCATCCCGGTAAAGAGCATCATCCTTTATCTAGTTCCTCAAGGGCAAGGAATTATCCTTGATTTCATTTTCTCTTCATCCCCCAGCCCCCTCCAGCTCACCAGGCCAATCTATCAGTGAGACTTTGTCAGCTGTGTTTCTAGGTTATGTCTCTAACCTATCTCACCCCCGCCCCCACAAAACCCTACCCCCACCACAACCTTGACCTTGTTCAAGTCACCATCACTTCTTGGATCTTGGAATTGCTTCCTCACTGAACTTCTCATTTCTTGCCCCTCTGTAATCTACTCTACGCATAGCAGCCAGAGTACTTTTTTAAAAGCCACATACGTTAATAAGATCACTCACTGCTTGAACTCTCCTGAATCTTCCCATTGCCCATGGTGAAAACCCCAGTCCCCGTGCATGGATCTGAGTTATCACCCAGTCTGATCTCAGCCATCATTGCCTCCCTGTCTCGCTGGACACACGCCTCTGTCCACAGAGGTCTCTCGCCTCTCTGGACCCGTTAGACTCACTCTTGCTCAGGGGCTCTTTACCCGAGGCTCTTCTCCTTGCTGAGGACACTCTCACTGACCGCCCCCACAAAACCCTACCCCCACCACAACCTTGACCTTGTTCAAGTCACCATCACTTCTTCTTGGATCTTGGAATTGCTTCCTCACTGAACTTCTCATTTCTTGCCCCTCTGTAATCTACTCTCCGCATAGCAGCCAGAGTACTTTTTAAAAAGCCACATACGTTAATAAGATCACTCACTGCTTGAACTCTCCTGAATCTTCCATTGCCCATGGTGAAAACCCCAGTCCCCGTGCATGGATCTGAGGTATCACCCAGTCTGATCTCAGCCATCACTGCCTCCCTGTCTCGCTGGACACAGGCCTCTGTCCACAGAGGTCTCTCGCCTCTCTGGACGCGTTAGACTCACTCTTGCTCAGGGGCTCTTTACCCGAGGCTCTTCTCCTTGCTGAGGACACTCTCACTGCAGCTGCTTGCCTGGCTCATTCTGTCCTGGTTTTAGCTCATCAGACTACTCAGAGAGGCTTCCCCCAACTCCCCGGTCTGAGACAGCTCCCCGGCTGCCCTCACCTCCGTGGTCTGTCCTGCTGCCTGTAAGCACTTGGCACCATCTACCGTTACATCATCATTTATCTTCTCTTCCTCGTCCTGCTTCTCTCCCCGGGAGTCTATCTAAGCTTTCCAAGAGCAGAGCTTCCGGTCTTACGGCAGTCCCACCAGTGCCTAGAGCAGCACTGGCATATGACAGGTGCTCAGAAATACCTTTTGAATGAATGAATTCCACATCCTTCCAAGCCAGTGTTTCGAAAGGGTCTCTTCCTGCCTGCCTGCTTTCCTAAGGCTCCCACACAGCCAGTCCCCACACCTGGATCTCCAGCTCCACCCTCTATAACCTCTAGATTTGTGTATTCAGTTTTCGAATGGACATCCCCCCTTGGATATCCCAAACTGAGCTCCTTGGCTTTCCGGCAGACTTTTCTGTTCTAAATGTCCATTGCTGCGAACACACTCCCCCAAACATGGAGGCTTGAAGCCTCAGCCACCATGTGTTTAGCTCACAGACCTACGGTTAGGCCCCGGGATGGCTTGTCTCTGCTCTTTGCGCTTCAGTTTGGGAGGTGGCAAGGCAGGGGGCAACTTAGCATCTGGGGCTGCAATCTTCTGGAGGCTGGCCCTCTCGAATGGCCAACACGTGATGCAGGCTCTTGGCTGGAAGCTCAGCTGGGGCTGTTGGCCAGACACCTTCACGCGGCCTCCCTGCGTGGCTCGCTGACCTCCTCATGGCACAGCAACTGGCGTGAGTGTCTTAGGAGGGCCAGGCAGAGGCTATACTGCTCTTTGTGGCCGTGTCTTAGCAATCGCATCGTGTCGATTCTGCCCTAGTCACAGACTCATGCACATTTTAAGGGGGAGGGATGTACACCCC
Source organism: Oreotragus oreotragus (assembly GCA_006410675.1). NCBI lineage: Eukaryota > Metazoa > Chordata > Mammalia > Artiodactyla > Bovidae > Oreotragus > Oreotragus oreotragus. The sequence continues at coordinate 115,627 of SJYX01024294.1, read as the reverse complement.
ACTTTCTGATGGGAAGAGTTAACACGATATCATGAGAGAAGTTTGTGTGGTGGGCATCTTGTGTGGCCATCTCAGACAAAACCACCACCCAACCCCACCTCCGTATTCCTCTTCTCACGGCTCACCCAGCCACCCACACTAACTTCGTCCTCGTCTCCTACCTCACCCAGTGCACCGCATCAGAGTGTTCGGTGGACCTCCTCTATTTTAGCAGCTCTTTTACTCACCCCTACGTTGCACTCGCTGACCGTCACATTAGTGTAGGCCTCCCTTAAGACTCATCCGAGCTGGCCACGATCACCCAGCTCGTCTTGCACCACCCCTTTCCTCCCCTTTCTGTTTCTCCCCCGTGTGACACCAGAGTGAAGTTTAAGAATGAAAGAGGCCTTCTCTGGTGGTCCGGTGGCTAAGACTCTGCACTCCCACTGCAGGGGGCCCAGCTTCGATCCCTGGTCAGGGACCTAGATCCTAAATGCTGCAACTGAGCGTTCTCACACTGCAAGTAAAGATCCCACGTCCCGCAACGAAGATGGGAGCTCCCTCGTGCCGCACCTAACACCTGGCTTAGCCAAATAAATCAGTGTTCGAGAATGAAGATTGGGCCATGTCACCTTCTCAGGGACAGTCCTGCTGTAGCATCTCACAGCCAGAGCGTGAGGCCAGAGGGCAGGGCCGCCTGCCTTGGCTCCTGACTTTCCCCATCTCCTCTCCTGGCCAGGGTCTGCTCTATGCGGCCCCTCCCCCGGCCATCCTCCACAGCAGCCTGACTTGCAGCCCCCTATCTTGCTCTCAGGGAACACAGCCTTGCAGTGGAAGTGTCACTGTGTCCTCTAAGATTTCCCTGAGACTCTCAGCCTGTCACCCCAAACCAGCCGTCTATGTTCTGGGTCTCCAGTGTTATCCTCGTTAAGTGATCCCCTCCCTGGAGGTCGCTGTGGGTATTGTGAGCGAGAGGAACCCCCAGCACTGGGCACAGGCCTCGTGTGTGCACAGTGAGCAAGCTTCAGGGAAGGTGGGCACTGGGGTGATGGCCTCTGCAGCCCCTGGAAGGCTGGAGTGGTCCCTGGATCCTGCCGCATCGCTCCTCCTGAGCTGAGGGCACCTGGGAGCTCTTCACAGCAGGTGGGGGCACTGGTAGGTCCTCTGTTAACCACATCAAACAGAAGACAGCTCAGTCACCCTGCAGCTGTGAGCAGGCCCTCGCTGCCTCTGGGAAGGTCCATGCTGACGCTCCAAATCTGTTGACATCATCTGGCCCAGGTCACCCCAAGGCTAAAGCCANGGGGGCACTGGTAGGTCCTCTGTTAACCACATCAAACAGAAGACAGCTCAGTCACCCTGCAGCTGTGAGCAGGCCCTCGCTGCCTCTGGGAAGGTCCATGCTGACGCTCCAAATCTGTTGACATCATCTGGCCCAGGTCACCCCAAGGCTAAAGCCATCATGCCTACGTGCCAGAAAGGTGCCACTGCTTGATGAGGAATTCTCATTTCAAGGGAAATACCTAGAGTCATTCTCTCCACGCTCCTGCTTGTGAATGATTTGACGAAAAATGCGGCAACGTTCAAGACATTTCACATGTCCAGAATTTACTGCGTTAAGACAGAGGTACTAACTGGACTGTGGTCACCAAGATGAAAAGTGAATACAATGGTTTAAAGATTTATGTGATGCTGGAGAGAATGTGTAGAAAAGGGAACCTTCCTACACTGTCGGTGGGAATGTAGATCGGTGCAGCCACTGTGGAAAACGGTATGGAGGTTCCTCAGAAAACTAAAAATGGGAGTTACCATATGATTCAGCAGTCCTACTCCTGGGCACATATCCGGACCAAGCTATAATTCCAGAATTATACATGTACCCCGGTGTTCATAGTAGCGCTATTCACAATAGCCAAGACACGGAAACAACGTAAACAAGCTACATTTTACATAGTGACTGAGTGAGTGAAGTCGCTCAGTGGTGTCTGAATCCTTGCGGCCCCACGGACTATAGCCTACCACGCTCCTCCAATCCAGGGGATTCTCCAGGCAAGAGTACTGGAGTGGGTTGCCGTTTCCTTCTCCAGAGCATCTTCCAGACCCAGGGATCGAAACCGGGTCTCCCGCACTGTAAGCAAGATGCTTTACCGAGCCACCAGGGAAGTCCTGTGTATATGTCTATGGAGTACTACTCAGCCGTAGAAAGGAATGAAATAATTCCATCTGCAGCAACACGGATGCAGCTGGAGATTATCAAACTAAGTGAGNTCTTGGATAAAAAACTTCAAAGCATGACATAGGTCCCAATTTCTTAGCCACAAATGGGCTGGGGCTGCAACCCAGGTGTTTAGGAAATATGCCTTGATCAGTAAAAAGAGAAAGATACAAGGACACTGAACAGGTACATTTCTCTCCCTTAGTTTATTTCATAATAGTCTGAGTGGAAGTTCTTCCCTGCATCCTTTCCGTAGAAGACCCACATGCTGAGCAAACAAGCCTGCTGCAAGATCCTCTCTGCCTTTTGTGGCTTATCATGAAGCCATGGCTGGAACCATGACCCATGGCATCTCATAGTTTTGCGAATTCCCTTGTTACTCTTTGATTTCTCTTTTCTTACCTTCATCTCTCTGGGCTGGTACCTCCCAAACATATTGTGTTTTTTTTTTTTTTTTTTTTTAATCTTTATCTCTGTCTTGTAAAGGAGCCATATAAGACACTACTGATGGTTTTCAACCAAAAATTTTACTTTTATTACAGAGAAGCTTAGCATTAAAATTCTTTCCACTTAACTTGAGGGTGGGTGCACAATGCTCAGTTCTTAGATTCTAGCCACATCAACTGGCAAGAGAACTGTTTTCTTTCAACTTAAGTTTTATATGACCTCCATTCTATATGACCCCATTACCCCTTCATGCATTATTTGAATAATGGTCCAAGTTTTGGTTTTCCTAGGTATGGCATTGCCCCGTGTGGGTAGAGAGAGAGTAAGAGCGCCTCATTGTAGACACACAGTTACTTCCCGAGGAGCTTCATCTATCCTCTGCCACTCTTAAAGCAGTTGTTTAAGTGTGTTTAAGTCAATGGTTGTTTCTAGTCACTCTGTAGTTCCTAAATAGTTCCCAGTCATCTGTTAGGCATTAATTATATCTCCAGTTACTTTTGCTAAGACTCTATTCCTTACTCAATACTCCAAACGTCACTTTTCAAACTGGTAAAAATGAGAATTATACATATGTGTGTTAGTCACTCAGTTGTATCTGACTCTGTGACCATACGGACTGTAGCCCGCCAGGCTCCTCTGTCCATGGAATTCTGTAGGCAAGAATACTGGAGTGGGTAGCCAATCCCTTCTCCAGGATGTCTTCCTGACCCAAGGATCAAACCCGGGTCTCCCGCATTGCAGGCAAATTCTTTACCATTTGAGCCACCAAGGATAAATTCTATATAAATAACTGATTTATTAAGTCTGCCCTCAATCTATTATTCTGTCTATAGAATACTACACACATAACTTATCTCTGCACAATGATCATATTTATTTTCCATTAAACTCCAAACATCACTTTTCAAACTGGTAAAAATGAGAATTATACATAAGTGTGTTAGTCACTCAGTTGTATCTGACTCTGTGACCATATGGACTGTAGCCGGCCAGGCTCCTCTGTCCATGGAATTCTCTAGGCAAGAATACTGCAGTGGGTAGCCAATCCCTTCTCCAGGATGTCTTCCTGACCCAAGGATCAAACCTGGGTCTCCTGCATTGCAGGCAAATTCTTTACCATTTGAGCCACCAAGGAGAAATTCTATATGAATAACTGATTTATTAAGTCTGCACACTCAATCTGTTATTCTGTCTATAGAATACTACACACATAACTTATCTCTGCACAATGATCATATTTATTTTCCATTAAAAACAGAGACAACCATTTTGGTTAAGAGTTTATTTTTTTTCTCAAATTTTGATATAACTCTGGACTCATGTGTGCTTTCTGTGTGATTTGAGACAAGTGTCCTGACCTCTATGGTCTTAGATGTTGTAATCTGAAAAAGTTTAAAAATATCATTCTTCATAAGATCGTTGAAAGAGAAAATTCATTTTTTAAATAAACACTAATTATTATATATCAATCATTCTTGTAGTTTCAGGGGATAAAAACACAATATCCATAAAAATACTACTTTTCATTTATTGGCCCAAAGTAAACAATAAATGATAGCGACCCTATTATCAATGTTATCTTCAACTAGCTCAAATTACTTTTATTTCACTACACTGTGTGGCCCATTGTTGGACACTGCCTTCTATTAGAGTTTTTCTATATAGACATAGTTGATACCAGTGTAAAACCTTGGAGTATTTGATATCCAGAAACTAGTATCTTTCTCTTTTGTTATTCCTTGTGTTCTTTACAATGTACATATGTATCCAGATTAAATGGTGGGGAATTTTCTTCCTCAGATTTCATTTCAATAAATATAGAAGACATGATTATAAACGTTAATCCATCTTTTTTATTAAACATATACTTTATTGTACTAAGTACTGTTATGAACTAAGCACAGATTTTTTTTTCCCCCCACTTGGGATACGTCAGTGAATGATAAAAACAATAAAAAGAAATCACACCATTCATAGAATTTACACTGTAGTTGATATTGTCATTCAGTTGCCAAGTCATGTCCAACTCCCTGTGACCCCGTAGACGGTAGCATGCTAGGCTTCCTTGTTCTTCACTATGTACTAGAGTTTGGTCAAACTCATGACCATTGAGTCAGTGATCCCATCCAACTGTCTCATCCTCTGTCATTCCCTTCTCCTCCTGCCCTCAATCTTTCCCAGCATCAGGGTCTTTTCCAATGAATTGATGTTATAAATATGTCCAAACTNGTTCTTCACTATGTACTAGAGTTTGGTCAAACTCATGACCATTGAGTCAGTGATCCCATCCAACTGTCTCATCCTCTGTCATTCCCTTCTCCTCCTGCCCTCAATCTTTCCCAGCATCAGGGTCTTTTCCAATGAATTGATGTTATAAATATGTCCAAACTTCTTTACTGTGTCTTCCTAAGAAAAAAAATATAAATATACTCCTTTGTGTATTTACTCCTATTGTATATTTGCTATTTAAGAATTATTTCCAGTATTACTGCATTAATAGATACTTAAATTCCACACACACACACATACACAAAGAAGTAAATATTAGCAGGTGATCTAATTTTTCTCCTCCATTCAATGGACTATATTTCATGCCATTTCTGGTTTGTACATCTTGCTTTAGAGATCAATTTTTAGACTGTTGAAGATAAAAATGAACATTTGTTTATTGAAAGAAAAAAGAATCAGTAGACAGAAAAATTTACAAGTCAGTTCTTAGTGTGACATGCATGAAATTCTTTTGGTTTAGGAACAGTTCTTTTTTTTTTCTTTTTTTCCATTTCAGCAATTTATTTTTTTTCCCCAGCCCCAAGCATCCTGCATCCTGCATCGAACACAGACTGGCGATTCGTTTCTTACATGATAGTATACATATTTCAATGCTATTCTCCCAAATCATCCCACCCTCTCCCTCTCCCTCAGAGTCCAAAAATCCACTCTACACATCTGTATCTCATTTACTGTCTTGCATACAGGGTCCTCATTACCATCTTTCTAAATTCCATATATATGTGTCAGTATACTGTATTGGTGTTTTTCTTTCTGGCTTACTTCACTCTGTATAATCGGCTCCAGTTTCATCCATCTCATTAGAACTGATTCAAATGTATTCTTTTTAATGGCTGAGTAATACTCCATNGTATACATATTTCAATGCTATTCTCCCAAATCATCCCACCCTCTACCTCTCCCTCTCCCTCAGAGTCCAAAAATCCACTCTACACATCTGTATCTCTTTTACTGTCTTGCATGCAGGGTCCTCATTACCATCTTTCTAAATTCCATATATATGTGTCAGTATACTGTATTGATGTTTTTCTTTCTGGCTTACTTCACTTTGTATAATCGGTTCCAGTTTCATCCATCTCATTAGAATTGATTCGAATGTATTCTTTTTAATGGCTGAGTAATACTCCATTGTGTATACGTACCACAGCTTCCATTCATCTGCTGATGGACATCTAGGTTGTTTCCATGTCTTGGCTATTATAAACAGTGCTGCGATGAACATTGGGGTACATGTATCTCTTTCTATTCTGGTTTCCTCGGTGTGTATGCCCAGCAGTGGGATTGCTGGGTCATAAGGCAGTTCTATTTGCAATTTTTTCAATTTCTTCTCAACGTAGACTTGAAATCTAAGAAACCTTCATTCTGTAACAGAACTAAATTCTGATTTCACATCAATGTAGTATTATTATTAAGGCTAAGTTTAAAAAAAATAATCCATTCATCATTAGCCAGATTTGATCATAGATTATGAAATTCCTTTTCAGGATTTTTCCCACAGTCTTTCTACAGCACTTTAAAAATACCCAGTGCATTTTAATCTTCTGTGAAATATCAATAACCTCAGATATTCAGATGACACCACCCTTATGGCAGAAAGTGAAGAGAAGCTAAAAAGCCTCTTGATGAAAGTGAAGAAGGAGAGCGAAAAAGTTGGCTTAAAGCTCAACATTCAGAAAACGAAGATCATGGCATCCGGTCCAATCACTTCATGGGAGATAAATGGGGAAACAGTGGAAACAGTGTCAGACTTTATTTTTCTGGGCTCCAAAATCACTGCAGATGGTGACTGCAGCCATGAAATTAGAAGACGCTTACTCCTTGGGAGAAAATTTATGACCAACCTAGATAGTGTATTCAAAAGCAGAGACATTACTTTGCCGACTAAGGTACGTCTAGTCAAGGCTATGGTTTTTCCAGTAGTCATGTATAGATGTGAGAGTTGGACTGTGAAGAAGGCTGAGCACTGAAGAATTGATGCTTTTGAACTGTGGTGTTGGAGAAGACTCTTGAGAGTCCTTGGTCTGCAAGGAGATCCAACCAGTCCATTCTGAAGGAGATCAACCCTGGGATTTCTTTGGAAGGAATGATGCTAAAGCTGAAACTCCAGTACTCTGGCCACCTCATGCAAAGAGTTGACTCATTGGAAAAGACTCTGATGCTGGGAGGGATTGGGGGCAGGAGAAGAAGGGGACGACAGAGGATGAGATGGCTGGATGGCATCACGGACTCGATGGATGTGAGTCTGAGTGAACTCCGAGAGATGGTGATGAACAGGGAGACCTGGCGTGCTGCGATTCATGGGGTCGCAAAGAGTTGGATACAACTGAGCGACTGAACTGAACTGACTGAACTGTGTTCCTCTTTCATATTCTGGAATATTAACTAGTCAGTCTGTTTTAGGATAAAATTACTCATTGTTTTCCTCAATTAAAACACATCCTTCATCCCTCTTCTTATCAAAAACCAATCTTGCTTTCCATGCCCACAGAGTTTTGGTTTTTCTTTACCCTATTAGCCTTATAGTTTCATTTATATATGTTGAGACTTTCTCAACACTGGTCATGTCCTTTTACATAGAGAACTAGGATGTAAACAGTTGTTAACTTTGGCCAAATAGTATCATTCTGTAGCAAATTTATATCATTTCATAATTTTCTAGAGGCATATGCTCTTTTGCATGTAATTAATACTTTATTTTAAAAGTTTGGCTTATATACTCAGGAAATCATCACTGCTCTCAAGACAATGGCTATACTACTAATACTCTCCTCCTGTGCAAAGTTTCACTGTGACCCTTGACAATCCCTCCTCTTTGCCCTTCTCTGATATCTCATCCCCAAGCAACCACTGATAAACTTTCCATCACTATAGATTTTTTTTGCATTTTCTAAAATTATATCAATAGGATCATACACTGTGTACTTTTTTGTATGCTTGATACATAGCATTGATAGCTTACAGTGAACGATGTTGGATTCATGATCGTCAAAGAAGAAGATTTAGCTTGAAGACCAGGGACCAGGATTGATCGCTCAAGAGCTTTTGTGTAGCAGACTTTTATTAAAATATAAAAAGGGACAAAGAGAGCTTTTGACATAGACATCAGAAGGGGGACAGAGAGTGCCCCCCTCGCTAGTATTAGCAATGGAGTTATTTAATTTTTTAAGAAGTTATTACAATAAAGCAAAAGAATGTCTCAAGGTTGTAAAGATCTTACTAGACTCACTCCCATAGTTTACATTTTAAGATAACAGGATTAGCCAGAAGGTTTTCAGGAGGGAGAAACTGTCCTCAAGCAGGATACATTATTGTTATATAATCCTTAGTACAGAGTTTAAACTGAGTTGTTTGATGTGTAATCATCAGTTCTGGGCTTAAAGGAAAACAAAAATGTTTTATGTGACTAAGACTAAGGAATGTAGAGGGGAAAAAAAAAAGAGGTGTTTGTCCTCTTCTCTTCCTTAAGAATTCAAGACCTCTTTCTCCTGTTTGGGGATCTTGGACTTAGCAACCTGCCTAGGAACTGACTCTCAGCAACCTGCCTAGGAACTGACTCTCATGGCATAGCCATTCACTTAGCATAACCATTCTGATATTCTTCCATCCATATGACTTTTTCAAAGTCAAATTTTTCTTTCTTAAATTTTATGGGGTATAGTTGATTTAAAATGATGTTTCAGTTTTCAGTTTACAGCACAGCAAAACAGTTATACAAGTAAATGTATCCACTCCTTTTTATTAAAGATTCATTTCTGATACTGGCCATTAAAGAATAGTGAGTAAAGTTCCCCGTGCTATGCAGCACGCTCTTATTAGTTATTTATGTTATATGTAATACTGTATTTATATCAATCCTAATCTCCCAGTTAGTCCCCTTGTTGTCCTGTGATGACCATAAGTTTGTTTTCTACAATTGTGACTCTATTTCTGTTTTGTAAATAAGTTAATTTGCACTAAGATTCCACATATAAGCAATATCATACGATATCTGTCTTTCTCTATCTGACTTACTTCACTCAGTATGACAATCTCTAGGTCTATCATGTTGCTGCAAATACCATTATTTACTTCTTTATGGCTCAGTAATATTTCATTGTATATACATGCCACATTTTCTTTACCATTTTTTCTGCTTTGTTTTTTTAATTACTGGAGTGTAGTTGCTTAAAATTTTTGTGTTAATTTCTGGTGTCCAGCAAAGGGAATGAGATATGCTATCCATATATCACCTCTTTTTTGGATTTCCTTTCCATTTAGGTCACCAATGAATACTGAATAGAGTTCTCCATTTCTGTGTCTCTATGTCTGCTCTGCATATAAGCTCAACTAAACCATTTTTTTCTATATTCCACATCTATGTGTTAACATATATGCTTTTCTCTTTCTGACTTACTTTGCTCTGTATGACACTCTCTATGTTCATCCATATGTCTATGATTGACCCAGTCCCATTCTTTTTTATAGTACAGTAATATCCCATTGTGTTGTTGGAAGAGGGTGATTGCTATGATCAGTGCATTCTCTTGGCAAAACTCTATTAGCCTTTGCCTTGCTTCATTCCTTATTCCAAGGCCAAATTTGCCTGTTACTTCCAGGTGTTTCTTGACTTCCTACTTTTGCATTCCAGTCCCCTATAATGAAAAGGACATCTTTTGGGGGTGCTAGTTCTAAAAGGTCTTGTAGGTCTTCATAGAATCATTCAACTTCAGCTTCTTCAGCATTACTCGTTGGGNTGGGAGGGGCAGGCTGCAGGTGTGGGGACCGACCGGTGGTGTCGGGGGGACAGGCTGTGGTGCCAGGGGGACAGGCCAGTGGTGTTGGGGGGACAGGCCAGTGGTGTTGGGAGGACAGGCTGGTGGTGTTGGGGGGACAGGCTGGTGGTGTGGGGACCGACCGGTGGTGTCGGGGGGACAGGCTGGTGGTGTTGGGGGGACAGGCCAGTAGTGTTGGGGGGACAGGCCAGTTGGGGGGGCAGGCCGGACCCCTGGCTGAGTGTGGATCTGAACCAAGACACTTATTCTCTGAGTGACCCCCAAGCAAGCTAGTTTCTCTGGGAACTGTTTTCTCAGCAGTGAAATGGGGAAGCAAGTTTGCAAGATTTTTCCAATATTGTTGAGACTATGGGAAAAAATATAAAATGAACTTACCATGGTGCAAGGCCCATGGAAGTCTTTCAGAAAATTAGGAGTTTGCATTTGGAGTGGATAAAACCAAGGAGTTAATGTGGAAAATTGAAAGTGCTCGGTCATCTATGGTTTAAAGCTCCTACGCGGGCTGCGTGCTATTGGCTCCCGCCTTTCTGTCTCCATCTGCATCTCCAGACTCACCACTGTCCACAGACCAAACCAGGGCAAATGGTCCCGCCGACGCCACCCAAGAAGCCCCCCTGCCTGGACCTCCCTCCATCTCAGCGAGTGGCTCCCGTCCGCCGGCGAGTCCCCAGCCGCAGCCTCTGCCATATCGGAGCCCCATGCGCTTTTGCATCCCCGTGGCCCCCGTGGACGGCCCTGCCAGTCACCCCGGGGGTGGTTCTTCCTGCTGCCCGCCTTGCCCCTCACAGTCTCCATTTTTTGCGACACCAGAGCTGTCTGTTCTTAACGTGAGTCAGGTCTCACTGACTCCTTGGCTTAAGACGCCGCGTGGTTACTGCTCACTTACTGAATGAAGTTCGGACAAGCACCCGGGTTTTTTGGTGCTCAGCATGAAGTTTCTCCACTGGCATGGCACGCCTCCACCCCCGAAAGTCTTTGGATGACACTATCTACAATTGCTCAGCCCTCAGAACATCCTGAGGTTTTGTTTATCTGCCCATCACTAGGAAATACGTTTCGTGGAAGTGGGCGCCTTCCCCACCCTGCTCCCTGTTGTCACTTCAGTGCCATGAGCAGACCCCGGCACCTGATCTGAGCTCAGTAAATATTTACAGGATAAGTAACGAAGGTTCTGCAGGAAGCGTGCACAGGAGGGACATCGTGAGGAGAGTGAGAGTGGAGCTCGAGTGGGACCGTGGATGGGCTTTCCATGTGCGTTGAGAACAGGGCAGAGGGCGAACGTGGGTGCACTCGACTGCAGCCTGGTGGGAGGAGAGGGCACGGAGGTGCGGGCAGGGGGCGCGTGGCCGGGCCGGGAAGGAGACCAGCTCTGTGACAGCTCCACACCGAGTTCTGTTTCTCAAGGCAGAAGGGACAGAGCGACTACTGACATGTAGACTAGAGAAAAGGCTGGAGGTGTTTGAAGGTGAGCTGTTGTTAAGCCTAAAGCATGGGGCATGGGGTGGTGGTGCAGCTTGTTGATGTTCCTGATGGGCTGATGGCCTGAGAACGGAGGATTCAGGTGATGACATCAGCAGAGGAGGGCTGCACGTGAGGGGAGAGCAGCTGGGGTCAGGGATGCCTGTTGGCAGGTCCCAGGATAGTCAGTCCTTCACTGGCGGCGTCAGACTGTGCTTGCTGCGCACCTCTGCTCTGTGGGGTCCTGGTGGTCCTGGGGGGACCGGCCTGCCTCTCCTGGGGTGCTGCTATATGAATTCTGGAGTCAGGGTGACAGGGGCCCCAGCATGCGTGGCCCGTGGTGTCTGGGCAGGAGCTCATCCTAGGCATGTGGGTGAGGTTAGGAAGAAGGAGAGACACAAATTGAGATCCTTCTAGATTTGGCACCCTCTTGGGGCTTATTTTTTAGCTGTGTCGGGTGTTCAGTGAGTAGATAGAATTCCAATTAGATATCTTTAAGCCATTGTGGTGTTGGAGAAGACTCTTGAGAGTCCCATGGACTGCAAGGAGATCCAACCAGTCCATTCTATTTTTTTTTAAATTTAAATTTATTTATTTTAATTGGAGGCTAATTACTTTGCAATACTGTATTGGTTTTGCCATACATCAACAGGAATCCGCCACGGGTGTACACGTGTTCCTCATCCTGAACCCTGCTCCCACCTCCCTCCCGGTACCATCCCTCTGGGTCATCCCAGTGCACCAGCCCCAAGCATCCTGTATCCTGCATCAAACCTGGACTGGCGATTTGTTTCTTATATGATATTATACATGTTTCAATGCTATTCTCCCAAATCATCCCACCGTCTCCCTCTCCTACAGAGTCCAAAAGACTGTTCTATACATCTGTGTCTCCTTTGCTGTCTCACATATAGGATTATCATTACCATCTTTCTAAATTCCATATATGTGTGTTAGTATACTGTATTGGTGTTTTCCTTTCTGGCTTACTTCACTCTGTATAATCGCCTCCAGTTTCATCCAGTTTCATTAGAACTGATTCAAATGTATTCTGTTTAATGGCTGAGTAATACTCCATTGTGTATATGTACCACAGTTTTCTTATCCATTCATCTGCTGATGGACATCTAGGTTGCTTCCATGTCCTGGCTATTGTAAACAGTGCTGCAATGAACATTGGGGTGCACGTGTCTCTTTCTGTTCTGGTTTCCTCGGTGTGTATGCCCAGGCAGTGGGATTGCTCAACCAGTCCATTCTAAAGGAGATCAGTCCTGGGATTTCTTTGGAAGGAATGATGCTAAAGCTGAAACTCCAGTACTTTGGCCACCTCATGCGAAGAGCTGACTCACTGGAAAAGACTCTTGATTGGGGGCAGGAAGAGAAGGGGGCAACAGAGGATGAGATGCTGGATGGCATTACGTGAGTTTGAGTGAACTCCGGGAGTTGGTGATGGACAGGGAGGCCTGGTGTGCTGCAATTCACGGGGTCGCAAAGAGTCAGACATGACTGAGCAACTGAACTGAACTGAAGCCGTTTGTGGCAGATGAGCATCTTAAAAATGAAAGTCACTGGTCGGGGGAGGTATCCGTGGTGTATGTACAGGAAGTCTCTCTTTTCATTGTGGCTGCAAGGAAACCCCAAACCAGAGCTGGAGTTTTGCTCTGTGGTAGCAACTGTGCCCTGGAGGAGTGCATGGTAGCCCACTCCAGTTTTCTTGCCTGGAGAATCCCCGTGGACGGAAGAGCCTGGTGGGCCACAGTCCACGGCGTCTCGAAGAGTCAGGTATGACTGAGCGACTAAGCACAGCACAGCCACTGTGACTCTCAGGGTGCGTTAGCTCTTCTCCCCGCCCCCACCCTGATGAGGGGAAAGGCTACCCACTCCAGTATCCTGGCCCGGAGAAGTCCATGGGCTGTATATAATCCACGGGGTTGCAAAGATTCGGACACGACTGAGCGACTTCCACTTCGGGCTTCCCTTGTGGCTCAGCTGGTAAAGAGCCCACTGGCAATGCAGGAGACCTGGGTTCGATCCCCAGGTTGGGAACATCCCCTGGCGAAGGGAAAGGCTACCCACTCCAGTATTCTGGCCTGGAGAATTCCACCTGGCTCTTTTTTAGCCAGAGCCGATCCCTTTTCTCCGTTTTCGCGGGCCTCCTTTGATGTCTTTCTGTGTGAGCTTGCTCACTCTTTGGTAGAGACAGGCTCTGCGCCCCTCCAGTGGGTCAATGCCGAGTCCTCTCAGAAGCTGGGGACAGGGGAGGGTGGGGACATGGCAGGAGCAGGAGGGGAAGTCAGCCCCTTTGTTAAAGGTGAGCAATGCTGGCCACTGCGCCTCCCACACGTCCCCAGATTGAAAGTTAGTGTTTATGAGGCTCTGAATGTAGTCTAATTTTTTCCTATCTGGTTTGGCTCATCTCTACCAGCTGGTAAATAGGAAATGTTCACGGTAGGAAGCCAGTACTCTGCAGAGTGTAAACAGATGGAATCGATATAAAGTGACAAGTTAGACTGTGCTATTGAGAATACAGAGCCAAAACGAAGACCGTACCAGTCAAGCTACTTATTCCGTTCCAGTTCATTTGGTCCTGAATAGCGCTTCATGTCTGCACAGCTGTGTTGTTCTTTTTTATTTTTCCCCTTTCTTTCTTCTGGGTTGATAATGACAATTTCAAAGAAAAACTTTAATTAAAGATTTTATACGAAATAGCCAAAAGTAGAATAATAAGGAAAATGAGCATTGATGTGTTTATTGTAAGAGAAATCTTTTTCCTTGGCTTCAATTAAAAAAAAAAAAAAGAAGTGTACTCCTTAAATTTAAAATGAGTTTTGTCGTGGCAGCAGGAAGGTGCCAGACTGACAGGGTGGCAGCCGAACCCTGAGCTCTGCTGAGGAGCCAAGACATGGGCCGGCCAAGGGCCCCCTCCCCAGCGCCCCCGGCCCCAGGCAGGCGGGTNAAAAAAAAAAAAAAGAAGTGTACTCCTTAAATTTAAAATGAGTTTTGTCGTGGCAGCAGGAAGGTGCCAGACTGACAGGGTGGCAGCCGAACCCTGAGCTCTGCTGAGGAGCCAAGACATGGGCCGGCCAAGGGCCCCCTCCCCAGCGCCCCCGGCCCCAGGCAGGCGGGTGGGCTGCAGCCCCCAACCCCGTGCTGCTGGAAACCGGGGGACGAAGGTGGCTCCAGGTGAGGAAGCAGGAAGCAGCTAACAGGAGCCCGTTCGAATGGCCGCACCCTGGTAAAACCTCTAGGCCATTGCCCTCTGCCAGAGCCAGGCCTGGACGCGGGGGTTGGGGGGCGGGTTCTGGGCTCCAGGGAGGGAACAGGAGGCCCTTCCTCACCGCCTTTCAAGTCTGGGTGGTCATATTTATTTGGGTTCACAGCTTTCTCTCCTGGAGCTCCCTTCCCAGTGCCATAAAGAGAATTTTAAACAAAGAACCGTGGAGTAAGAATCATCCACTGTTAGCAGTTTATTGAACCCGCCTGAACTCAGCGGGGGTACAAACGGGAAGCAGTTTGATTCTTTGCTTCCCAAGCAGGGGCTGGCAAATCTGCCGCCTCCCGGAAGGAAGGCGGTCTCAGAGGGTCCGGGGATAACAGGCCCAGCAGAGGTTACACTGCCAGCTTCAGCAGCCCCTCCGCCCTCCTTCCAGACCCCGGGGCCCCGGAGAGGGGGGTGGTGGGCATGGGACCTGCCCCTTCTCCCTCCTTCGGCCTCTTTTCTCCCCGGTTCATCAGGGGTGTGATGAGGGCTGAGGAAGGAGAGGGGGCCTCCCCCCGCCCCGGCCTCCTCTGTGACTGCTCATGGGGCACTTGGGGACTCACAGGGATGGCGCTTCGGGGGGCCCTGAACTGTGTGGTTTCCCGGGAGACAGAGCAGCTCGGGGCTCACCCTCCCCTCTCTCCCGGCAGCCCGCCCCAGTTGTCCCCCTCACCTGCTCCTGCAGCTCCAGTCTCCCCAGCTGGTGAGCAGCCCCTGGGAGCAGACCAGCTCAAGCCTTCTACCTTTCTTTTTCTTGAAAAAAATTTTTTATACAATTTGTAAAGGTTGCTTTCCATTCACAGTTACTACAGAATATTGGCTATTCTCCTGTGCTGAAGGCCACATCCTGGAGCCTATTTTACACCCACTAGTTTGCATTAACATCTCCCACCCCGGTACGGCCCCTCCCCTGCCTCCACTGGTAAGCACTGGTTTCTTCTGTGTATCTGCGAGGCTGCTTCTTTTCCCGCTATGTCCACTGGTCTGCCCTGTTTTTCAGATTTCACGTGTGATGTCATGCCGCGTTTGTCTTCCTCTGACTTCCTTTCCTTAGCATAATGCCCTCCAAGTCCATCCGTGTTGCTTTGCAAATGGCAAAATTTCCTTCTCTTTTATCCCGCATCTTCTTTATTTATCCGTCTGTTGATGGACACTTAGGTTTCTTCCATGTCTTGGCTGTTATAAATGATGCTGCTGTGAATACTGGGATGTATGGTGTATGTGTCTTTTCAAAGTAATGGTTTCGGTTTTTTGGGGATATATATTCAGAAAACTAGGATCATGGCATCCGGTCCCATCACCTCATGGCAAATAGATAGGGAAACAGTGGAAACAGTGGCTGACTTTATTTTTCTGGGCTCCAAAATCACTGCAGATGGTGATTGCAGCCATGAAATTAAAAGACACTTACTCCTCACAAAGAAAGCTATGACTGACCTAGACAGCATATTAAAAAGCTGGGACATTACTTTGCCAACAAAGGTCTGTCTAGTCAAGGCTATGGTTTTTCCTGTGGTCATATATGGATGTGAGAGTTGAACTATAAAGAAAGCTGAGCACCAGAGAATTGATGCTTTTGAACTATGGTGTTGGAGAAGACTCTTAAGAGTCCCTTGGATTGCAAGGAGATCCAACCAGTCCATCCTAAAGGAGATCGGTCCTGGGTGTTCATTGGAAGGACTGATGTTGAAGCTGAAATGCCAATACTTTGGCCACCTGATGGAAAGAGCTGACTCCTTGGAAAAGACCCTGACTCTGGGAAAGATTGAAGGCAGGAGGAGAAGGGGATGACAGAGGATGAGATGTTTGGATGGCATCAAC